>CM049371.1:5479283-6021783 GCA_026937815.1 Etheostoma perlongum | reverse complement strand
AACGGGTTTTTTTTCACAAAAGCTGTAAAATATATCAATCTGAAAAGCCATAGCCGGATAGCTGAATATTTTGTCAACGTTTTAAAGTTTGAAAGACGTCTGTAGGTGAAAAAAATGTAGGAGGAGATACATTATGAAGCAGAAGAAGATTTGAAGGATTTGAAGCTTGCTCTCATTGACTTTAATGTTAAAAAAATTGTTTAAATGCTTAATATTTTAAAAAGTATAAATAGTAGAAAAATAGTAAAAGAAGTCCCATCATCTGCTTAAAAAGTTGAAGATTGTAAAAGTTGAACGGTATAAATAGGTAAAAGTATGCAGAAGTTAGAGAGAGCCAAAAAACGTACGGAATAATAATAAAATTAAGTAAGAAATAAGAACTAGAAAATGCATTTCCTGCAGAAAATGCGTGGGAATGCTGAATAGCTGAATTGCTAAAGCTAACCTGGTTTAATAGTTTAAATCAGTAAAAGTTGTAGAAAAATTGAAATGCTAAGCTAAACTGGACAAATAGCTTAAATCAGTAAAATTTGTAGAAAATATTGAAATGCTAAAGCTAAACTGGAGAAATAGCTTAAATCAGTAAGAAGATGTTGAAGTAGTGAGAATATTTGAAAGTAATGTAAAAAAGGTGAATAGAAAATAATAAAAAAAAATTAAATGTAAAAGCTGAACTGGAATGATTTTAATTAAGTTGAATAACACAACTACACCATAAAGAGCTAGAGCTAGATTTTAAAAATTGATTTTTTTAATAGCTGAAAGTCTGCAGAAAATACGGACAACCAAAAAAGGTATGGAATAATTATATATCTCTGTATGTCTGTCTGTCTAATTATATATATATATATAATTAGACAGACAGACACAGAGTATTGCACTGTCAGGGAAAAGGTTGCCATGGCTACATATAATCAGTGGCCATGTTTGTAAACGCAGCTAGGAAGCCTTTCATCTCTGTGATGTCATCTCTTTCCAAAAAAACGTGTGGAATATTAAATAATCATAACAGTGTTAAAAGACTTTTAACATTATGTGATGAGATCCCAGTGTGGGATTTGAACCGGGCCTACAGCATGAAGGGCATGTCACATAACCACTGCGCCACCATTGTAATAACTTCTAGAAGATCTATACAAGGTAATATATAATTTATCTGTGTCTGTGTGTGTGTGTGTCTGTGTGTCTCTCTGTGTGTGTGTGTATGTGTGTTTGTGTGTCTGTGTGTGTGTGTGTGTGTGTGTGTGTGTCTGTGTGCGTGTCAATCTGTGTTTGTGTGTGTGTGTGTGTGTTTCTGTGTGTGCGTGTGTGTGTGTGTCAATCTGTGTTTGTGTGTATGTGTGTGTGTGTGTCTATGTGTGTGTCTCTGTGTGTGTGCGTGTGTGTGTGTCTGTGTGTGTGTGTAAATGTGTGTGTGTGCGTGTGTGTGTGTGTCTCTGTTTGTGTGTCTCTGTGTTTGTGTGTATGTGTGTGTCTATGTGTGTGTCTGTGTGTGTGTGTCTCTGTGTGTGTGTGTGTGTCTGTGTGCATGTGTGTCTCTGTGTGTGTGTGTGTGTGTGTGTATGTGTGCGTGTGTGTGTGTCTCTGCTTGTGTGTCTGTGTGTGTGTGTGTCTGTGTGTGTGTGTGTCTCTGTGTGTGTGTGTTTCTGTGTGTGTGTTTTTCTGTGTGTGTGTGTGTGTGTGTGTGCGTCTATCTGTGTTTGTGCGTGTGTGTCTGTGTGTTTTTGTGTGTGTCTGTGTGTCTATCTGTGTTTATGTGTGTGTCTATGTGTGTGTGTGTGTGTCTGTGTGTGTGTGTGTGTCTCTGTGTGTGTGTGTGTGTCTGTGTCTGTGTGTGTGTGTGTGTGTGTGTGTGTGTGTGTCTGTGTGTGTGTGTCTGTGTGTGTGTGTCTCTCTCTCTCTGTGTGTGTGTCTGTGTGTGTGTGTGTGTGTGTGTCTGTATGTGTGTGGGTGTGTTTCTGTGTGTGTGTGTGTGTGTGTGTGTTTTTCTGTGTGTTTGTCTCTGTGCGTGTGTCTATGTGTGTGTGTGTGTGTCTGTCAAGGGATACAAACTACCAGTGGCCATATTTGTAAACACAGCTAGGAAGCCTTTGATGTCTGTGATGTCATCTCTTTGATCTGTAATCAGTTAACGACCGCAGCTGTTGTACCCTTTTTACCTGTGGGAAACAGCAGCTCTCCTAACAAACAAGCCCTCAAACAAATGGTCAGACGGGAAAATGAAAAGTTATTTCAGTAAAATAACCACCTCATGAGCACCAGAAGGCCCTTGTGAACGTATTGATATAAAATTCATGTGGATAAAGTTAAAAATGTGGGCGTATCGGCGATGTAAAAAAGTGCTTCGCTCTGCATTTTGCTCAGAAATGTGGACGATGTTTAACATGGCGGTGAATGGAGGAAGATCCTGAACTCCTGTCATTTGATAGCTCGCTGAGCGAAAAGTATAATTCATATCGCAAGAATGAGCCCATTGACAGAAACTAGACAAGAATACCTACGTTTTGATGTATAAATTGTCCATGACAAGTTAGAATTGTTGGTGTAGGAGCAAGATATAGAGAACGGAGTAAGATAATCTTTTTGAAGCCGTTCACTCTGATGATGTCACACCACACTCTAACTCACGCAATACACACCCATTATAAAGGCAGAAAAATCATAAAATGTACACTGTACTTCAACGGGTTTTTTAACAAAAAACTGTAAAATATATCAATCTGAAAAGCCATAGCCGGATAGCTGAATATTTTGTCAACGTTTTAAAGTTTGAACGACGTCTGTAGGTGAAAAAAATGTAGGAGGAGATACATTTTGAAGCAGAAGAAGATTTGAAAGATTTGAAGCTTGCTCTCATTGACTTTAATGTTAAAAAAAATTGTTTAAATGCTTAATATTTTAAAAAGTATAAATAGTAGAAAAATAGTAAAAGAAGTCCCATCATCTGCTTAAAAAGCTGAAGATTGTAAAAGTTGAACGGTATAAATAGGTAAAAGTATGCAGAAGTTAGAGAGAGCCAAAAAACGTACGGAATAATAATAAGTAAGAATAATAAAGAACAGAATAACAATAGTTGGAATGCTGTGGAACAGCATTCCCACTAATAAATAAAGAACAGAATAACAATAGTTGGAATGCTGTGGAACAGCATTCCCACTAAATATAGAAAAACTAATATAAAGTATAGGAAATTTGAAAGTGTAAGGAAACCACAGGAGGAAAGGAAAACCACACTTGCATGGGCAAAGCAAGCCAATGCTACACAGACAGGACTGGGACTGGGATGGAAATCTGGGACCATCTTTCTGTGAAGCAACAGTGCTAACCGCTGAGCCACTGTGTTGCCAAAAGAAAGCCAGAGAATGCCAGCTAGATAGTAAAATTCAGCAAAAAGCCTTCCACACCATGTGGGGTGATCTCCCTCCCCTTTAGCGACTCCATCCTGCCTGCCAGACCGTAGTGCCACAACTCTGAGCTCAGCAAACGTTTTTGTCTCCATCTTGCTTTCTGTCATCCACTTCTCACCCCTCCTAACCCTGTCTCCCTAGCTCCCTCTCTATATCTCCCTGTCTCATCTCTCTGTCTCCCTCTTTTTCCCACTCTATATATCTCCATCCTCACACTGTTCACTGTAAATGCTGTGCCAGCAAAGTGATGCCGGGGAAATGGCGCCATCCTCATTGAGAGAGCAAGCAGACGGAGTGGGGGTGGTGCTGGAGGGGGTGTTCAGTGACAGGCCCTGAAACCCAGCCATCAGACAACACACTGCAGCAATCACACAGCTCCTGTAGATGGGATACACAGAAAGCTCCTCATTCAGAAAAGGATCAGTAAAAATTATAGGATATAGAGTCTTGATCCCCCCAAAACTCCCAAAACATGATTCTTTTTTGAGGAGAACACAGGGGTCAGAATAGGCTGGGAGTGTGAGACAGTGGACAGTCATCAAGATGAGGTGGATGAGGAGGAGAGGGAGGTGGGATTTTGGTACACAACATGCTGGCCAGGCAAGCAGACAGGCCACGGTTCATTTGAGGTCTGAAGCTGCTCCTTTATTTGACTGTTCATTAATACCAGCTGTTCCTATGGGTTTCCTTGCAACTAAGCTTTGCTTCACTCTGCAAAATCTATCAATATCCCAGCAACCCAAAAACACTGCCTATTCCAGAGCTTGGATGAAAAGCTGACCAGCACTCCACAGGGCGTGTATACAAAAATTACTGTCTCTGAAATGCCTGATAATAGTGTTCATGTAGCGTGTGCATATGCTATTGACAGCCTGGATGCTTCTGGTGATGTAGTTAAATTGGTGGTAACTATAAAAAAGGTTAAAATAGCACGGATGACTTAACACACTCTCAATGAGTAGCTAATGCTAGCTCTTTTTTTGTTTTTACATTAGTTTCACTCTGATAGTCCATTTTGAATTGTATGCCGATATCACCCAGGGTTGAAATAGGATTCTCCACTTTCTGAGTGTGGTGTGCTGTGTTTCTAAGTATGTACAACAGCCAAGTGTGTTCCAATATCAACTCAAGCTCCGCACACTCCACACTCTGCTACTCCTGCAGAAGACTTCTGCTGGGTCAAAATTAATTACATAAGCTGTTAAGCACATACCAGCTGCTGTAAACAAATGCAAATATATTTTCATTTCAAACAAGTCCCCTTGTATCACGGCACACAAAACACTGTAAATCTTCTGTCTGTTTACTTACAACTTGGGCCATCATCAAGCTGTGCTGGTGCTCCTACAGAAAAATTACTCTTATTCATGTCCGTCTCAATTGCTAAAAATCATGATCGCCACTCTTTTAATTGAGGGTTTTCCCTACTTTATTTGTAGATTTGCTCCTGTTGCCATCCATCTTTCAAGCTTTGCTTCATCACACTTCAATAACTTCATTGCTTTTTGGCTAGATGTCTCTTTAACAGGCCCTTTTACTCCTAGGCACTTTCTTTGACTGGATCTGTTCAGACGGATTCCTTTATTATTTTTAAATTAACAGCAGGGTCATGGCACTGATTAAAGGAAATGACTATCAAAGTCTATATAAACTGCTCTAATATTGAATTTGATCCTTACAGTATTGGGGCAGCAATAAGCGTTTACTTTCATTATGGAATGATCTAATTCTTTTTTCGATTGGCCATTATAACTTCCAACAGACCAAGGTGACATCTTCAAATGTCTTGTTTTGTCTGACCAACTGCTCAAAATCCAAAGATATTCAGTTTATTATTATATATGACAAAGAAAAGCATTGAAAACGTCAGATATAAGACGTTAGAAACAGAAAATGTTTGGCCTAATTGGTGAAAAAAAATTACTAAATAGATACAATTTTTGCATATAGAACATGTGCGTAGACAGTGGTTTGAGTGGGTGGGCCTGACCTGCCCAATTTTGTGCAACTGTCTTCAATTTAAATAATGGGGAATTAATTAATCTACTACAGTGCCCATTTAGAGTGTGTGCCTATTCAGAACGGGCCAATTGCTTGGTTCCCAGTATTTTTTACAACAACTTTATCTAACTATAAGCGCGGTTCAATGAGGTGTGGCTTGGCTGCGGCTCATCTAGAGATTCGGCGTGTCCCCTTTTTTGTCTAGCCGTCACCCATCCAGGTAGCTTTGTGGACCAGGCAGGGGGAGCAGGGAACCCAGCTCAGCCTGCTGAGAGAGCCACAACAGTGTGCAGAACAGGCAGGGAAATGTGCGCAACCGCCGGCAACAAAAAAACATGCTGGACAGCCCAAGAGCCTGGGCGTTCATCTAATATGCATTTGTGTACCAACTCGTCCTCATACCAAAGTCATCAAATACTAACACTTGGTCAGTGGCTCTCAGCTGCTGACACAAAAGGCACCCTTTGCTGTCTTTATGGGACACACCAGACATAGCAGCAGCTCAACAAGGCGCTGTAAGATTATGTAGTATGACGAGCAATAACTTTACAAAGTAGTATTAAAAACCAAACATCCACGTGTAAAGGGGTGGTGGATGGGTCAACACAGAACTTTAATCCAGAAGACCGGGGTTCATACCAGAGCGCACACACACACACACACATATTCCTCAACTTATAATTAGATTTATGAATAACAAAGTCTTGACTTGAATGTCATCAACAGAGGGAACACTCTCAGCTAGCAGTCAACACCAGGTTTTTATTCTTTATTTTGATCCCCATCAGCTTCCAAATATGGAGGGTTAGTGTTACTTAAGCATTAAAGATCTTAACTCTTAATTAATGCATGGTGCACTACTGCACTTTATAAACCTGATTGTAGCATACTCATCCATTAACTTCACTCATGCCCGTTTTTGAAGAAATGCTTGCATCATTTCCCTCACATACATACATGCAATCTGATCAGATTATGATCACTGCATCCCACTGCCACTGATACTACCTGTGAACAGTATTGGACGTGAGTATGTTAGTGAAAATATGATCAATACAGATTAAAGTAATACCACAGTCCATTGTGATGGGTCACAGCCTGGATAAGATTGCAAACATCCGCCATAGAAATTAACTTCTCATGTGATGGACCATTTTTAGAAAACCAATCAATATTCAGGTCACCAAGAAGGAATATATATTTACTTTCATCTGTCACTAAATCTAGAGTTTCACATATTCAATTCAAATACTTCACATTAGAACTGAGCGGCCAATAACAGAATTGACTAGAATAGGCTTACAGTATGGAAGGTGAATCAGTATCCATATTAGTTCAATGCCAGTACTTATTATATCTTTCTGTAGAATGGAAATGTTTTCCTAAACATAACATGCAACTCTGCCACCATATTTGTAGCCATCTGTTCTATGTAACATAAATAATTCACAGCCAACTCAGAATCATTAAAAAGAAGGCTAGTTTCCATGTGTGTCTCTGAAAGTACTAAAAACGATTCTGTTCATCTCATGAACCTTGCTCCTGAGGTTGCAATCCCTATTCATTTCCTGCTTTGGATTCATTGTCATTTTCAAATCTCCTTGTTACCAAATTGCATCTCTAAAATCTTATCTTGGGTGAATTCCAAGCTTGTCTTGACATCCTATACAGTACTTCTCTAATAATGCTATCTAGTATTTTGTTAGTTTCATGCATGATCACCCCAATGAAGAATTTTAAGTTCCGCTGCTGAAGTAACCTCTCTCAGGTCAAAGAAGAAGATTGTTGGTGATGAAGGTAGCTCACTGGTGTTAATGCAAAACAGACCACAAATGATTCAAGTACAGATGGGGGTTCTCCACACTGCAAAGAAAACAAGTAGTATTCTCAAAAACAGCCAGTGGGCATGGCTCGCCTGCTACCCCAATTCCCCAATGCCATTGCATCTGAAGAAGGATCAGGTCCAGGTGATAGCCCTATAAGCAAACTCCTGCTGGTGAATGCACTAACCTGTCAGTCCTAATCGAGGACCATTCTGTACTACACAATAAGTAGTCTATATCAACGACTTAATTTACAGGATAGTTACTGTGCAGCTGGATGTCCCTCATTTTTCGCTTTCTTTGTGTTAACTTTACGCTCCGTGGTCTAATCAATCAACATTAACCTGAACCTCTGAGCAGTTTTAAGGAATATCGTGCAACAAGGCAGGCCTGCTTGGATTGTTCAGGGAATGATTGTAAGGATTTACAAAGAATATGCATTTACTATCTAAATGGAGGTTTAGGGACCAATTGGCGGGGATTTACAATAGACTAAATACACACGGCAATACACTGGTAAGAGCAAATTTTGTTTAATCACGTATCCAGCTAATTTTTATACACACATTACTATATTGTGTCAACAATAAACTTAAGTTATTATTGTATTATTGTACCTTGCAAAAGAAAAGGCCAAAACCAAAGTTTCACCAAACAAGTTCCTTCCCGAGACTATTTTACAGAGTACTGGCCGCTGCGTCCAGAGATTAGTGCCCCCTAAAATCATGGTGATTCGTTTAATTGGGAAAAAACAGCATGTTTGTGTATCCAGGAATGTTGGATGGAAGAGCCAAACTTTCTTTCATTCTTCCGCAGCGCTGTGGAGATATGTCTGTCAATGCAAGACTACACAATCAGGGACTGATGACTCAATGCAAGATGTTTCTCATCCAAATAAAACAGTACAAAGTTTAATTTGCCCGGCACACACTATGTGGTTACAGTAAAAGATTGACAGTTTTTGTGCAGCACATAAAAGGCAAGGAGGAGAATACTGCCAATCAATCACTCACAGAGAGTTTGGACTCTTGTTCTTTCCCTGCAGTGATTCAACCACTAAGAGCAATTGTCACACTGTCTCTGACAGGGTGCATGGTAGAACGTTATTTGCCACACGGCACAGCAGGGCTTCCATGCTGACAGGTAGTCCTAAATGTTTGTCGCTACTTTACGACAGATTTAAGACAGATGGCAGAGAGATTGGACGATGATGACATTATTGCATCCCCGAACAGCAAGCCTCCATGTGTTGTACTGTGAAGTCATCTAATAGTAGGATGATTTAACTTTTGTAAATAATTGAGTGTTGCTGGTTATACCACTGACGTTCTGATGAAAATTCCACCATCATGCAACCAACTTGTAGAGTTAAAATGTCATGTTTTAAGGCAGGGAGTCAAACAAGACATGACATATTTGACAAGAAAAAAAAATGATATACCGGTATGGGACTCTATGGGACTAAAGAAAAGAAGATAGGAAAAAAAGTAAATTTCACAGAATTCTCACTGATTTACATTGACTCACCCACCTTGAAAAAAAAAAAAAAAATGCACAAGCATTTCAATTGCCAAACCAGAGTACTCAGTAGTAAAAAATCTAAATAAGAGATTTTCATGTGGAGGGGAAAATAGAGACAAAAAATGACATTACATTTAATAAAACAATCATATCTATTTCAACTATACCTGAAGGAGTTCATAAATCCGGCAAAAGGTCAAAGGGTTATAGCAGCCACATACTATTTTACCACTGTTACATTACAGTCATATTTCTTTCTCATGTGTTTAATACCTTTCCATTCCTCCATGGTCCCTCGGCCTGGTTATCTGTGCTGTTTTGAAAGAGGCCAACCAAACTGTTAGAAAGGCCACCCTCCCTTACTTGTCCAGCAAGCCTGCCCTGCCAATCGGCCATCCTGTTTCCAGACAGCACAGTCATTTCCCAGCCCAGTGGAGCAGCACTCCCTGACCTCCGCCTTGACCTCCGCCTCAACAGTCCGAGCTCCAGCACCAGCTCCAGCACAGAAAGGAGGCTAAGGCCACCTCCACTTATTTATGAGCCATTTCACACAGTGCTGCTCCCATTAGTGACCCAGCCTTGGCCCACCTTAGATGGCACTCTCCTTGCACTTAACACATAGAGTACACCAGCAGGGCAAGGGGGACATGGGCAGTGGGTGGGGATGGTGGCCGGCTTGGGGAGACCATTAGACCTGTCACACAGGTACTGTCACACAACCAGCTCAAGATGACATACAATCAGAAAAAGGCAAACATATCACATAAACACATCAATCTACTTCCTGGTTAGAAAACATTTCTTGCTGACAGCTGCTAGGAGACAGCAATCACTACATCTAGCACAATCTTCTATTACTGTATCACCTTTTGAAAAATCTGTTGAATAGATATTTGACTATCCTCTGGGAAATAATCCCCCACTGATCTAATTTAATGATACACAACAACTGATGGGTTACACTTACTGAACCATAATTGGACATTACATAATTTCTCATTCATTTCATTTGGAGCTGAACTGTTAGGCTACTCTTATCAGGAAACAGAGAGACTCAGAAAGACATAAAAAAGTTAATTCTTCACAGCATAACATTTGATTGATGGACTGATTCACAAAACCATATGAGACGTTAATAAGAAACTCTGCTCATGCATGACTGAAAACAAGATTAGTCTAAACATTCAAACACTGCATGAAGCCAGTGAATATTAGCTTGTTTACTTTGCATCAGAATGGAGGTAGCAATGTTCACTGAAAGACCTAGAAGCTATTTATAGATAAAAAGAGATGAAGACCCACCTGTGATTGTGACAAAGGCGTAGCCCTCCTCGGCCAGTAGTGGATTGATCAGTCCGCAGCTGTAGGTGCTATTGGGCTCCAGCACAACTGTCAGCACACTGGTCATAGAGAATAGCCCTTCCTCATTGGCCACCAATGAAGTGGTGATATTGTTCGTCAGGTTGCGCCCGCCCCCATCCTGCCATACCACAGCAGCTTCAGGATAACCACCGTAGGCCTCACAAGTCAAGGCCACCTCATCTCCTGGTCGCAGGTTGGATTCAGACGCCAAAGTCACTACTGGCTTGGAGTAGGGGGCTGGAAAAAAAAGTACACAGAAAGAATAGGAGGAGAGGGGCGAGGTATGGGGTGGGTAAGGGCATGTGAGGAAGGGACAAGGGAGCAGCAGACACATACTGAATTTATTTAGATTCTCTGCAGTGACAGTCACCCTGGGAACTGTTTGACATGATTCCCATTAAATTCTTAATTATATTTAGGGAGCTTAGCATAACACAGTGCTTGAGATCCCACAGACACATACAGCAACTGTGACACATCCCAATGCTGCATCACACTCTTAACGCCACTCTCTCAAGAGACCCAAAGCCCTGAGCCACTCCCAGAAAGGGAACATGGTGCAAGCTAGAAGATGGAGGTGGGCAGGCCGCGGAGTAAACTGACAGGCTTAGAGATTTGGGACGACTCAACCTATAGCATGAAAAGAGCGTAAAGGGGTGGAGGTGAGGGGTGAATCCTCCGCCTTGGCTGAAATCACGCTTCTTCAATCCCTTGAGCTAAGACATGAGTATAAAGGTGGTGGAGAAATAGGCTGCTGTATTCCCAGAACTAATCATTGCACAACAAACAATGGGGTGGAGCTGAGGGCGAGATGAAATAAGTTTGCCTGCTTTTTGAAAAGTGGACTTTCAATACAAAAACAGATTTAGCGTAGTACAAACACTAACTTCCCCAGCTGTCCATGTGACTGAAATTTGATTTCCATTGAGGGCTCCTTTCATTTTCTTCCAGCACAGCATGAAGTAAGTGTATAATGTTAACTGTAAATGTTGGCTAAAAATAGACCATCTATAAATCTAATGCATAAAATGGAACCAATTTGTCACTATTGGAGACACTGTTTTCCCACTCCCCAGTCATGAGAAAAAAATGTTATTCATTAACACCGCCTAATACACATCCATCCTTGGAGAATACAGGAACAATCTTACAACAGATACAGAAATAGGCAAAGGAAGAATAGGGCACACAGTATCATCATAAATAAATAAATAAATAAATAAATAAATAAAAGGCTCTCAGCTGTGAAGGTGGGTGATGTAGTCAAACAGCAGAGAAGATATCAGTGATGGCTGATTGACCGTTACAACAACTAACAATCAAAGTCAGCAGATATTGACCATGACAGACCACAATCAGCATTCATTGACCAAAAACACTGCTCAGCAGCCCCGAGGAAACGGTTTATCACCTGCTCACGTCTTGTGAGTAGAAATGATCATAAATCACCTTCTCCATAGGTAATTGTATAAATACATTTTATTGCATGCCATTAGTGTATATGTCTGTAAGTGCTGAGCTCAAATCACACTTAATGCAATCAATTCAAAGTGCAAAAAGAAACTATGATGCAAACATGACACAGCATGAATCCATCATGTAGGCGATGCATTGAACATCTGCAACTGCACAGGAATAATCTTTAAAACATTCATTTTCATTTTGTTTAGTTCTTGGGACCATTATAATTATGTCTTACTTTCATTCAATAAACCTGTGTGTGTTGTGTGTGTGTATTTTATTTGCATACTTTTTAGGAATATGTTGTGTTTGAACAATTCGGCATCGTACTTACAAAATATATAAAATATATATATATATATATATATTAATTTCCATCCAATGAACACTACAACCTTACTAAATGATAAAAAAAATAAAACTCAAGAAGAAAGGCTTTCAATACACAAAAAGAAAAATAAGGTAAAAAAAGAAAACAATACAAAGTACAGAAAATAAAATGAAAAGAAAAGGTGTAGGCTATAATCCTTTTTCCTTAAAAAATCTTGCAGTATATCAGCTATATAAATACTTTTCTTATAATTAATCATTTGATTAGACTTAAAAAAAAGTTCAATTCTGAAGTGAGTAAAAGCTGGCCTTCCCTTGTAAAATTAATAGCTTGACAATCTTATGTTTTGTTTTGTTTTTGCTATCATATCATCATCCTGGTATGGACCAAAATAGGGAGTGTGGATTGGTTGGGTTGGCTGGAGAGTTGTCTCTTAAGTTGTCTCTTAAAGTGACAGAAATCCACTAGGTATAGTATTTATTACCATTTTGTATTATTTATGGGTGACAGGAAAGATTGTAGATCTAAGAAATTCCTCATAACTAAAAAGTTGAGATTCATAATTTTATAAAGCTGCAAGAAAAATTGTATTCCTATCAACCATAGACTGTTAATATTAATGTGACATCACCCATTAGTTTGTGGAGATCTTGTATGTGTCGTCAAGTTTGCCGTTACGGGTGCAGCCATCTTGGTTGCGGGCGGCTGTGATGACTTTAGACGAGAGGGAGGAGTGAGGGAGGAGCCATAGTGTCAAAAATCATTGTTGCTTGACAAAATTTAAATTATGGGAGAGAATTTAAGTAAATACTAATTATAAATGTTAATTTCATAATCTCAATCTCAATCTTATTAATAATCTTATTTGCAGCCCGTCCCTTGTTAAGGCAGTGTTTTTTTGCCAATGTGTGTATCTACTTTGTGCGTGCCACTAGTCATTAGTGTCCATGTGCATGTTAATCTGTTTCTGCACACTGTGTCATGGTTGTCACAGATTGACTCACCGGCCACCTGAAGCAGCAAAGAAGCACTGCCGTAGTCCTGCACCCTGACGAAGCAGGTATAGCTGCCTTCATCGGCCACCATCACCTTGCTCAGCAGGAGCGAAGTGTTGCCCAGGCCCAGCCGGGCGGGGAACAGACTAGTACGGTTGACAAAGCTCTCGGCCTGGTCCACCAGCTGGTCGCGGCCCCCCGAGTACACATGCACGCTGCGTTTGGTGTCTGTAAGCTGCCAGAAGACGCTCAGATCAGACAAGTTGAAGGGGTTGGCAGGGCTGAAGGAGCAGTTGAGTGTGGCATCAGTGCCGTGCAGAGCCACCACTGGCTGCTCCGGGACGGTCAACTCCAACACAGCTATAAGAGAGGAGGTGGGACATAAGTGATGTCAAGAAGAAAAGAATTGAATAAAACAATTTTGTTTTCATCTAAGTAGAGAGGGGTATGTTTTGCTGTAAGCTGTCACACAATATAGTAATAGAAAAATATATCTGGACTCTGTGGTCTTCATTGTGTCAATCATAGAACACCACCTGTCTGTAACCTAAGTTGTCCAAAATAGGCAATAACAGTTTAATAAATATAATTTGGTTCAGGTCTAGTATAAACACAGTATTCACTTAATCACATCATTATGCAAGGCAAGGCAAGGCAGCTTTCTTTTTATAGCACATTTCAGCAACAGGGCAATTCAAAGTGCTTTACACAAAAACAGTTAAAAAAAATAAAATTAAAAACAGCCCAACTTAATTCAGTGTGCTGTGTTCAAATGTGACAGAGTGACATCTACTAATGTGTATGAAAAAGATAATCAATGCAGTATTTTGAAATATATGCTGTGACTGCTTTAGAAACATCCATTTTGTTTGTGCAGCATGGTAGCACGGAGTGGGTGAGATGGAATGCAAGGCGAGAGGGATGAAGAGGAGAGATTGGGAGGTAAGCACTAGGACTTTGTGTTTCTATAGGCTTTACCTCCTGGCGATGGCTCAGTGTGCTAAAACTTAGCAAAAGAAGCAACATTTTTATAGCTTTAGTTAAATCGTTGGTTAAATCTAAAAAAGAATATCTGTTGGGGGGGTAGAACTGTGTGCTTTTGTGGTATAATGAAAGGTGACTCTGCTTCTACTCAAAGGCAGCTGATTTTTCTGTGCATCTGTGAGCATGCATGCATGCCTGTGTGTGTGTGCGCATGCGTGTGTGTTTGCACTTTTGTGTGTTGTTTGTCTAGACTAGGCCAACAGCAAAGAGTACACTGCATAATCATTTTGGATTATTAGCCATCTCAGGCAGTCCAGAGTACATCCATAGTATTCTCAAGAGTCAGCATTCTCCATTGATCCCTGTCTGCTCTTTTTACAACTCTGAAACACTCATCAGCATCACAGGGGGAAAAAAAAGCCAGTCGGCCCTTGGAGCAAGACACTCTACTTTATGCTCAGCCTTTCTAATTGTTATAATCACAGCAGCATTTTAGCCTCCTCACCCCTTTTGAGCTCTGCCTATCAGACAGCCAATGTCAATGTTGAATCGCTTTGCTGTGAAGGTGATTTGACTGCTGCAGAGGTACAATAATTACTTCCCCTATTAACAACAAACAAGTCTTTTATCTGAGAGGGTTCATATATGGATGGGTACTGCTCAGTCAAGGCAGACCTATTTTCAATCACATTCAGCCATTCCCAGCCAGGTAGCTTCTCCACATCACACCCCGAACAACCTGCTCGACTGTAGGAACAGTGCCACCTACTGACTAACCTCACAAGTGAGACACGTGGGACAGAAAAATGCACAGATCACTGTCCAAACCTTGTTTAACCTATGCCCTATCTCAACCTGGGTGTCAGGGCCAAAATAGCCCATGGAAAGCCTTACAAAGTGAATGACTAATAGTTTCAATCACAATTCAAAAACATTCAAAACAAAAACATTTAAGTGATGGACACTTCTTGAAGATTATTTCCTCCTCAAATATTGTATCACATTAAAATAGAAACAGGGAACTTTGTAAATAAGCATTGGTATTACCATGTTTTGAATAAAACTTAAATTATTTACATAATTTATCATAGTTTTTCATAATTTTGACCTGGAGCAAATCAAAGCTTCTATACCGACCAAGTGCCAGTCACACAACAATTCTCTGACCACCCTGGTGTGAGAAGCGGAGGGTGTTTTCCTTTACTGTGATTACAAAAGCTCTTCTGGTGCTGTGGGGGTTTTCTATCATCCGTATTATGCCCACATTGACTCAGCTGGGCTACAGCGCAGCAAACAATACTAAGGAGTTATCAGGGCAAAGCGTGGCAGGAGCTGCCGGTATTGTGTTGCCATCAATAGGAAGGGATAATCAAGCAGATTTCAGGAGTGTGTATTTATGCCGTCTTTGGAGGTGGCACAACCTTTGCCGTAATGAATAGGTTGCTGTAGTTTTTTGTAGGAGTGGAGGGTCAGTGACAGCCCTCTTCGAGACATTGGAGGAGGAGGAGAGAGAGCAATTAAATCACTCCCCGAGCAGCCTGGTATGACTCACACCAGGAAGGGGGAAGGGAAAGAGGGAAACAGAGAAAAAGAGAGGCCGGCATTGAGCTCACACTTAAAGATAATATCTGGAAACAAGTCAAGGAAGAGGCTGTGGTGGAGCCTCACACACTAATCCCTCAACAGGGACCAAAGCCATATCAGAGGAAAGAGAGAGATATAGAAACCTCCCTTTCTCAGTTCATATCTCTGCCTCGCTCCTCCTTTTTCCCTCACTGCTTCTTTAACCAGTGACCTACCACTAGCTCCATGGCCCTGGGAGGATGCAGCTCTACACAGGGACCTTGTGTAGAGACCCTGACCATTGCTTAGAAAGGGAATTCAAGGGGAGCATTTTGCATTGCATCGAGAGGATTGGACAGAAGAGAAGGGCAAGCTAGGCCAGCTGACGTCATGGAAAGTGCACATCTGATGTCCTATTCGTTAAAGGTGAAATACCACGAGCCAAAGCAAATCATTGCGTACTTGGGCTGTTTTTGATCTGCTGCTGTTTACACCAAGCATCTTCTGTATGGTAGCTGACTGTTTGATCGTCTCTTTTCAGCTCCACTCTCAACATGAAAAAAACATGCATTCTCTAAAGAGACAAGTGTAAGCAGCAGAGGTTAAGGATAACTACACAGGTGGTCTTTGGTTAAGGGGCTGGGCAGCACCTTGTAGCCAGGCCTGTGGTGTCTTCTCAGAAGTAAATGGGGATCTCGCCTCTCCCTTCTTCCTCTCGATAAAGAGATGCTCAGAAGCCATAGAGGCCAGGCTCGGAGATGTCAGGCTGTGGGGATTTACACACTGCACTTTGTGTTTATGGGCCTCAGCTCTGTTTGAGTGCCTGCGAGACAGAGACGGGCACTTTCACAGCCGACATGAAATAAACTCATTACAGCCTTCCCAAGCACTGGCAACAGGCCCCGCTTAGCAGCGAGGCACAGGGCTAGCTAGAAAAGGCTGCAAGTGATTTTCACTCTGCTCTCCACTCTACTTTCAAGACTACCCACGCCCTTGTCAGTATCAACACCAACTTCCATGATGGCTTCATTAGGTGTGCAGCTGGATTTGCTTTGACCATGTTATATGTATAGCAAACTGATGCTAGCTAGGCACATGATGTGACCATGTAGGCTGAGTGGGAGACAGGGAGAGCGTAGGATGTAAGCAGCAGGTCTACAGCTTTTATAGGAGGGTGCTTGCAGGGTGACGTGCGAGGTAGTTGGTAAATAGAATCTAGTGATATCTCACACCGTCCTGGCATATACAGATAGCTCAGTGCACATGCACGCACCCGCATGCATTAAAAATAAGTATGTGCACAAAATCAGATAACTGGATTGAGATTATAAACCTTTACCAGTCAATCTAGTTATGTATTATGTAGATAGTCACCTGAATAATTTGATGTGTACAACTCATTCCATGGCAAATACACAGAGCTTGTTTTATTTATAGTAACATAACTTTATTCATATATCATGTTTTTTAGAGAATTTTTTTAAACTTTGAAATAGTAATATATACAGTGGCTAACAATTTTAATGAATACAAATTTAAATAAAATCCCTACATGTATCCCGCTTTATTTATACTTTTACTAAACAGATTTCTTTTTACTTTCTGAGAGATGCCTGTGTTATTATTCTTTTATTTTGACTTTCTGGCAGCGTTACACTTTCTGACTTATTGTGCCAATACCAGCATGTTGGGTAAGACAGTAAACAAAGATAAAATCGGAATTTACAAACCACACAGTAATTAACCAAAACATGCAGGTAAGTGTGGTTTTTAACTCTAAAGTCACCTCCGTCCTGTCACTCACTCACAAATGTGCACCTCATACAGGAAAATGTATTGTATGTATTGAATCTTTTTAGCTCCTCATCCTGCAGTCCCAAAAATGAATCATCAAATACCTGACCTAGGCAAGCACACACTGTTGTAGACAAACACACAAGAGTACACAGAGCTAGGGATGATACTGAGAAGCGGAGCCAAATTATCTTTTTCCCATTTCCTTACAAAGTAGCATAAACACACAATCCCAATAGACACAAAGATTGACAACGATTTAAGTAAGAAAAAATGAATGTGATGAGCTAGGAGGCAACTATTGACTGAGATGGAAATTGTGCATTTAGCAGGGGTTTGGCTATAATATGACAATATCCTGAGGACACAAATGTGTGAGTATGCTGCAAGAGTGTTTATTATTTGTTAGTTTTTTTCCACCGTGAAAACTGGTCACATTTGTAATCTGTTAAAGGACATGAAATCAAGCCACCTATGTCCACATTAAAGCCAACAATACTCAAAGTAAACCAACTCAATAGAGAGGACTTGAGGAAAACGGTGTGTCTTTCTCAAGAGGCTGAAATTCTTTTTCATTTATTCATTCATTTATATCCATAGACATGAGCCGATCGAGAGTCACGACACGCTCCAAAGGTAGTGAGTTTAAACAAAAAAAAATACTGATCAGTTCAGATAATGATCAGTTCTTTATGAGTGCGAGTCAGATATTTAAATGATGGTTATTTCATTTCTGCTGTCGTTTACTGACTTAACAACTAGAGAGGAATGATTTTGCACAAAACATGTTGTGTAGAAGCAGTAACAAGTGATTAGACTAAGTAGTATTCCAATGGATTGCCTTAGTCTTCCATAGTGCTGTGGGTAAAGAAAACCAGTAAAAGTATAATATTAGTGAGCGTTGGCTTTAATCAGTAAACAGTAACAACTGAATCATTATCAATAAACTGCAATATTGAGTTGCACACACCGTCCCCACACACAATTTCATGCAGAAACAGAGAATGCATTGATATTCCACACCTGTATGACTCCTGACAGCTCCACAGCAAAACACTGTCTGAGGAATTGGACACAAGGTACTCTGACACTACAATGGAGACACTGTTACAAAGCTGCTCCTGAGCAGAGAAGTTCCCATCAGCATGACCAGCAACAGTCAAATGCACACGTGTACACAGTGCTTGTACACAAGTCCTTTCTCTCTCTCTCTCTCTCTCTCTGTCTGTGTGTGTGAGTGTGAAAATCGCAGAAAGGTGCAAAAATTACCTTTCTGCAAAGATTATTATAACTGACTTTAGATGAGATTTATATACTGATGTCCAGAACAAACACAATTCAACACCAAATTCAGGGCCTTCCAGCTCAAAAAGCAAATACAACTTCACTTCAACTTTTGACTCAGTCCAACACAAATCACAGCACACAACAATTAGCACTTCACAGCCTCTCCTCACTTTCACATTGAATGACAAACAGTGAACAGAGTTATTTATCAGTGGAGCCATTTGTTAAATACAATAAGAACACATCTTTAGAGGGTATGTCTAAAATCCTGCTGAAACCTATGACATGTGAGGAGGAAGTATTAATATGATTTCACACATATGGAAAATCAAGCAGTAGCAATAGAGGGGGCACTATTGACACAGCAAAGTAAACAGGTGCAATATTAACAGACTGCAATGTCATTAGGGTTTAGTCGGCCAAAAAGGCAAGCAGGAGAACTATGCTTTAACAACACTGCCCCCTTCTGTTGAAGAACTTAACTGTAGCGCAACACATTTTCACTCTGGACATTTTGCAGCACCTGGACATCAAAGGATTTTGCTCAAAGGATCAGTGAGCCTTTTCATACCGATTATTCTTATGATATAACTAATCCATGTTAAAGTCTGAGGGAAAAGCTAGCTTTTGATTTCATGCCACCAGGAGATGATGTAGATGTCCATAATACTTCCTTTAAAAATCATCTGGAAAACATTAAGGGAGCGATGGGAGTGTGTGCATAGTAAGCATGATTTGGTTCAAAAATTAGCAATCTGAAAAAGAGTCTGTGTCTTGAGCAGCGGTTTTCAAATGGCCCCTCAGTGAAAAAAGGCACAATATGGAAGAGATTTAGTGAGACTTAAAGCCTTCTGCGGTGTAAAAGGGTCACTTTCAACATTAAGCTCTGAACATAATCTCTTCCTTTCCCATTTTTGCTCCAGGAACTCATCATGGAGTGTGAATGCCCTCACTCAGGGAGAGATACAGGTGATGGCAGATAGGGAAGACAAGAACTCTGACTTGCTTATTTTCAGCAATAGCAATGTCATAAATCAAGATGGGAATCACTACTGTGCTATTATCTCTTTTTTGCCATTTCTTTCTCTCTATCTCTGCCATCCGTTGTCTTGCTTCCTTCATAGATGTATGCCTTCTGATATCCCATCAATAACCTGTTAATGGTCGCCGTCTGTAAGATAATAGTTCCGGCTAAAGAAGAACAGTGGGCAGATAAGGACAAGCTTCTGGCTTATGAGCCAGAGAGACAGAGAGCCTTTGATGAGCAGGAGGCTGGTGATGGAAAAGGGATGAGTGGTGTGGTGCAAAGGGAAGTTTAGCAAGGTAGCAAAAAGGGTCATGGGGTCAGATCTGACTTGAGTGAAGCTAATTTCTCATAATGGCAGGCTACATCCACTAAGGCCATCATTACAGAGAAGCCAGGAAGAGTTTATGAAGAAGACAAAGAGGATATTTTTTTGTATTCCTCTGATGAGGTATTTTCCATCTGCTGTCTTTTGAAATGATTTTTTTTTTTGCTCTTTCACAGGTTCACCTTTGCCCATTCACGGTTTAATGCACCAGGGGTGATGCGAGGTTAAGAATGGGTCAGTCTGTCACCAGCTGTGCGTTGTCTCAGTGACAGAGCTCTTGTGCCTGACATCGCCACCACCACATCACAGAGGCAACACCCTGGAGGTGGGTGTCTCCCTGTGTGAGCTGCTGCGTTGCTTCCTCAGCAAGTCACTAGCTGTGATGCTTTCCAAGCACAGATCAGCATCCGTTCAACCCATTCATCACAGCCCACTAGACACACATATGGCTCCAGGCCCCTCTTCCCCTCTAGATCTGCAATCTTGGCATATTAACCGAATCAATTTTTTAACAATCCCACAGGGCAGCATTTTTAGGACTTGGTTGAAATAATCATGAGGTGCTTGTTGGGTAATGCACTTTGTTTCAATGAGCGCACTGTGAGAAAAGAAGAGCTGGGAAACAGTGAAACAGAGGCAAGCCAACAGAGACGGGTCATTATGTATGCATTGCAGCGAAACCAATCTTTGTTGAGCCTGTCCTCAATTGTTTTTAAAAGGATACTTCACTGGACGCAATCAAATTAGCAAGAACATCACTGCTATGGGGTAATAACCCTAAATTGAATTTGTGCACAGGCTAAAGTGTCCCCTCTTTGCAGAATCAATTGCTGTAAAGAGAAAAGGAGGACAGGGAGTGGGCATTTATAGTTAGCAGACCTTTAAAAAGTACATCAGAGATGCAAGCATGAGCGGGCTATTTTTACGCTCCCAGAGCCCTGCCATAATGTGTGCCTACTGACTACTATGCTTGATGCAATCTATCCAATCATGCTAATTAATCTGAATTACCTTACAGCTCCCATCACTGAGAGTGAAATCTGGTCAGCTTTCCATTTCTGCATTTGCATGAATACAGTTCTCTTTCATTGTTTGGGTGCTCTGGCAGCCTAGTGGCTGTGCTAACTGAACAGAGAGTATGACAACAACAAGCAATTAGCTAGACAGCCTCCTGTTAGCTCTGCCGCTGGCTGGCACTGCTGTGAGCCAAGGATGTTACTCTACTCAGCTATTGTCATTAGTGTACATATATATTGACATTTCATGTATTTTGCTGACATTTATAAACACTATGGGTTATAATGAGGGCAGTAAAAATAAATCTAAACAACTACCAGGGTCAAGGGTCAAAGCCAGACTGGGTTGGTGACGTAGCAAATTTCCCTCACTTCTGCTTTGTCAATAGTGCATTTAAGCACAAAAGCAACAACCCCTTATAGACAACTCTCTTCACTGCGGCCGTGACACAACAGCTGTGCAGTGCTGTATGAGTAACATCAGGGAGAGGTTTCACAGAGAATGATCCATCATCTGACTACTGAGTCAGGATACAGCTACGAGCTACAGAGACAATGTTACTGCGTTGGGATGACAGTGTTTTCATGTGCTGTCCTTGTGCTTTCTTACACAAATATTGTTCTCACAATAGGAAGTGTGTTGGCAAGACTACAAAGTGTAATCGTGTCTACTGATATGGGCACTTGCAGGAGTTATCGAGCAATGACACGGCTGAAGTAAAGGAAGATTAGAGCCAGTCATCCCAGCAATGGACCTGGAGACCCTGAATCATATCGACACAGACACACATACATGCGCACACATGCACGCACGCACGCACACACATACACAGCTGCTCATGTAACTACACAATAAAGTCTGTAGGTTTTCTGTTTGGGTGGCCAACAGAAGCAAAAGATAGTGGTTTATAAATCAAAGGCAACCAAATTTGATTAGTTACCCAGATAATTACTGTTGCCCTAAAAAAAGAAAACTGTGCATTAATGTGTCAGCCCCCAATCATGCCACTGCACTCAATATATTATTTATTAATTAATTAAAAAAGAATGAAAAAATAAGACAGATTTCATTTGTCTGTGTTTCTCTGAAATGCACCTGCAACTCTTCAAAGCTGGTGGCACAGTTGAAGTTACTTTTATTACACTAAATTAAACGCATGCAGTGTTTCTGTATCATCTTACAGTGTTACATGTGCAGACTATAGAATCAAACTAGACTCCAACTAATTCACTTAGTGCCCCAGTTAGCAGAGAGAAACTGAATCATTGTGTGAGCTACAATAGCCAATTACCCGTGAGTTAAAGAGCTCCATCAGTCCCCGACACCTCCTCCTCTTCCCTCCCGGTGAGAAGAGCGAGTTAGGCAGTGAATGCCACACAGCCAGTAATGAGCAGGCCGCAGGCCCATTTGTGCTGGGAGAGAATAGGTCCCTAATGAACCACTGAAGACACTTAGGTCCACTGAGTCAAGATTGAAAGGTGCCACTGATGGCCGATAGGAGGTTGTGTCAGCTCACCCAGAAAGCAGAAAAGGCAAAAAAATAAGATCTTTTTAAATGATGGTGGTTTGGCCGATAAAAATTCTTTGTTAACTTTGTGGGTTTGCCAAAGTACGCTGAATCTATTTGTTGGCATGCTGAAAAAAAAACGTTCATAGCTGACTACCTCCTTCTTCTTCTTCAATAATATGAAAGGAATATCACATACTATGACATTTTCATTTACATTATGTGTCAGTTACACACCAAATTGGAAAAGGGTGATAATATAATGTCAATCCCTCTTTTGACATGCCCAATTCCCTTATTTTATTCACCGTCACTTGAGACATTATCAAGCCTGCACAGGCTATCTGTATCTTTTTTTATGACACAATTTCTTCTTGAAGCACCATTTCCAGAACTTTTGAGTGTGTGAGTTATGAATCCTCAGTTGCAACATCAAACACCACCACGCTTCCCGGTGTTGTAAATATATGAGGACGACTTCCACACCACACTCCCTGAGTCACAGCCGAAAAACAGCATTTTTCATCAAGGACCTCACCTTAGCCTCAAGCTCTATTCCTCACGTCTGGAAAAGGTCAAAGCTATTCTGTTTTACACGCTGAATTATTAAAAAAAGATATTAAAAACACACTCCCATATCATAGAGTTGTAACCCTGTATAAACTCAACTGAAAGAGGAGTAATGTCTTTTTACTTCCTGAGGCTACGTCTATACAGTATAAACAAGAATATTTATTTTGTCAACTTGTCTGGATGGGTAAGAGTCTAAACAGGGAGGGTTTATAACTTTGAAACTACTTGTCAAATTATTTTTGGGAGTATTCTCATATGAACTGTTGTTTTGGCCAGTGAAGCCTTTGAAGGGGGAAGACTAATAGGCTCTGCAGGGCGTATTGTTTAACAGGCTATGGCATTTTTCACTGCGGTAACTCTGATCTAATGGCAGGGCATAGACGGGGCGACACCCACCCATAGCTTGGACGGCCAGCATTGCGGGCAGCAGGAGGGACAGCATGATCTTCCAGTGTGGATTGGAACCGCAGGTCAACTTCTTCAGACACAGAGCTGCAGGTAAAAAATAAAAAAAACACAGACATCTGAGGAGGAAGACTGTTACAACACAGAACAGAACACAATAAGTCCAGCAAAATAAGAGGATGAGTGGATAGGAGGAGGATTAGGAAGTGATAGAAACAGAGAGAGGTACGTATCTGCTATGTCTTTGTTTCCGCTTGCTTACTCTCTCCAATGGGTGGAGGTTGAGACAATGAGACAATCCAACATATTTCATGATGGCTATATAAAAGTCCAGACCATTTTTTGTGACTGGCGAATGTATCTGAAATTATGTCTGAAGGCGAGACTATTTCCGTCTTTATTTCTGGCCTACTCAGGCCTTTTCTCTTTCAGAGAGAGGGAAGCTGTGATGACAAATGGGAACTTCCAAAGTTGACAGGAAATAGCCAACTCATACTCTGTGAAAACACAACATACAAAACTATCCCCTCCCTGTCTATTTCTACTCTACAACAGATGAAAATGTATGAGATATTATTGGAGATTAGATATAGAGATTGGTAGAGGTCACTACTTTTATCTGTATTTGTTGGGACAAACTACTTGTATATAAACTTTAGATAAAACTCGAGGTACATGTTTTTCATTGATTTGAAGTCATCGTTTTACAGTCACCTATTATAAATAATTAGGAAAAACAACAGTACAACAGCAAAGCTGAAAAGCAAATTTACTGTATCGGATCCAGTGTCCATGTTTGCTTGTTACATGTCTTCTAGTATTAATGCAAGGCTTTTTTGTTAGATTTCAGAGCTCTTAACAACAACAATTAGGTCACTGAAGAATCAATTCAACAAAGTAAAGTAAAAGACTACCTAGAGTAAGCAAGTTTCAAGTCACTGCAAGTTTTCATGTTAAACTGAAATGAATATTGGATACACTATTTTTTTGGTGCAAGTGGAAGAGGATTGGAAGAGGAAGGCAAAAATAGAGAAAGGAAGAAATGGGGAAGAGTTTTGATTATGAATCAGACTCAGCATTTTAAGTAAAATGAAATCCCCTTTTCTCTACCAATAACAAGGCTCAAAAGAGCACCTTACTTCCACGGTGGCATAATTAGGGTCCCTACATGTAAATCGAAGCCTTGAGAACGTTGTAAGTGTACAGACAGTTTATTAAAAAGATAATTAATAAAGACATTATCGTTCGGTGTACAAGCATGCGCCATATTGGGAAAACAGTCATGACCAGTTCAACGACAAACACTGTGTAACCAGTAACGTAGCTCGAGCACTTTTATGTGTGCGGTTCATCTTGACTGTCAACCTTAGACATACTGCATGTTAGGCTTTACTTAATTTTTTTAACTTAAATTTGCTGACTCCCAGTGGTGAGTTTAAAACACCCCTTTACGTACCCCCAATCTGAATAGGCTGAAAGCAACACATAGTCTGCACCACGTTCACCCAGGATTGTCTAATTTTCCTACAAAGCGAAACGTTTGCCATCAGAATAATTTGTAAGATGAAACTCACAAGAGCTTTTATCAACCATAATATTGCTCATCCTACTCTCACACAGTCTATATGTCATTTCTATTCATCTGCACTTTACTCATCTGTATATCTGTGTATATACACTGTCTGTTTATATAAGGGTGTTTATTGTGTAAATATGTTTGTATTATTACCATTATTGTTATAACTATTTAGTATTTTTTTATAATACTTTCTGTATATTTTTTCTTCGATGTCTATTTAATGTGTATTTGTGTTTTTCTGATATGTGTAATTTTTTTTCCTTTTGAGCTGCTGTAGCATAGGAATTTCCCCAGTGTGGGATTAATAAAGTCTATTTAATCTCATTTTTCATAACATAGAAATACCCTATTTGCTTAAGCTAATTAGGGGTTTGCACTTAAACAGGTCACATTCAATTAGCATGAAAACATATCAGTGAACGGTCGACTTGGTACCCATGTGTTATTAACCCCTAAGTTAATTTTGCGCCGGAATTGTCCTTTTACATTTTTAGTTTTTAGGTATTCCCTTTTTGTACTTCTGTTTCTGTCAACAAACAACAAAATGGTGTATTACCACCATAATCTAAAGAGTTGAATGAGTTATGGCATTTAGTTTGGCATTTTCATCTATTTAAACTTTGTGACCACACAATGCTGTCATTTAAATATTTTTGTTTGTTTCAATTGTTAAGACAATTGCATTTAAGACTGGTGATAGTGTTGAATGTAGTCATTTGAAACAGGAACATAACATATAAATAACACCTATATTGTCTGTGGCAATAATAGAAAATTATAGCTTCTAAACACTGCAATAGTTCAGTTTTCCATATCCACGCTGTCTTTCTTTTTAACGTGTATCCACCTTTAATAATGCTTTTACATTTTACATGTCTTACTCAGCATTTACAGTAACAGCTGTGGGTGTTTCACAACTTTGATCGACTGTGAACATCAAGGTTCAGAGTTGCTAAACCTTCAATGCTGTAACGTCCCACCATCAACATCAACAAAAGTAAAACCTTGTGGTTGAGCAGCTAAATGTCTACACAAATCCACAATTAAAAGTTCAGCAAACTTAGTTTTTTAATATGTTTTGGACATAAATACTTCAAAGCTGGAGAAGGCAACTAACCAGTCGTGATGTTTTGGTACAATGAATGATGTCAATATTGCTGTCAGCTGTAGTTCCACCTCAGGCCACACCAAAACGTTTTTCATGAGGCTCCGTTTATGGCTTAAGCAGAGAGGATGTGGGCAGGACTGTGGCTTCATCACCAAGTTTCCATAACAGCAGACTCACCATTTTCTCTCTGGACTTT
This sequence comes from Etheostoma perlongum, assembly GCA_026937815.1. Classification (NCBI taxonomy): domain Eukaryota; kingdom Metazoa; phylum Chordata; class Actinopteri; order Perciformes; family Percidae; genus Etheostoma; species Etheostoma perlongum. The sequence goes on along the minus strand of CM049371.1, from coordinate 5,995,517 downwards.
CAGAAGGCTAGTCTGCTAGAGACCACTATCTGAATTTACCCTCAGAGGCAAAGAATATGGGTTATTCACTGCACATACATTTAAAAATGGGGATAAATATTCAAAACAACCAAACACATATCCCAGTTATCCTGTCCAAAGGGACAAGATTTAAGTATCTGTAAGCTCTCCTAAGGATGGCATGAAGAGAAATATGCCAACACATCAAACCACAGTCTGACGGTGTCTGTGTTGTTCAGACACAAGAAAGCCATCAAAGGGTTTTTAACTGCATGACTCAAGTACTTTACCGACCCCATGCCAGCATGTAGATTTCTTCCACTTTTCTTCCTTTCATTTGACAATTTAACTTTAAGCACTCAATTCAATGTCAGAGATCAAAACAAGCTGACCACAGTTGCAAGTCACAACACCTGAAAATATAATGATCCAATATACTTTAACTGTAAAATCCATCACTATATCGCACCAATGTATCAAAACTATTGCTGGCTCTTTATTCAGATTTCAATGCTGTTCATGGAATTAATGAATAATTGTGCTCTCTAAATTGAAGACCATTAAAATGGAAAGGAAACGGTCCGTGAAAGAATGTTTGACCGGCCGCATCTTCAAGAAATGTCAACAACACCTGTACTTTCTTCGGAAGCTACGACGACTGCAAGCCAACAAGATAATACTCCAGTGACTGGAGTCCAGTCATTTCATTCATCCAATCCACCCTCACCTTCAGCTTATTGGCATGGTTTGGTTCCCTGAGTTGAACAAATGTCCCCTCAACAGAATCATGAAGATGAGCGGGAAGATCATTGGACAACCCCAGACTACTCTCACATCCATATTTGACAAACAGGCCATCAGTGAAAGTAAACTCATCATATCGGACCCCACCCATAATCTCAACAACCAGTACATCTGTTACCTTCAGGGAGGAGATTCCACTCCCTTCCCCTATGATCCAAACGAGCAATGTCAACCTTTGTGCCAACATCCATCAGACTGATGAACAAACAATAACCACCCCCCATCGATCCAGACTTCGACCTATTCTCCCTACCCACCCCTCTGCTCCTACCCTCATGGTTTTTAGTTTATTTCAGTTTTTAGCATTTATTTATTCTCTGGTATGATTAATATGGACGGTGTATTGTTGGATGTTGTGTTTAAATGTGCCAGACCACAAACAAAGTCCCCACACGGGAAAAATAAAGTTCTCTTGATTTTGATTTGACAGTCGGAATGTCTTGAATTTCTTTTTGTAATTGATCGGAAGCTTTTGAGCCATAATCACCCGTGTATTTCATTTTGAAACTGCGCTAAGGATTATTAAGCTTCTTACCGACGTCAAAGGAAAAAGAAATTATTCTTGAAGTATCACAGAACATTAAGATTTACTATTTCACCATGGTCACTGTACCATTGCAGTATTCTTTCGAGAAATCTATGACAGTGGCTCTCTAACAGTTTGTCTTTTTACTTTTACTTTTTTGAGTCCACTCCTCTCCTGGATGACAAGGCCATTCTTAAACACTATTGATATAATTAATCTGACTGACCTTTTAGGCTAAAATGTCTCATTGGCATATGGCTGCCACCATTGTCAAGCTCCTCAAACCATTGGGAACCATTCAACCCTTGACGATGGGGATATTTCCAACCTGGAAGACACCGGCCCCATCGAGGACTGAATCATGGGATGAACGTGAGCCTTTTAAATCCATTTGGCAGCAGGGGTGAGAATTTGGCAAGCCATTTTGAGGGATGAGTGAAATCACCTCATGCAGGGAAATGTCCCCTGTAGTAGTCTAGTCAATTAGTGCATTTTGTGGTCAAATTATACATTAGCTTGTCAAACTGAAGAAAAAAGGAGCTCCATAAACGTCAAGAAAGCTTTATGGCTCAGACGTATGACAGTTTTACTTGCCAACTTTCTTTATAACTACTGCACCTCAAATTTACTATTCATAATAGGCCATGCATCAGTGTCATACAGCAATCTAATAAGAGGCAAGATAATGCAGTACTACACTGTATATTTGTGTCTCCCTGATAATTAGCCTAGCTACCGAGGCAGTGAAAACAGTTATATATGTCTTGTCAAGACCGGAAAAGTGAATAGGATCAGTATGTGACGGATACTCCAACATCCTGCTTTTGCAAAGCCAGAGGAGCCAATTAAGTGTAACCTTTATCTTATGGCATTTTTGTGCAATAATATGAAGATGAAATTATACTTTGAACTGCCAAACTGCCATTGCGTCACTGGTAAAGAAAAAAAAGGCAGTAGAGCATCTTACACATGTCAAAAAACATAATTATCTCTCCACTATATCAGAAACCATTTCCTACACAAGTCAGAACAATAAATACTACATCCTCCTACATTCCACAGGAAGCTGTACCTGCCAGTGGAGCACAGCTGCACTATCATGTGATAAGGGCAGCATCAGGCCAGGCAACATCCTCATTGCCGCCTAAAGTACAGCATCTCCTATGTTAGTGGTTCCCAACCTTTTCTGTTTGACAGGTCTGGAAGAAAATAAGCATAGTTCAGAGTAGCTTGAATGGTTTTTTCTTCACTTTTCTACCCTGTTAATTATCTATTGACCCCTCTTTTTTGTGACCCTTTTAAAGGTATTAAACCTCAGGTTGGGAACCACTGTGACCTAGCCAATTCTGATACAGTTCATTCATTTCACAAGAGAAAGAGAGAGAAGAAAAAATAGGTATATTTACTGTCATTTTAGTTGAAGGCCTAGTATGAACTAGCTGAAGTCATAGCCCTGAGTGAGGACTTACAAAGAAAACTGACTACTTGACCTTAACGCAAGGTTCAGGATAAAACAGTCGCTTGCCAGTAAACGTAAACGCAAAACAGTTAGTTGTTTGTCCCTATTTTTGAATTATGGAAGTTGCCTTACACAGAAATGCATTGATGCAGTGTCGACTTTTTTTCAAATGGGGGCGCAGTCCATTTCATTCATAGACTATTCGCTCTATTTGGGAAACCGTAGCCTATACTGTATAGCTTAGTAGGCCTATGTATTGCTTTAAAACGACAAACAAAAATACCAGACATGACATAGAGCCTGAGAATAGAGCCAACTATGTGAGCCAGTGACCCTACCCTGAGTTCATGGGGTTCTTCTTCTGCACCCCGCCAGCTGTTGCTCGTCTTTGAGAATAACCGAAGTTTAGTAACGTGCATTTATCTTTTTATTATCCTAACGTTAGATATGATATCATTTCTGTTAGCTCGTGCTCTGCTTTCGAACACAGTTTCTTAAGACTTACCATGTTAGGAGGACGAAACTTAGTAACCGCGAATCATCCAGCGGCGGTGAATCTTTTCTTTGACCAGCACAGCCGTCGTTATTTTCCACAGTAGTTCATTCCTCTTACTTCAAACTGCAGTAACGTTACTAGAACTGTTGCCCGGGCACGATAACAGATTGTTTTGACGGTGGATATCGCTAGAGGATGTGTTTTCAGAGTGTGTGGCTATGTTCCATTGATTTGGGACGGGTTCTCTTCAGAGAAACCACTCCTTGCTTGCTTTGTCCAGCAGTGATGTCATACCTTGGGGAGAAAAGAGCCTCGAGAGCTCCGAGCCCACGAGCCCACGAGCCCACCGTTTGTTTGTGACCACTCTACCTCGTTTTCTTTCCATGTAGGATATAGCATTAATTGCAAGTAACGGTTATGGCCCACTTATCTTATCAGTGGGCACTCAAAATTACTTTTTATCTGGCATAGGCATAGGCTACCTGATAGTTGTATTGACTTATCACACGGTCCTCGAACGTATCACTGCAGCCTATATGCCGTTTTAAATTAAACAGATTGAGTACCTTTACGTAGGCTAGCATAGCCATAGTCTGCTATATGAATAAAATGTTGATTTATACGGCGATGTGGTTGTTGCCTTTAATTACTAAATTCATGCGATGGCTTGGATTTGTGGTCTTTACAGAAATATAAAAGGCGTGATTTACACTTTTAGTTAGATATTGGCCTAAAATGAGACATGCAGACTAGCCTACAATTACTTGAATCTTGAATATGGAGCAAGACAATCAATTAGGAACCTGGTGTGCAGTATAGGCCTACAAAGACCCTGTATAGGCCTTCATAGAATGAAAGGCTATCTCTAAATAATGAGAAACTTTCTCAAAATAATGAGAATCCTCAAAAATAAATCTAAAAAATAATTAGAAAATAATGAGTCTCATTATTTTGAGATGCTATCTCATTATTATGAAACATTATTATTTAGAGCCAGGAGATAGGTGCAGCAGAGAGAACAGAGAATAATAAACAGTAAAGTTGTTAGGTGGTAGTAAATGTACAGTGTGAGTAATTTTGTCAATTGTTTTTCCTTTGTTTGACTAAATGCTGCAGCACCTCAAGACCAACATTTGAGGCTGTGCATAGTTGTCATGGGCTGAAACCTAGCTAATAAGTCTCATTAATTGCACAACACTTTAGATGAGTAATAAACAATGACTTGTTGACAATAGCATGAATACATTAAAAGGAAGTCCTTAATTATTTTTGTCAAATCAAATCTATCTTTACCATGTGATGTGATTATGCTACTTCAGTACACAACAAACAAATATGACAGTGACCACTATACAGATGAACATTTAATATATTCAGAGACACCACCGCTGACTATCCCTGTACAAATGTGGCCCCAAATAAGTACATTGACCATACATAATCCAGCCATACTAGGTTCTATTTTTTCTTTACATTGGAAACGTGCTTCTTTAGAAAACATATGTTACAGAATGTAGGAAAGAATTATCTATTAATCTTAAAAAGCAGAGGTATGGGCAGTATAATATAAATATAATGCTGGGCAGTGATTTAAATAGGCACACATGTTTTATCTTTTTTTTCTTAAGGTGTGCGTGCGTGCTTGTGTGCGCGCACAGAGAGGGGGGGTAATGTTTGCATTCAGTAAATGACAGAGAAGTAAAAACTCCTTTGTTTGGACAGTGGAAGTAAACGTAACGTACACCACGTGACTAAAACCAGGAAAGGAATAGAGTGTCAACAATAAAACGGTGAGGTGAGTTTGCGCTTCTTTCACAAACACTACAGTTAGTCTGTTGGGCATTTATAATTATGTTATCAAATGGGTTGTTCTAAACAAGGCATATACTATACGGATAGCCAACGTTTAATTTAGCGAATCGGCATGTTTTGTTTTTAGCAACGGCTAAGCAGCTAACCGGGGTTTGCTAACGTAGCTAACGCTAGCTAACTTGTCATGTCAACAAACCCAAAAAAGATAAAGATGTGAAAATTGTTATTTATTCGTCTAACGTTTATTTTCTATAGTATGTTATAACGTTACTGAACAGAAAATAGAAATGCCATCATTTACTGTAATCTATCTTGAAATGAAAGCCTTTCAAAATAAAATCTAGGCTAGCCTGTGGTTCTTAATGTTAGTCGTCTAGGCAACACCAATAGCTACTGATCAAGCCTGTACTTACTGTCCACGCCATCATGTTAAGGTTCTGTTCTGTTTGTGTAAAAGGTAGAGATGGCTTCTTCAGACTGGCACCTGTCTTTGAAGCTGGCGAATCATCCCAAGTCCACCTTCCACTTCCCAGACATGATGCCAGGGGATGTTCCACCTGGAGGATACAGAATCGCTACTTTAAAACAACTTGTTGCAGCACAGACCCCAGATTCCATCCCAGATCCTGAACTAATAGGTGTGTTACACCTGCTGTGGCAGTTGACCTCAATGTTAGTTGTGAATGAAATGTTGAATATTTATTGTTAATTGTCCTAAAAGTGTTTTATCTCTGTTCCTGTATCAGAGCTGGTCCACTGTGGGCGGAAACTTAAGGACGACCTGACTCTGGATGCCTGTGGGATTCAACCAGGATCCACCTTACACATCCTCAAGAAGACTTGGCCAGAGCCAGGGAGCAGTTCAGGTCTGTCAGTTTGTCATTTTCAGTACAGAAATAAATTATATTTTAGCTGTGAAACTGAAAGTCTTAATCTGAACGTGTGTGTGTTTCTCTTTTCTAGAGCCTGTGAACAGAGCAACTGCAGCCAGGGAGTTCAGGGTGTTTCATGCTGCTCTTCACTCTCTCAACTCTGCCTACAGAGACTCAGTGAGTAGAAAACACACACACACATGCACGGCACGCAGCAGCAAGCACAACACTGCCCATAGTGCCACCCCACACAGGGTACACACAGTAAAAAGTTAATAAGGTTGTCTTTCACTGCCGAATGCAGGAATTCATTGGAGTGTTTGCACTATACTCATCCTTGACTATTTGGCTTGGGTGTTTCGATTTTTCTCTACAGTCACTTAGGTGCAGACACACCTGTGTTCACAGCTGTTTATCTCTGATAGAATCACCATAGATCCATTTCAGTGTATGTGTGTCTGGGCATCTACGAGCCGGTCAAAGATTATCGTCAACAGGAACAGGAACAGGTTTAGTTATTAAAGGCTGGCAGCTTTTCATGATGTGAACCTAGTAGGTACAAACAGTTTTAGAATACCAGCATGTTTTCTTGAGTAAATTAAGGGATAGTTAGGAATACTTTTCTGACTTAATCTGGTACTCACTTATCTTAATATTGATCCATGGATGTTGGTACAGATGTGGAGGGAGATACGTGTCAGCACCAGTTTGGGTCGTATACTGTATCTAGTAACGTAACAACACCTTTTAAATCACAACACAGCAGTCAAAAAACATGTTAACCATCCTCAATGCGTCTAGTGTTTTCTGATCTGTAATGGGCCGATTTTATTTGCTGAGTGATACAGAAATGATTATGAAGCAAACAGCAGAATCAAACGTGGGTATACACCTTCAATATAATATGTTGTTGACGGTTAAAATGAGAACTGGCATATCTTTATCCAAAGGGTCTGCAGATTAACGCCTATACGTTAGATCAGTATCGCCACCGGTGAATATATCACGCAACCTCATGTCAAATCTGTTTTAATCCTTATATTGATGCTGCTATATTTAAAAATGGGAGCTGCTGTGTTTTCCCCACACATAGGTATATAAAATGCTGACAAATAAAGAGTCTCTGGATCAGATCATCGTGGCTACACCAGGGCTCAGGTCAGACCCAGTCGCCCTAGGTAAGACCTGCTGAGTTTTATTAATGCTGTTATGCCCTCTCATTGTACCATGAAAATATGTAAATGATAACATTTCTCCTCACGCCCTTTTTTATCTGTTCAGGGGTGCTCCAAGACAAAGATCTCTTTGTGCAGTTCACAGACCCTAACATGCTGGATGTGTGAGTGTGTCTTTTCTTTTGTTATTGGCTCTGATGTGACGCATAATAAGTACAGCGCAGACACACGAGCGGAAGGTCATTTAAATCTGCACCTATACTTTTCTGTCTGTTCCGTAGATTGATCAGTTCCCACCCAGCCCTCGTCAATGCCATCATCCTGGTCCTGCACTCTGTGGCAGGAAGCATGCCCGCTCAGTCCAGTGCCAGCTCTTCTCGCAACGTCTCTGCCAGTTCTTACAGTGATATGCCAGGTGAGCAAGGACGATGGCGCAGTAAAAACAAGCCGATTGACAAGCAAGAGGGGAACGCTTATAGTAATAAAGAATTGCTGTTGACAAACTACAGATATTATCACAACTGATGCAAGGCAGACAGTAGTTTAATATTTTTGATATAATGCAACAGATAACTACTGGCAGTATATTGTCTTCCTTTTTTTTTTTTAAATGTGTTGCAATTTCAAACATAAAAATGTTTTTTGATCAGTTTTTGTTGTGCTTTCACTACAAATTTAAACTACAAATCCTTCTTTTTATCCGGCAGGGGGCTTCATGTTTGAGGGCATGTCTGACGATGAGGAAGATTTCCAGTCTGTGAGTCACTCTCCTTGATACTCAACATCAGATATCATAAACAGGAAAACTGATGCAAGGCTATCTTTCTGTCTCTAAATGTGTGTAACAGGGGAGCCCAGCAGGTCCCTCCAACCGAGCGGGAGGCTCATCGGGATTACGACCAGTTTCTCTGAGCCACAGTGGAGCGACTGGCCCTCGGCCAATAACGCAGAGCGAGCTAGCTACAGCTTTGGCCCTCGCCAGTACTCCTGACAGCAGTGCGGTCACTCCAACAACTTCAAGCCAGGTGAGATATATTTACTTTTTTTTACAACTTACTTAATAGCTATTGAAGAATTCACGCAAGATTAAAATATGACACATTAAAGGCAATTCTTATGGTATGCATTGAAAACATCATCTCTGACATATCATTGCAGGTGAATACATTGATCTTTTGATTTTCTTGCCTGCCATTGATATAGGCGGACCCCTCCAGTGGCGTAGCCCCTATGCCAGCAGGGACCCCAGTCAGTAACGATCTCTTCAGCCATGCTCTACAGCAAGCTCTGCAAGCCTCCAACATGTCTGCTCTACAGGTGGGGATGTAAACTCGCAGACTTAATCCCACATATTCAATTTATGAAGGAGATGTACTTTGAAATATCAAATAATGTTTAAATGGTTACTGGTCTGTATTTCTTTGTATAAAGTTGTTTATGCAGAGCTTAACCGAGGCAGGAGTGAAAATTATTGGTGCTCATTCAGTGAATGTGTTTTTGTTTTGCTAGGGCCGCTGGCAGTCCCAGATGCAGCAGCTCCGGGACATGGGGATCCAGGATGAGGAGCTAATGCTGAGGGCGCTGCAGGCCACAGATGGTGACATCCAGGCTGCCCTGGAGCTCATATTTGCTGGAGGCCCAGGACTCTGAGCCCCTACCCCACGGACAAACCCTTTTCTAGAGGAAAGAAAGCAGAAAAAAAGATTGTCATTGTGCTGCCCAGACATAATAAATTATGGCTTTAGACATAAAGTATACAGATTCTTTGTAGTATTACACATTTACATACTGTACAGTATTACATCTGAGTTCCACAAACGTTTTGCCAGCTTTTTCTTATTGATGTGGCTAGACTAAATGTAATAATGCTCACCTTATCGTCTCCTGAGCCTGTCTTCTTGTTATTTAATAGGTGGCATTGACCGTAACAAAAAAAAATAAAATTTGTGTTTGCTTCTTGATTGTATAAACACATATAATTAAAGCTGCAAGCGGTAGTGCATTTGCGCGGCACTCAGACACTGCAAAGCCAAAGATTGATTTTGCTCCAGCTCCTTGAGTGCTATCTGTGTGTGACCCAACCTGCTCCTTCCTTTAAGAAACTTCCATATGGATGTATTTTAAAATTCTGCATTTTTCTCAAATAAAAAAGAGAGCGCATGATGCCTTCTTTTCCTAGATCTAGATACGTTTACTTATCTGAACTAACAACATGATTACTGTCACTAGATATAAAGAAAATGTTGACTTTCACTCTATTCACTGACAGTAAAAAAAGAAATAAAATAAAGTCATTGTATGCACAGCTTTACTGGCACTGCTAAATGATAGCAACTCACCAGGAGATTTCCCCAACTCTCGGCAATTCCTCATTTGCCATCTCACGTCTGGCAGGTTTGAAATTACACGGCTGCTGGCCTTTCCACCTCTTCCTCATCCAAGTCAGTTTCCATACTTCTAGTACTGGGCTGAGCTTACTCTCCCAAATGGGATGTCATCACCAAATTGAGTTAAAAAACCTGTGAATACCAAAAATGACAAAAAAATTGGCCTTTAACACTATTTGGAGACATTTTAAAAATGATAAACATATTTAGAGTGCTTTTTTTACCCAGTGGTGGTTAACCTGCAACACAGCCTTTAAACCAGTTATGAAAGGGGGTGGTCTGTGTACATGGTTGTGGAAAGAGTATAGGGGGCGGCTCAATGTCACATGTTGACCACACATTCCAAGTTTCATGTAAATCAGAATAACTTTTGCCAAGATGCAACCATTGCTGTTTCAACAGCCACCTACAGGAAGTTGGTCCTCTATAACTTGCGCCCTGTGTTAGATATCCAGATTCTTTTGATAGCTGTTTGTCATGAGGGTCCACCGAGTCTATATCCAAGTTTTTGTGCAGATTGGACTCACAGCCCTGGAGGAGTTAGACAAAGTATATTTCCCATATATTAATAAAAACGAATTCTAACAGCACCATCTAATGGCCTATTCACTCAAGATTATGGCATGGCTGCTCAAGCCGCTATGCGGAACAACTGTGTCATGTTTGGTGGCAATCAGAATAAATATTGGGCAGATACGCAACTTCCTCTGTCTACAGCCCCTGACAGGAAGTAGCTTCCCTATAACTTGCCCTTTTTTTTCTTTGGATAACTTTTTGTCATGAGTGTCAACAGATACTACATGCAAAAATTCAAGAAGATTGCAATCACAGCGTAGGAGGAGTTCGAAAAAATGTAAAACACATGAAAATGCATAAAGTCAAAATGGCCGCCTTCCAGTTGGGCGGAGCTAATGGAGGTAAATGGGAAATATGCCCGCAATGATTAGAATAATATGCATATCAAATCTGGTGAAGATCGGTAGACTAGATCGGTAACTATGTCCAAGTTAAGGCCTTCCACGCATCAGGGGGCGCTATGGAGCCCCCTGGCAACGCCCGAGACCAATCACTGCAGAACTTTGTGATTTTTCATAGGTCTGACATGTGCACATTTTTGTGAGTTTTCCAGCATGCTAAGACCCTCAAAAATGAGAGAGACGTTCCGGAATAATTATCCTTACAAAAACAATAGGTTCAGTGCTCGGGCCCTAATTATACAAGTCTTGGGTTGCAGTATTAAAATACGGGCCTCATATGGTGCTCTAAAAGCCATACTGTTTACCAAACCTGTGTAGTTCATATATTTGTACACTAGATGGCAATGCAGTAGTTTATTTCTAGCCAGTCGTGACTGTTTATCACAAGTCATCCTAGCAGACAAACTGTTTGTTTATTTGCTCTTTCTTCCTGTCCTAAATTTCAATTCCTGCTTTTGATTTGCCCTGTGTTGAACAGTGTTTCATAAATGGTTTATTTTATTTGAAGTGGTGGGTTCTCATTTTTTTAAAGGCAATATGCTTAGGTAACCAATAACATAAAAAGGAAGTTGCACAGATAAGGTGATAGCTGTATTAACATCCACTGACATGTTGCTGTTCTAGTTGGAGCATTGTTACCCCCCCTCCCCCCCTCCAGCCTTATTACTGAAGGCTACATTTGCTTTGTCTCGTTGTCTCCCATCGGGGTATTTTAGGGGAGGACATATTGCGTGCCCCCCCTCTGCTACCTACAGTTTTCCATCTACAGTAATTGCCCTGCTTAGTTTTATTACTGCATCTGTGACTGTGACAGCTCAATCAGTGGGTTGCCCTTTCATGAGCACAGCAGCCAAACAGCGCTTTGTGTCCGTCTGTCCCCATTACCGTTTTATATGCATGCACACCTGCGGGCAATTTTCACCTCCAACTGGCTCCAAGGGTATTTAAAAAAGTAAAGCATTTCCACTGTGCTGAAAGAACCAGTGTCATAGTTTCTACAAAACAATAGTGAATGAAATGTCATTGTCTTTCTTGCAAATAAAGAATTTTCTAGTCGAATTTTAAACCCAGCCGGAGTAATGTGGAATAGCTTTGCACTGATTTCCATTAAGACATGTCTTTCTGTACTTCTGTTGCCAGTAAGCTGTGAGGTCAGTCCGTGGAATGTGTTGCATGCACTTTACAATAGTATATTGTTTCTGTTTACTGTTATTGTGCAAAGTCTTTCATCACAAGCATCATAACTGCAGCTTTCAGGACATTCTAAACAATTTACTGTGGAAAATCATGTGAAGTCGTCATGGAGACACTCGATGGTGTGCGAAATGCCCTCACATAAGGTATAAAAAGCTGTTATTGCACACCATATTTTGGTCCCCTTTTGTTAGTCAGCTGTGAGAGTAGTATTGGCTATATGTAATCTCTTGCCTGATATTAAATCCTATATATCCACCCTAAAAACAGAAATTGCAATACACTTCATGGATTGAAAAGTATTGTTTGCACCTGTCGACTCTTTCAAAACCTTTTCATCATTGTAAGACCTGGCTAAAAACATTTATTATCGGAATAACGATGACAGGGGAGCAACAAATCTTTGGAAAATCAACACTTGAAAGAGAGGTGAACCTTTAGAGGTTGTTTTTCTTTTTAAATGGCGGCTGCTGGTGGCACACTCCATCACAAGGTAACCACCAACAACCAGAATTAATAGAAAACACACTATTAGTTCTCTTTTCTCTGTCTATTTCCGTCTATAATTATTTTAGATAAATATAGTCCGTCTTCTTTGAGCTTTGCCACAGTTATCACAGGGTGCCTAATTCTCACTTACTATGCCAAAAACGTTTTGAATAGTTGTGAGTTATTTCCATTTTCAAATATTACCAAATGGCATTGTGGTGGATGCCATTCGTAAGAAAAGAAAAATCCTCTTCTGAACAGGAATATGACTTCCTAATGAATAAAGCCTGGAGCTCCAAAGCTGGCAAAAATCTGCCCAATTACTCCCACAGTGACCTGGGATTTAGGTAATGAGCAAGGTTCTGCACCGTGCCGTTATAGGCAATATGTTAAACCAATAGAAATCATCAATGTCAGAGCTTGTGAAATGTTGTAAAAGCTTCTCTAATCAAGCCTTCACAGACAAGCACAACAATACTCTCACTATTGTCTCCAGATGAGATCCTCCAACCTGGCAGAAGAGGAGGAAAGGAAAGAGTTGGTACAATGCCCTCCACCCGCTTTTGTCTTTCTGAAAGGAGGCAACTCATGTGTTATTAACATAAGGTCTGTTACCTGAGATTGCTTTCTGTCTGCCGTGACTGAGCGGAATATGAAATGAGCTTCTGATGGACACAAGGCCATTCTATCCCCTTGTGGGCCAGTCATTGCTTTCGAGCCATGCTTTTATTCTTACCCTTCTTCTTCAGCACTCTTTTTGTCCACAAAAGCGTCTTTGATGTAATTTATCCCAGGTGCTTCAACCCTTAAAGGAGCTGCTATAGAGTAAAATAGAGCAGCTACAGAGGAAGAGGATCAGCACAAACCGCTGGGAGAACCTTTAAATAGCAACTGCTTTGTCTGAAGGTGTGGATTTGATTGAAACAGGTGATATGAAAAGAAAAAAACAACTACTGAACCTAAAATTACATTTGAAATTGACAATTTCCAAAGTAATTTGGTGCATAAGCATATGTGTAGACAGTGCTGGGTATTGAAAAATGTCTCATTTTTAATATAGAAATGTACATGCCCATTTCCAAAGAACAAAATGGTGCAATAATGTGTATCGTATTATAAAAATGTCCACAAACAGACACATGTTGCTGCAAACTGTTTCATTGTCAGAGCCGCATAGACAAAGTCCTTGACTGGAGGTGGCTGTGAATGTTCACTGTTTCCTTTTATCAACCCCCTGCCTACCTGTGCTCCGCCAGATGTTTTGTGGCCAAAATCTGCTGTGTAAAACTGTTTTTTGCTGTCACAATACAACCATTCTGAAAGGGATTTTAGGGCAAGGGAGTAGGAATTTCACTGTTAAAATTGCCTTCAACAGAACTGACTGCTGGAGCAGTTTGATTTACATGTAGCAGTATCACCTCAGAGGGTGGGATAGATTCTAAGTATTGTCTAGCTGAAAATGATCCACAATCACAGAAAAGAATGCAATGCAAAAAGTACAGTTTATGCATGGATAATATGATAGAAGCAAATTAAAAAAGTAAGAAAATCAACTATTGCTGTTGTAGTAGCAAAGCATCCATAAAACATGGATTTGCTGCTATTAACCTAGTCTATAGAGTTATGAAATTCAAAACTAATCCTAGGGAAAATAGAGACATTGTTCAGTTGGTAGTTAGTTCAAATATTTGCTAGCATAGCCTAGGCAGTCTTTTTGTCAGTGCTCAGCAGGTCATCTGAATAAGCAGCCATATAACGTGTATCTATAGGCAAGCGTACAATTCAACAAATATAGAGAATTAAGTTTTCAACAATTAATTAAAATGAAATTAATATCAATTCGCTTTAAATTGGACCTTTATTTATTTTTTATTTTACACTTTTTCTATAATTAATGCCCAACTAGAGGGTTCTTCCAGGAAATTCTTATTAATTCTTAAAAATTATTATGGAAGTAGTTTACACACCCATAAAATAAAGTGTTACCATTGGAAATCAATGCTACTTTTTGGTTTCTTGGTTGGCTAAAAACATGTCCTCTAAATCTGTTACTAACCTGAGGCAAAGACTTTCTTCAAATGCCAATAATCATAAAAGATTTACACTTCATTAAATTGACAGTGTGCATTCATAAAATGCTGCTATAAACTTCTTTATTGAAAAAAGGCTAAAGGTGTGATTGCTGGAAGCAGGAAAGTATGAATAGGAAATATGGACTAGCAAGCTTTGGACAGAGACACATCAAGCAAATGCTTCTGGAATGAACAACGGAGTGAAAAAAATAGTATTACCGGACTGTGCTACAAAGTGGATCAATAGAGGACAACAAGTGCTGGAGTACTGGCTTGATAATCGCTCCGGCTTTCTGTCCTTGACTCAAACAATGGTCCCTCTCTTATTTGTCAAAGGGCTTCACCATGGTAACTGATGCTGGCGAAGATAAAGGAAGGGGCTGGATTTCCTTTGCTAAATAATGATGTGTTTGAATAAAAATAAGATCACTGAAACATTATATCACACATTAAATCATAAACCCAAATTTATTTGTTTTTGAACCTTGATGCCTCTATGTCCTCATACAATACATTCAGTATATACATTTGGCCAAGAGGGACTGTACAGCGATATGTCATAGTAGTGCATACGTACGTGGCACGAAAATGTACACAAAGGAAACTCATAAATGCCACTTTACCTCAGTAAAGTGATCCACACGGAGCAAGTCAGTGGCTGATGGTTGCTTACACAAGCACGCACACGCACACACACACACACATACACATATACACACACACACACACACACACTTTAAGACACTTCTGAGGGAGGAAAAGGGCTCTACAGGTTCTCATAATAGAAATATACAAATGGGAGTGTGTGTCTGCTGATTGCAGCAAATCCCTCCCCGTCAGAACACCTTCCCTTCTGTCTCCGCCTTATTCTCATTTTCCCTTTGTTTTCCAAAGCTAAGGCCTCTCTTTAGGCAATGTGGCCGTAATATGCAGGCTCTTTCCTATAGTGGAGTAACACTCATCAGCAGCTGTAACTAAATAAAGAGCCTCACTGTCAACATTTCATCTCTTAGACAGGGAACATTTGGAACATACAGGATACATCACACTTATAGTTTATTTCATTTGCATTTCTTCTTAGGATATATTCTCTCAAGGAAATACATAGGTCCAAATCGACAACATGCTATTTCTTAATAAAGCTTCAGAGGTCGTCTTATCACATGAACAGACACCTTCATATGGTATACTTAATCTGATGACAGCAACATCTGTCTGTTAACTTACTGCACCAACAAAATAAACATCTGTATACATCCCACTTTCTGCAATCTATTCTCTTTAACTAATCAGGTTATTTTACTGATTACATCTTTTCCTGGTGGACAATTTGTACCATCATAATAATCATAAACATTTGGTGGAGGCACACACTCCAATCATTTTTCCTTCAATGACTGCAGTTTAGAGTTGCATAGCACAAAGCGGATATAGCCAAAGCCAAAATGTATTTGACTTGGTATATAAAGTGGTCATGCTTGCTTAAGTCAGTTTCTAATTCCTTAGTGTCAGTCATTTAGAGTATTGACCAACCCCACAAAAAAAGGTACTGACAACCAAAGAGGTTCAAGCAAGGGCCCAGTTTGTACCAGCATGGTAAAAAAAACACACCGGAACTCAGAGAGTCTGTACACAAATTCTTGTGTGCATATGTATACCACACACATGTTGGACGTGTTGGACACATGCATGCTCACTCACATTCACACACGTATAAACATCTGGTGGTAAAGGGTAGAGGAAAGAGATATTTTAATACCAAGTGGAAGCAAGACAGAATGAAGGTAGGTGTTTTTTCTGGTCTGAACAGGCTGCGCTGTGATTGGTCCGGGGGAGAATATTTGATCGTCTCTCACACGAGGCTTGACAACCCCGTTGTTCAGGAGACGCCGTGACTAATCTCCGAGTCAGGCCACCGAGGCAAACTTGCATTTAGCAGAACTTGAAACAACAAAAATGCAAAGCACCACAGTAAAAGAGGCTGGAGTAGTCCCAAAAAACACGATCACATCGGCACAGAACAATGAGGGCGAGGGGGCCGACGGGCCATCACAAAGGAGTAACACATCAGTAATAATTACCCCAGAATAAATTACAGTCACAGAACAATCGTTAAAAGCAGAACCGGAAATCAGCTGATCTAGCGGACTGATTTTACCCATGCATTATAAGGCATTAACCAAACATTTGTTACTGACATCACACAGTAGCACATTAGTGACTATACATACAATTGCTGATATGCAAAATCTGCTTGTGTTTTCATTAAAAAAAAAAAAACTTTGTTTCTTTATTCAAAAAAATCATATTACTAAAACCGATGATGCAATTTTAAGGGAATTGGGAATGTCGAAGGGAGAGCAGATCGATGTCTGCAATCCCATTGTACCTATTGATCTGCAGATGGGTGAATGAAATTGATTTTCTGAGGTAGACAATGCAGGCATATTTCATTCTCCCGATGCAAAGCCATTTTAAGGAGGGGTAGTGGGGCTAATTTGGTCCATTTGGACAGTCTCTGGTCTCTAGCCTCAGCCAATTGTACTGTGTCAGATGGGTTGACCCATCCATCATGATCTCCTGCCTGTCTCACCACTATGGTAGTTACACTGTCATTGGTGTGATACACCCACTCAGTGATGGATAGCAGACGGCATGCACTATGACAAGATAGAGAGATCAGTCTGCACTGCTCACAGGCCTGTTATTTCCACACAGCTGGGGACACACCATTCATACAAGGCCAGTTTATTCAATATCCTGACCACTGTATGGGGCCCATGTGGCCAATTTACCTTAACATGCCTCATAAATGTCTCTTCCCTTACACAGGTCTTACAATCTTCAAGTCCCCTTACGGACAATTACAGTATCAACAGAGCCTAACCAAATGAGCAAAGTCAAACAAACTTGTCCATACCCAATTTTTCATGATGTGACTCTTTTCGGAAAAAGGTACAACATATTATAATAAAAGGTACACTCCAGTGACAAATGTTACATTGTTGTACCTTTCTTTTTCTTTGAGTGTTAAGTGCTAAGGGAAATCAGATCAAGAATCAGTGAAATGATGTTCAACAGATAGTCAGTCTGTGATGTAATGAAGTTGGTGTTTGTCATAAATACAATAAAATAAAATAATAAAGATTTCTGCAACATTGAGTCTGTATGTGTAAGATAGTATGCAGGCGGCCTTCAAAAACATGTCTGGAATCTGTTGGCCAGTGAGGTGAGTCAGGATCAGCAGTTTTGGGATGCCACTGTTCATCTTCCCATGAGCCTACTGGGCTCTGTACAGAGGGACAGGAAGCTTGGAGCCACAGAGTGGCCCAGTGGGTACTGCAGGGGCCGACAACTGCAGGGGACCCAGAGCACTATAGTGTCCTGATGGCTACAGGGTAGAGCAAGGACATGTGTTCGGCACCCTTGATGGGCAGCTTGCGGCTGGAGTAGAAATGTATGATCTCAGGCACGCTGTCAAAAGGGCAGCTGTTCTGGCCCAGGATATACTTGTTCTCCTTCGTCCGCGACAGCTTCATATGCATGAAGCCCTGGCTGCTTCTGGGGACAGAAGAAGACAAGAAAGAGGGACAAAAACATTGTGTTAGTTCTATAAAAACAAGACCAGGAGTCTTGTTTTTACACATATATTTGGAAGTGTCAATTTCCATCTTCAATAGCATGGAAATAAATTGGTTGTGTAAAACAAGGTGAAACAAGAGGCAATAGCGACACTAACAGTTCTAATGTCAGCATCCTGGATATATTAAAGCTCTAGTGTGTAGTTTCTGTTGCCTGCATGAAGAATTCTAAGTAATGACAACAAAACTGTTGGCGCGTCCACATGATACTTTTGTGATAGCGCACCACCCCCACCCTTTCTCCATGCAATTGTTAGTAGTCAAGGAGGACACGGAGGATAAACAACAAAAGATGGGACTCTTCAGAAGAGGTCATTATCCTCAATCTAGTTTCTGCGTGTGAAATTCGCCGGACGACACAATCTTCTGAACATAACCACACTGAGAGCTGACAGTCTTAATTAGCTTTATAGCAACTCATTTGGCAATGGCTTGAATGTAACAGACGTTCATTAATACAAACAAGTCACGCAGTAAAGCGTTAAGAGAGCTGGACATGGCACTGTCACGAATAGTTGTTGAGATATTTCAGTCTTGACTAAAGTGATGGACCAACCGACCGTCACTGCTGTGCCTGGGGCCATGTTGATTGCATGGCTAAAAAACAATTTAAAGAGAAAAGTACGTCAGAAGCCTTAATATATGGGGAACTCAAGAGATTGCCCTTCTTGACAGCTCCTTTCTCATTTACTCGTGCAGTAGTTGCTCCCTACAGTACGTGACAATGTTCTGAAAGCTGGATTACCCTTTGATAACTTTGACGCTGTCTGGGGAGGAGACTAAAAGGCAGGTTGCTTAAGGTGCTGGGTTTCACATGCAGAGCATAAGGATGAGGCTAATGAACCCCCAGGATAAATCACTTAAGCTACAGCAATAAAAGCAGAGCAAATTAAAAGCTCCCTGTGTGTTACTTGGGGCTTTTGATCAATACATTTTACAGCTTGCCAGTAATCTGCCGCCTTAAAATAGAAAATTACTTTTTTTGGAGTTAAGTGATGCAAACAATATGCTTTAGTAAGGAACTGATACAAAACTAATTGCCCCTATATCCTGTTGTAAATATACTGTTTTGATAATTTGCAAAAATTCATTTGCATAATAGTTTTTTCAATCAGCAAATAATGCTTCTTGCAAGTTATGATTGCTTTAGGCTCACATACGATGCACTCATATTGCAGCAAGTGGGCATTATGAAATGTCATGAACATAATGTGCAGCAGTTCATTCCACCTCACTAAACTCCCACAATCTCTACTTTTATATCTGTTACTTCCCTAATCTGAAATGTAACCCCTGTTGCTGAAATGCAAATTATGAATAACATGGCAAAAAAAAAGGATAATAACAGAAGTTTTCCAGGAAGGAAAGAGAGAAGAACCCCCCCAAGGATTACCATTCCTCACTAACATCTAGCTGTGACAAACAGACACACCAGGAAAGCTTGAGAGCACCGGCCCAATGCAGACTCATGCGGCCAGTAAGTGAAATCTGCACTATGCATTCTGTTCGTTTCAAAGATGGTGTAGAATAGGACTCTTGTGAGGACTGTACACAACCAGGACAAGTTTGTGCAAGGTGTTAAGTAGAAAATATATTATTTATTATCATTATCAATAAAACTAGGATGTGGCAACATCATTTTGACAGACAGACCACAGCATGCATTTCTGTTTCCATAACATCCAGTGAAAACAGGGTGGTCAAGAGTGTTGATCTCTGAGCCATGCTCCTCTTTTCCTTGTAAATTTGTTTTTGTTACTGATTATTATATGGGTTTATGAAAGTCAGGCAGGCAAATGAAGCAACTAAAATCAACAAAAGCCATGTGTTTGAGGTCACTGAATATATGCCTACAATAAATGTACGTCCACTGTAAATGTATGCCCATTATCTGTGATGAACAGAAGCAAGAACTAGGCTTTAGGCACCTTATACTGTAAGGCAAGTCCATTCTTTACTTATCTCGTAATTGCATATGTAGAGCCTGCGGATGTGTTCTCTCCCTGATGCGCAGAGAGAAACAGGCAAAGAGATATCACTGAAGTGGAAAACAGCTTAGAATGTACAGGGTTCAATAAAAGGACATCCATCAAGAATAAATGGGTATAGTGATTCCTTCCTGGGAGGTTATGTTTCATGACAACAGATGAGATCAATCCTTTTCTTTATATTGGTGTGATTTTTATTGTTATTGTACAGAAAATACTAACCCTACACAGCGTGTATGGCAGATGATGGAGAATATTTCAAACGGAAATGTTAACGTACTTTTTTTTAATTTATTTTTTTCATAGGTGAGCTGAGGTAGAAAGCTGCAGGCTTGCTGGGCTATAAAACTGAAGTAAACACAATTCTCAGACCCTCCCCTCTATTGCCTCTGGCCTCTGTATTTATCCGTGTCATTAACAAGTTCATCGTGATTTGAGGAGAGCTGGACAAATTTCTCTTGCCACAGGTTAGAGTTCTACCATTCTGCAAGTGGTGCCAGGAGAGCTCATTTTAAAATAAATCTTCCCTGCAAAGTGCATTGGATGAGTCTTCATGTGGAGCGCTGGGAGACTGGCATTAGGTTACACAGAGCCACACTTAAAAGGCCAACACATCAATAGCATCATTTTTAGATTCCCAACTGATTTTCCAGCCAGTGTTCATGGCTACTTATCACTTTACAGTCCTGCAGAGACAGAAACCAGGACAACAGAGCAATACGGCAGGGCTGTTGATAAAACAAATATGGGGCTATTTTTGACAAGCCTTTGTGGTGTTATCATATGCATGCGTCTAAAGGCTTCTATTGTCTAATCTGGATGAATCTCACTAGGGAGGTCGGCAGTCCTTATTTATTGAGGTTTATGACTTTGATTTGAACCCTGTAGTCCTGAGAGCAGGAACAGCCTGACAGCAATCACAGCTTATCTCCACCTTCAGCATATTGGATTGCTCCATGAATGATGCTGTCAGTGTAATGAATCTGTGGCACCAGAAAAGGAAAATTCATCCGCCAAAAGCTAATAATCCTTTTATCGCTTTTTAAGCATTACTGGGCATTAGATATTCTGTTTGCCTATTATTTCATATGCAGACAAATTGAATGATTCTACCTGGGATGAGCCAAACCATTCAGTAATACTCAATTGATGACAAAAAGGATGTAGTTAGTGGTGTGAATCAGGCCAAAAAGTTTAAGAAACCAAATCTGCCATCTATATCCAATGTGGTTAATGGACCATAGAACACTGAAAAACGTGGCTTTGATTGGTTAAAATAAGCAGCAAAGTCAGATTAATATTGCTGTTGTGTTGTAGGCCGCTTGTCTCATCTGCACCACATAAAGGATATCTGATGTCTAAATAAAATAAATAAAAAAGACACCATCAAACCATAAAGTGTCTTTGGAAGAGGAGTTGAACTGCAGTTGCAAAGACATTTTGGTTGCTTTTTCAATTGGCTATTTAATTTCCCCTTGTCTGTGTAGTGGCATCAAACAGGTTCTGTTGGATAAGATATTCTCCTTTCACTAACAATTTCTCTTCTCAGCCAGTGGAAACACGCTGTGCAGAGCTCTCTCTCTCTCGAGGTGAGAAGCAGGATGATACTGTGCTCTAACAGACTTGTGAAGGGTTTAATATGTTTCAAACACCTTCAAGGGTTCCTTGTCACAGAGAGAAAAGAGGGAAAAGGAAGGGTGGAGGAGTAGGGTGAGAGGAGCAGGTGAACAGAAGAAAGAGGTTAGGAGGGCAAAATAGACTGAAAATGCTCTCCGTCAGGCCAGAGGACTCTTGAGGCTGGAGGTCTTAGCGACGTCTGTCTTTATCAATAATGCATTACATATACGTGCCACCTCATGCCCTTATACATTTTTCAGCAACCTCAGACATGGAGGATCCTCACCTTGGGTTTCTACTCATTTTCAGTAGCAGCAGGGGAACGGGCTCGTGTGAGCAGGCTGAACTCAGAGAAACCTCTACCTGCACTGTGGTGGCACCTGTCATTCGCACATATCAGCCTGCTGGCTGTTTTCTAGGCTTAATCTGATTGATGCCAAAGGCAAAACATCTAACATTCTGTGACAGCCAGGAGCTGACTTACACAAGCAAAAGCTGCAAGATTAATTCTCTATGTCAATGTTTTTACCCTCTTTCTCCTTCTGCAGGTGCTTTCCTGCCAGCCATTTAGGTAGCAAATGCACTAAATTGTGAACAGTGGGCTACGTTATTACAATAATGCATCTTACCACTCCAATACAAAGAAAAAAAAATCTTTCTAATGTTTTCACTTATGACAGAGACCAAGAACAGACTGAGGTCCAACATGACAGTCACCTCTGTGATGTACGTTGAATCTCCACTACAAGACATGGCAGCAATTATTCAGTCCACATCCCAGCATCACTGTTCCCATTACAAATGATACTTACTGCTGAGTCCAATTTAATACTGATACAATAATCTTGCTACTAATGTACAACACAAAGTACTTAAAACTCATTACGATCTCACTAAAAGGCCCAGGACTATTTGTATTTCCCCCCATGAGGCCACTGGCATGAAAGGTTTAAGGGTCAGCTGTGGGATATGAATTAGAACTACTGTACATGAATGTTAGTGAGGCCATTACTGAACCACAAGTTTAAAACATTTTTTAATCACACACTAAATCAAACACAACTTTTATTTTAGATAAAATACCTTGCTGTTTTTATTGCCTGCTTGACTTTAATATGTGAACAAAATATTCAGCCATATAGGTTTCAGTACTCTGCCAGTTCCTTCTGGTCTTCTTCGCCAAAAACTTTCATTCAATGTAAAGCCCCCAGCATTAAGTAAGCACCATAATAGAGATATGGATGGATACATTCTCTCTAGCCTTACAAAAAATATATAATTATAGGTTTATGCTCCAAAATTGAACTGGTTTATTAGAAGTGTATTATTCACATTCACTCCCTGAATTATCACTGCTTATATCATCATCCCTGAATAGCAAAACACATTTTGTTCTATTTACATTGGAGATATGGATCTCCGGGGTAAATATGAGGTTTGTGTTTGTGTGTGTGTGTGTGTGTGTGTGTGTGTGTGTGGTATTCAATTGGCCTGAAAATCTTTCTCAGTAACTTTACATTCCGGATGGAAAAAAAAATACAGTGTATAGAACTCAACCAGTCATACATGCATTTGGTCTTTTTAAATGTCAGAATGTCAGTGTAGCAGGTCTGTAGCTCTGTAGTTAGTAAGTTAAGTTTTTTTTTATCGAGTAAGGCCGACACATTCTGGTTATGATTCTGACACCTGGTAAAAGGCACCTGGCAGTAAAAACCATTAAACAAATCCCATCTATGGCGCACATTACCATCAAAAGAATATGATGTGACTTCACCGCAGGCCTTCAAGCGAAAGTAACCTCAACCAAATGTCAGACTAGCCTAAACCAATCAGATTGGCTCGTCTGTGTTGGATGCGGAAGGGATCAGGGGGGCGCTGATGAAGGGCAACATGAACTGTGTTGTGGGCACATCAGCAAATGAAGGAGCCGACCTGTCACAGAGGTTACTGGGGGGGAGGTGGAGGACAAGGGGCGGGCAGGATGCAGGTGGGAGACAGAGGTCTGAAAGGTGAAAATGATTACCATATTGGAAAAGCCAAGTCAGCAGACTATTGGGGCACAGGTATACAAGGACCTTAGTGAGCAAGATGTTAGATTAGTCCACAATGTGTACTCTATCGTTAAGCATGTGTAGCTGGTGCACTTCAGTGGCTCTACGAGTCTCCGGTGTGTGTTTTGACACAGACAGTCGGAATGTGTGTATCTGATAACACTGTTTGTGGCTTGTTATTTAGGAAAAGAAAGTGTTGTCCTTACTTAAGGGAGAGGGAGTAGTCGTTCTTGCAGGTCTCGCTGTTTCTCACCAGGTAGCTGGCCTCCTTACACAGCCGGAGCAGAGACTCTGCATCTGTTCGGCTGATTGCTCCATGGTACCAGCTACAGTTAACAATAGGGAAATAGTGATGAGAGAGAAGAGGAACAAATGAAGGGTTAAAATGAGCTGAAAACTGAACAAAGGAAATGAAACAGCTAATGTTAAATATGCTCATGAGGGGCCCAAGTGGTGTATTTGAAATAAAATGCACTCATAACAAAGCAACACCAATGTCTGACTCACAACTGGCTTTCCAGGGGCATGGTGGGGTCAATTCGCTCCCCGAGAGAGGAGCTGCAGTGGTCTACTGAAGTCATTTTGGTGTTGACCAGACAGCCACTGGAGTGTCGCTGCAGCGGACGGGTTTTCCCCTCCTTGGTAGGCGACATTCGAGACTTGTCCACGCCATCAAACTGGACTGTAATAAAGGAAAATGCAATAGCTGAAACATTTTAATCTGGAAGACTACAATGGGTATTTCTTTTTAAAAAAGTGAGACCCTTACCAGCTATGATAAAAATACAAAATAGTCCTGTCTGTTTACTTCAGGTTAAGGTCACTTGGAAAAGCTAGAGTGCTAAAATGTATCTACTAAACTAGAACAGAGCAATGAGGTGTGTGTGGGAACAGAAGTCCACACACACACCCACACACACGTCACTTTGTGTAACTCATCCAACTGAAGGACATGTACATACAGTGGAGGAGGCATAGATCAAGCCTTCCACACTGTGCACAAATCCCAGTAACACAAAGTACACACACATGGCTACAACTCCAACAACCACAAATCTCTAAATACACCCACATTCATTACAGTATGTGTGAGCATATATATTATTTAACCACACACAAACATATGCTCAGAGTCATGAAAATAAGCCCACTTGGAAAAGTCATGTACAAAAATATGCACCGCCGTGCACAAAAACCACTCACAGGTACTAAAAGTTAAACATTAAACTGGCTTTTCAAAAACTCTCACGGTCAACATGGACATGATAAGCTGTCTTGGCAACTTCACAGGGAAGTGTTTGATGGTATGTGGGTGCTGGAGGTGACTTGTGCTCATGACACGACTGGTGGAGGTCACTGAGCAGCTTCACAGCCAATCAGGACACGGGAAAACATTTACCTTTATCCACAAAAGCTAACATGAGAACAGAAGCAAACTAATTTCCACAAGGCCAAATGAAAGTGAATTATCACTTCTGTCAGAGAGTTATAGAGGCCAAAATAATGAAACATTGGATGGTGGAGGTTGGAGTCACACTGTGGTTATCTCTGTGTGTGTGTACATGTTTGTTTTATCCATTTTCCCATCCATTGCTAAAGTTGATGTTATAGCACCCTTGGCTCTGGAAAGACCCATGTAGAGCCACTGTATGCCTCTTAAGCAATAACAGCAACAAGTATATGACCAGCTTTAGCTGAAGATGGCTGCTTAGAGGGCTTAGGCTCAACACATCAAAGCTGAGACTTTCAAGGAAGGAGTTAATGCAGTATGAAGCTCCCAGCCAGTGCCTCTGATCGTTGCGTCTGTCTTTGCAGCTCAAGGTAATGGCCATTATTGCGTCTAGTGTTTAATTACCTGGGCTGAACATGGCAGGTACTTTACAGACAGATAGGCACTGTGATCTTGACAACATGTCAATGAAGGTGGGTCTGTCTAGACTCTGTATTCCAGTCAGAGGATTCCATTTCCACTTACAGTTTGTGAGCTCGCCAAGTGTTCCTGTTCCAGACTGAGCAGGAGGGCTGACAGTATCAATCGGTCAATTGATACTGTCGAAACAAGACAACATCATGTCAACAAATTTCATTAAGCTTGTGGCCACCTCAAAGTGGGGCTAAACAGGAAAATATAGGAGCTTCTGTACACACTGTAAATGTAACAATAAATATGTAGACACATCATAAAGCTAAGCAAACCTTTTGACATGTCGTTGACATGTTGTCTCTACTGTCAACAAACTCTAAATGAAAGTAAACAACAAAGTAAATAAGTAACTTCCTAGTGCTAACAGCCATCAAGAGATTCCTACAATTAAAAGTGGTCTACAGGTATTTTGAATGGACCAAAGATATTTCTACTGAGACAGTAAACATGTAATAGTGCTGCATCCTGACATCTTGTGATGACATTTAAATTTAAAAAATAAATACTTTTACTGAAAACTCCATAACATTTCCAAGAGAAATATTGTATTTTTTATTCCACAAAACATAACAGCTATGTTACCAGTTACTTTACAGATACAGATGTCATAAAAACACATATGATCAGCTTACAAAATGCAATACATTGTTAGATTAACCCAGTGGTTCAAAGTTTGTTTGGCTTATGGGCGCTTACTAAAAAAACAGTGTCTGGTTAAAAATTTGTGAAGCAGAACTTTCCTACCCCATTACTCATCTCACAGCCCCTCAGATTTATCTTTTGACCCTCTGGCAGGGGTGCCACCCCTAGGTTGGGAACCGCAAGATTAAACAACCTAATTGTACATTAAATACTGTAGTTAAAACTAGCTCCATGTCACGTGTTAATCAGTATAAAAAAAATTTCATATATGGAAATATATATAAGCCAAAGGGCCATTTTTTTTGTGTGGAAATCAAATATTTTTAGTTTTACTTTGTATTTTACCTTAAGTAACGGATCTGAGTACTTCTTCCACCACTGACTGTGATGGAATATGATCCAACAAGTTAGGGTATTGAGACAGAGTGCTGCTGTTTCAGCTCTGACCACCAGGGGGTCCCCCTCATCTCCACTCAGCTGCAGATTGAACTGGAAGCCTTGAGCTCACTGATACCTTTCCATAAACATAAACTCATGGAAATGATTATTCCAAATGACTCCGCCTACCGTTATCTTGGCCTCTGCACCTTTGTTTGTTATGGGGCTATGGCCGAGTCTTAAAATGACAGCCAAATTGTAATGCTGCATGATGGCTGGGTAAACTGTGGCTCTAACCTCAGACCTGTGGAAGACTATGAGCTGTAGCTGAACTTCCACATGGTATGATGCTTGAACCGTCGGCAGTCAAAAGATGTTCCTGTGTTGCATGCAAGTCCACATGACAGACATCATTAATTCTCTACTTTGTCCAGTCCATTTGAAACACATGCTGACTGGGAATACAGTGCAAGAAGGATGAACATACAGTATATGTGTAAGGGTGAGAAAAAGCGTTTCCATGGAAACTGACCAAGGGAATGAGGGAGATGCATGTTTGCCCGGCTCATCCCTGTCAACGCTGACAGATCACAAGATGAAGATGCGGCCAATTGCTCTCTCTCTCTCTCTCTCTCTCCCTCCTTCGCTTTCAATTTCTCTCTTCCTGTGTGCATATGTCCTCTTATTCTCCCCCTCACCTTTTCTTTTGATCTTTCAATCTGAAACACTCTCTATGTCTCTGAGTCTTTTCCTGTGTGTGTTTGTTCGTCAAGGACAGAAAACGATGCAAAATGGACTGTGGAGGAATGTCTTCTCGTCTAATAGGAAAAAAAGGAGAGAAAGAGCAGTAGCAGCTTTGATCTGTTATTGCCAGTTTCTGATGGTCCCATCTATCCTATCTATCAGTCACTGATTATGTCTGATCTTGCATCAAAATTGTTTAACTTTATCTCTGTACATTTTGTGTCAATATACAACTTGGATAAAATATGTACTTTGAACATAACATGTTTTTATAGTACACATTTGAGGCTGCACAAGCTATCTGGTAGTGTTTCAGTCCATCTACAGCCCACTCAGCCATCCGCCTGACCTGAGCTTTTCACATTTTCTCCACTCTCCTAGCGCACCCACTTATTCCTACTTCCCCAAATTCAACACAATCAGTGCTTTATTTGACCTTGATTAAACCATTTTTTCACACCACCTCCTAGCAAGGGTTGAGTGGCTATTCTCAGAGGAGCTCACCCCATCAACCTTCCCCGTCAGAGTCTTTCCTATGGGCAGACTGCATCGTTCTACAAAAAGAGTAGTACCCTAAAGGAAGAGCCTCCGAACTAAACAAAAGCTATTATTTTATTTACTCAAATGTGAATGAACCCATGTCTGCTTTGATTTCTAGCCATCTCACTAACATTACAGCTTTAAATTGTTGTGAAATTATGTTTCAAGGCTGAATATCAATGGGAGAGAGCTAAACCCAGTCCCCTTTCATTCTCTTGTGCACACAGATGAGAGGGTGAACACACGCATGCATGCACACACACACACACACAGACACAGACACAGAGAGACACATAAGTAAATGTGCAGGGGCATCTGTGTGTGTTATCAGTATTGTTGCTTGTAAAGCACAGCAAATGGAATCTGTGTATCAGATTGAACTGTCAGTCAGATGGTGAGTGATGACTGAATGGCCTGCCCCCCTCACACACATAGCTTCCTTTAGAGAGCTCTATAAAACCTAGAGGAGGGGGAGTGGGTGAGAGAGGGTACTGACTGGCACAGACACAGATAAACAGAGGTCAAAATGACATTTCCATGATTACACTGCAATGTAATTCAGAACAGCACAGCACAATACACTAGACAAAAGAATGCCATGAGATCGTGGAGAGAGAGATTTAATAGTGGCATTAATCACAAAACTAAACCGTCGATGACCACAATATGCAAAACAAAGTAAGAAAAAACACCAAAGTTGTAGTTACAATAATGTGCATGTGGCTTCTGAACAACCTGACTACATTCCTCTCTTCTGCACACATTCCTGAGCAAATTTCTCTAATTAAATTGGCTAATTAATTCTCATTTACTAATGGTTTTCCTATCAAAAAGGATGACTAGTCTGAGGGGTGAAATGTACCATCGACCGCCGTATTGTGAGGTGAAAATTAAGTCTTCCAGCAGGACGTATGCATGATTAACAGGTCTGCATCTCATTATATTGCACTGCACACTGGAAGTAGTGTTTAGCGTGGTATGACACCCCAGTAACTGGCAGCTTTCAAAATCACTCACTTTTATGTTGTTATCAATTATGTGCATCAGGAACCAAAATAATGATTTGTTGGACAGCTTTTGATATGTTTTTAGCGCATTGCTGCTAAATCTAGAAGTTAATCTCTGATGATTCTACCATCTAGAAACAGGCTTCTTCTTTTCCATTTCAAGACAAAGGAATGACCCTTCAAAGATATCTTTAAATTACTTTGTTTGTTTTTTAAGATTAGGGGAAGGAGGTACGAGAAATGCTTTAGTGAGTATAATTAATGCATGTCAAAAAACCAAAAGCAAAAAGCTCTTCATTACGCTCAGAAAAGTGCACTAAATTTATATGTAAATTTTGATAAATGTAAATGGCCAGTTCTTATATAGCTCTTTTCTAGTCTTAAGGACTACTCAAAGCGTTTTTTACATAGTACAGGAACCATTCACACTGTGGCCGAGGCTGCCGTACAAGGTGCCACCTGCTTATCAGATAAACACTCAACAATATTTACACTTTGACATGGAACTGAAGGGCCAGGGATTGAACCCCCCTGAGCCACAGCCACCCCTATAATATAATGACGGTTGGACGGTTAATGCAGAGTTACGTGACCTGTAATGGATATTGTTTATTGTTGATCTCTATTAGAGCAAGCCACAACAGCCTTTACGTACATATACAGACTTTTAGCTATAAACCCTGGGCGAGCCAATCTGGATATGTAAACAGTCCTGTGTATAATGGATGACTAATGTCTATCGTGTTACTGTGGGTCTGCCTGTACACTGAGGTCAAGAGAGTGTATGGTAACTGTATTCACAGGGGTCCCGGAGGCCATCCCTCCCCCCCCGGGCTGCCACAGTGGCCTTTGACCCCAACGATGGAGAGTGGGGCCATACTGGCTCAGACAGAGAGAGGATCACTTTACAGCTGGACGCCAATCTTAAATCCACTGACTTCACAGAGGGAACCAGAACCTTTCCCATGGATTTATGGATATAAATCAACTCCTTGCCCTGTCCTCGCCTACAGCATGCAGCGGTGTCCTCTTACATGGTCTCACTCTAAGTCTTCCCACTCTGCCAGGGGAAATCCCATTCCTGGCATTAATTCTGCTACATGTCATTCTTCCCCTCTGGTAATTGCAGCAGTCAATAGTTTGAGTATGTAGAAGGGCTTCAAAAATCACCTAATGTCCATTGTGTTTTGATAAAATGGTTAATATGGCTAAACCTGAGTTGAAGACACTCAAGTCAAGAAGTGAAACTGCCTCAAATTAGTTTGACTTGTCAATTCATGTAGAACTGTGGAGAACAGCGGGCCAGGGGGACATCTGGGACAGTTATGAGTATGTTGACAAGAGGAAATGGGGTCACAGCAAATGGCAATTACGCATGCAGAAAAAAGGTTAAGCACAATTAAAACTAATGAGCCTTCAGCCCTAAAACCTGCACAGGAATTAGTGATTTTCCGCCACATGTAATCCAGATGGAAAAGTGCAGTGCAGTCATTACTGAGCTACTACCTAAACTCATATTATACAGGGCTTCTAAATGTGAGCTCTCTCAGTAAGTCATCTCTGACAGGTTAAATAAAAGGGGACACTTTCACATAATCATAGACTGTGCTTCTGAACTGCTGCTGTTTTGTAAGGATGATCCAAAGAAATCCAGTTCATATACGAAACCATTATAAATCAGTTATTAGTAAGGTTTTTTTTAAATTTCCCCTTAAAATGCTCAGCTATGATATGCAACATATCAATCTTAAATGCTACTAATTTAGTGAATGCATACATATACTCTAACTGTTCCTTAACACACATACACACATACATATATATATGTATATTACAGGCCAAAGGTTTGGACACACTTTCACTTTCTCATTCAATGTTTTCTTTATTTTCATGACTATTTACATTGTAGATTATCAGTGAAGGCATACAAACTATGAATGAACACATGTGGAATTATGTACTTAACAGAAAAGTCTGAAATAACTGAAAACATGTCTTATATTCTAGTTTCTTCAAAGTAGCCACCCTTTGCTTTTTTGATAGTGCTGCAAACCCTTGGTGTTCTCTCAATGAGCTTCATAAGGCTTAAATGGTTTTCACTTCACAGGTGTGCCTTGTCAGGGTTAATTAGTGGAATTTCTTGTCTTATTAATGGAGTTGGTTGTGCAGAAGTCAGGTTGATACACGGCCGACAGCCCTATTGGACAACTGTTTTGAATTTAAGAGTTATTTCACACTTTTTTGTTAAGTACATAATTCCATATGTGTTCATTCATAGTTTTGATGCCTTCAGTCAGAATCTACAATGTAAATAGTCATGAAAATAAAGGAAAAGCATTGAATGAGAAGGTGTAACCAAACTTTTGGCCTGTACTGTGTGTGTGTGTGTGTGTGTGTGTGTGTGTGTGTGTGTGTGTGTGTGTGTGTGTGTGTGTGTGTGTGTGTGTGTATATATATATATATATGAGTGGATGGATGGAAGGATGATGGATTAATGGACTGACAAATAGAAAGGGGTGGGGGGGGACAACTGATGGGAACACCAACACCCACCATGGTGGTGCTGGTCACAGCTTGTCTGTCCTGGCGAGGGCTGAGCTGTCTGGGAGGGAGACTCCAGCTCCTCCACCAGGGGAGTGCTTGTGTTGAGCTGGCCGACAGGGGGGGGCCAAGGTAGGTCCTTGATCACTTTAATCTCTACTGCAAGTGTCACCCAAGTCACCAGAAGAGACATGGAGGGAAGGAGAGGACAGCAACGAGAAGCATAAATGGACAAGGACAAAGGGAGTGAGGAAAGGAAAGTAATGACAGGAAACAGGAAGGAAAACCGAGAAAATGAAGAAGGGGTAAGTGAAAAATAGATAAGAGAAGAAGCCAGCTTTGTGATCCAGGAATCAGCAGTAGCAGGACTGAAAAAGAAGCAAAGTTAGTTCACCAGTAAGTAGGGTTGGGTTCTGATAGCGGATGCCATATTGAATTTGGTTCCAGGTTGGTTAAAACACCTGGATTTCTAACTATGGGCTAATGGTCAAAGGTTACTTACAAATGTTAAATTTCAACTTCAATAAGGGATTTGGGAGGACTCAATAACTAAATTGCATAACAGATTCAAATTCTATAAAAGGCTATTAAACCCCAACCCGACCTGAAAAGTTGGGCCCTCTCGCCTCTCTTCCCTCTTCATTGGCTCTCATGTTTAACAATCCGCACAATCCAGACTGGAAAAAAGAGTGACTAATTTTAGTCTCAGCAGATATAGTAAAAAACATGACAATGCAAAGTTCTCAATCCTTACTTTTACAAGTATGACAGATGTTATTTAAGAGACAGGCCCAAATAATATAATGCTGCACCTTGAAAGTGTAGACTATAAAATACAAAGATGCCTTGAGATCAGGTACAGATAGTCGCTGATTCAGTACATCAGCATACACTCTGCCGTTACTCATAGTGCTGAGTTTGAGAAAAAAAAAAGAAGACCTTAGGCCTCTATATTAAGATAAACAACAATGTAGACAATATCCAGACAGTGGACACTCCCCAGGCTTTGCCCCTTAAATAATGTATGCCTTATGTCCAGCCGGGGTATTACGAGGGTAAATTGAGCACCCTTGCAAAAGCATATATGACACTGAGCAAAGGCCACTTGTTAAATTGCTGAGGATACTTATTAAATGGGACGGAGAGAGGGACTTTTTCATAATCTTTGAAAAAGATAGCATTAGAAACCAAGGCTATTAAAGAAAGTCCAGCAGTATTCAAAACGCTGGAAGTCAAAAGTGTTATTTCTAATTCTATAACTCTTTTTTACATTAATCTTTAAACAGATCTTCTAGTGAGGCCACTCTATTAAGAACATTTTAATGTCACTGTCCATGGTACTGGAGATGCTACTGCAGAATATGAAAGTAAGTACAAGGAAATAAAATTAGTGAGTGTGATTTCAATAATCCAGGTTTGCTACTTGTATGCCAAGTAGACAGTGCCCATAAACAGGAATTAAAAAGCTTCAACAGTGGAAGTTCTTATGCGTTTCGTAAAGGTGCAGAAAGAACAAATAATTGCTCCTCTAATTTTCCCAGAAATAAATGAAGCAAAAACCAACAGAAACAAAAGTACATACAAATACAAGAACCTAATAGAAAAAGATATTATATAAGATATAATATAAGCTCACAATACAATTCCAAATAAAATGCTGAGGTGGGCTTAAGCCCGATTTACAATTTAAATTAAAAGAAGTGAAGGCCAAAAATTCAGATTCTTTATCAAATTACATTGCCTGCTGATGATAAAGATTGAAACGATAACATGGGATAACAATGGCAAACCTTCAGTGGTATAGCCTAAACTTCTATTTATCACAGTGCTCCGATTTCATCAATGTGACAGCTATATTGCACATCAGTCACATCAGTCATGTAAGGGCGATGGCGGCCTTGTTTGACTTGGGGTTAAATTTAAGAGGGAAGCAACAGATTGGCAGTAAAGTAAATCAGCCAGCAGATATCGAATACAATATCACTTTAGGACACATCAATAAGTTGTCTCAACAACCTGTAGTTTTGGTCATCACTGCATTGGTTATAATAGCATTTGCTCTAGAATAATTAACCAAAGTAGAAAAGGTTAATAACTTTTAATTAAAGGCTCAAGATTGCTGGTAAGCTAGTATTTAACACTGAGTTGTACTACTTGTAATAACAGCAATTATTTTGTCAGAGAGAGAGGGACATTCTGATTCAGAGTAACACCTTTTTAAAGAGAGTTGACTTAGTGCTATTTCAGCTAAGAGGAAAAGAATGCAGCTGTCTTCAAAATAATTAGCATGTCACTGTGTTGTATTGACCAGTATACAGCCTTGTTTTCAGTGGGAGGATGAGCATAATCTTATGGACTTGTTTGTATCCCACCCTGCAATGAATTGCAGCCGTGGTGGTGCAGGACATGCTAATGAGAAGCAATATCTGCAGGCTAGATGAAGGGGGAAACTGGAGAATATTCAATCCGACAACCAATTAAATAGCTGGGCCCGCAGTGTCAGGGGGCTATTCTAGAGAAAGGTGGCTGGAAGGAGGAGCTGCTTGCTGTCTACCCTTATGGGAGAGATGGGACTGGTGGGGCTGGAGGGTGGCGAATGGAGACAGAAGGGCAGAAATTCTGTAAGATAATATAACTTCCACTACTTTGGGGTGAAGTAGGGGTCTCTCTTCCTATGAGATTAAAATCCTAATACTCATTTCACATTGCAGATTAGCGTGTAATTGTTTGGGGAGCAGAAGGCTGCCTCCACACTGCAGTCTCACTGTGAGACGATGTGGGCGAGTGTGGCTCAGATTCGCTTGGATGCACAGCTGAATAATAGCATTTAGCACTGTTAAAATTAAGGCAGGCTGATTCAAGAGCCAGGTGTTTTTATACATTCTGGGTGACTGGAATCTCCCTGACTTTGTAACACATTTAAATTATTACTGCTATTCCTAAGGCCTTGAATAATCACTGTCTCTATTTGCCAGGTTGCGGCACGGATGAGTGAATCTGTACACCTGAGGACTAACGCCAGGGACACAGTCCACAAAATGCTGCTTCGCTTTGCAGCACTTCACGATGCTTCCACGGCTAGTGTGTTGCTGGCATAAGATAACAACAGCAGCACACTAGAGCTGATTTACACATCAACCCTAAAGGCTCACCAAATAAACCTGTTTAAATCTATATTAGCGGATGTACATTTTGACTGATTATCAAATCTGTGGATGGTACACGTGTGAACAGGATAAGTGTTAGAGACTGTAGGTGAATATCAGGTAGAAAATGTAAGTTACATTCAATAGTATGTTTAAGTCATGTGGCTATCCTTTGGTTATTATTTAAGTTGGTAAGTTTGTTCATTGTAAAGCACTTCAAGCAAAGCTTGTGTAGCAGAACACTGTCCAAATATTAAATACAATTAGGCTTTGATTATTGTAGTCATTGGCAGCTGTGTTTGTTTTTCATGTTTTTGAATGAAAAGACACAGACATGACATAGAGTCAAATATATGCAGACTATTTCTGAGGGAATAAGTAAATATATTCAAAGATTACTACATTTTTGTCATCTCATCTGACTGCATTTGGATCAATATGTCACCTCTCATTTAAATAATCCTTAATCCATATACATACACACCTACTGTTGACATAGGAATAGAAGCTTTTATTGATTCAAAAATCGACAAAGGACACGTCACTCAAGTTAACTGCATATAGTGGCCATGTTGGGACTGTGAATTGGGACATTTATAAACAGTGGGTGTCGTCCATCGCATGTCCTGTTTGCTTTGTGATGTTGGCAGGATGTCATGTGGACTGACCACCGTCAGGTTGAGCACCAGTCTGTCAGCTTATGTGCTGTAAACGCTGCAGCTGATTAATTATTTGTTTCACAACCTGTATGTTGACTACAGTTCATCAAAATAACCACAGCATACTTCAACAATGGACGAGGTTATCTGTGTTTACCTTCCCTTTGTTCTTCCAGGAGCAGACCCTATTTTTAACAGCAGGTATTTGTTTACCCAGGCTTTTTATTAGCCCATGGCACTTCATCACTGTAAACAGTGCAGCACTATAAATCACCAGCTATGCTTGTTTCCACCAATGCCATTTAATTTAGTTCTGCTTAATTTGGTTGGCTAATTGCATGCATATTCAAAACAAGCTTGAAGATTGCAATGTTTATGCTTCACATTATGAGCACAAGAGCTTGGAAAACAAAACCAGCCTCTTCTGAAGACGTGTTTGTTCCATCGGCACCCAAATCATTACAGATAGCAACTGTGTAATGCTCCGGGTGAACTAAAATGCCACCTCGTAATTCTCTGCATACTGTATCCGTCACATTATATGGTCTGGTTCTCTTTCAAAGCACAGATCTGTTTTGGAAGACTGCGTGTTTGCATTAAAAATGAAAGTGGCAAGGCCTTTTCCCTACTCTTCTATCAGGAGAGAGAAGGAAGAGATGCGTTCGTGACGGCCGGCCAGCAGGGGCTTCCAGGGAAGCTTGCTGGAGAAGCGCTGGGTTTACAGTGCTGTTGTGTGTGGCCAATGTGTGTGAGTAAAGATAAGACCTGTGGCAGCACTCAGTGAAAAGAGAGAAGGACACATGTGAGGCTCATGGAAGAAGGCTGTCAGTAAGGTTATCAGCAGGGTGTTGCTGCAGGCCAGGGGGACGAGACAGAGCTGAGAAATGATGGACAGCGTGGGGGAAACAGGATCAGCCAAGCAGAGAGAAACAGAGCCATGGCACCCACAAAACAGCTGGCTTTAACCCAGGTGCAAATAACCAGCACAGGACTGTAACTGAATCAATTATTTATTTTAGGACATTAGACTTAAGCCTCAGGTTTCTGGGTTGTTAAGCCCATGAAGATTCATTAAAAAACCATAAAGCTCTCCAAGACCTGAGGGAGCAAGCAACAGCGCTTTCTCTTATCTCCTGTGTTAAATGCATGGTACCCCGCTGGCCGGGAGCCAAGTGTAAGGAGTTAGTAGCAGGTAACAGAGGGCAAGAAGATTAAGTGACAATAGCTCTTGATCCCACTCTTGCTGTGACGAAGCTCAGATTTCCGAGGACGGCGTGTCCATGTCTGGGTGTGTGAGTGAGCGCGCCATATGCAGAGTCAAAGCATACAGGCTTACACTGATGGACATGCGAGCACACTTTCTTTTGCCCTCAAATGCAGGCTTCTTTATACGGTCAAATTCTAATGTGTCTTCCTCACTCTTCACCTCAAGCTTCATCCATCACCTACTCAGCAGCCAGGCGGGAGGTAGGAAAGAGGCTGTGGCGAGTGAGGGTTCAGTATAGAGAGTGTGTGTGAGGGGGGAGAGGGCCGGGGGGACAGCAAGGATGAGTGATTAACCAAACCGCAAGTACACAGCTGCCAAACACTCTAACAAGGCAAGGGATTTACATTCCATTGCATACCTGTCAGGAGATAGCCCAACAGTGAATAATAACACCAGACCAAATGTTGTGAAGAGGCGAGCGAGCATGAAGGCAGCAATAGGGACAGCCAAGGAAAAAGGGCTGTAGCAGGGAGCATTAACTCTCCCTGCCCTATCATTAATGAAGACAAATAGTCTTTTATGCAGATAGCATTACCATGTTATACCATGGTGGAGGGCATAGGCAGCACTTGGTACTTATTTAATTCCCCCACCCTTTTTGAGTGCAAACACTCCACGGCTTAGTAAGGCTGTGCATCTTTTTTTATTATCTGTTAATACTTTGTTTGCATACACTTTAATTTCCCACATAATTGTAGGAATATAAACTGTGAAGGTTTTGATTAGCGCCGAAAAGTGTCCCTGAAATCCAAACGGTGAGCACTATCATTAGTCATTGATATTGCACTGCCATGAAGTGCTTTAGCAACTATAGAAACAAAACTGAGGAAAATTGCTCTCTAGAAACCAAACAGCACATGGAGCTATAGTTAGGCTGACATTAAAACAGGCTGTCTGCCCACATAAGTGCTTGAATCAGGCTTGAAATAGTGACCTGAAAACATTGTTATAAACGTAATTTCTGACATCTGGGGACATGCCATCACCACAATGATAGCTCAGAAGGACAGTCAGACAACACTGTGTTAATATCCATCATAAATAGATGGCTTATGTCATATGTATATGTCTTTTTTGATCATCTGAGTATGAAAATTACACCCAGGTTGAAATAATATGAAATGTTTGTTTTTTTTAAATTCATTTTGTTTCAATTCAACTGAATTTTACATATTCGTACATTGTGTTGATTTGTTTTGAATTTGCTCCCTTGGTGTGTAGCTTGAAATTACTCTCACGTCAAGCTTTTTTCAAAATACTGTACTCTATAATGACCAAAAGAAAGGCTCAAACAACAAAAAGTTCAGGAAATGCACCTCTGATAATGCTGTTACCACCAAACCCACATGGCCCTGGTTTCAGAGCAAAAAGAAGTAGTTACAGGTTTGACTGAAGAAAGTAAAGTATAAAACCCTTAATCGACCATGAAATCCAATCCAACCTGCATTACACAACTACTTAAGCAAACATGACCAGATGTCTCAAGGTCTAACTTACAGTAAAGCCTGTGACCTCATGACTTCAGTCTAAAGTTTCATAGTAACCCTGCCTTGAGTATGGATAAGACAGTTCAGTACTGCCACTGTGAGAAATGTGATACCAAAGATTTAAAGTTTGTAAGGCATTCAAACAATTCAATCAAAATTCATCCACTTTAGTGAAACAGCTGTTCCATTTGCCAGATAGCACCCTATGGTCCATATAGATGTTTGATATGGGGAACTCCAGGATATGACATGGCAAAATCTGACAGCAGGCTGGAAGCTGACCCTTAAGATAGTACCAGGAGGGACGAAACAGAGATGACTGGTGAAGTGGCATTGCCACAGTCCTAAAGCACTGGCTTACGAGTTGACTTAAATACTGAAGCAGTATATAATTTGCCATTGGACATAAGCTGGGTGCAAAGATCAGAGCCTTGTGTGCAGGCACAAACGCTCAAGCCTTGAAAGGTGGGAAACTTTCTCTAAGCCCCTTGATGTCTGGTTTCAAGGCCTGTCTACACTGACACCTGCAAGAGAAACAAGCCTTTGTTGACAAGGCTTGTCCCAAAGCTGTCTTTCTCATCATTCTTCCCTTTTCTGTCTTCCAAACAGTGGGGAATTACTTCTGCTTGAATAAAACACAACACAGAATAAAGACATGCAATAAATCAAAGGACTTTTTAGACTGCAGCTTTCATCTTTGAAAGACAACTTAAAGACTTGTCTCTCCAATTCCCAGCCTAGACTTTGACATCCAATGGAAATTAAATTAATCATCTTCAAAAGAGGGACGCTATTTGTAAAAGGGGGAGTTGAAAGAAGAATGTGTTGGTAAATAGTGCCCTACACAAACTCTTCTGAGTGCTGCTTGACAGAAAAATAATGAGGGAGAGGAGGAACGTGATTAAGAATGCAGCATCCCTTATTTAACTAATCACAGGCAGGAGGCAGAATGGTGTGACTCTTATAAAGACCTCAGTCCCTAGAATACACAGAAGTAGACAGGAAACAGAAATGAAGCGACATACAGTAAATACAGACAAATGATTAAGGAATAGACAGACCTATCATATGCATTTACATATAGAGTTTGGGCCTGCTCTGTCAGAACAGGGTCCATCTGAACATGTGATTGATTATATTACTGAATCTTCAAAACAAGGCAAAGATGAGTTTAGAGTACTAAACATACTATCTTACGTACAGAGCTACGGTAGAATAGTACAAAGTGCATGCTCATCACCTTAAGGTATGCATTAAATACTCTCTCAAGCCTCTTTTTCTTCTTCATCAAATGAGATTAATGAGCTTTCTACCATGTAATACCACATAAAAGACTTTACACTCACTTAAACATATTACATACCACATTGAAATCCAGTTCTGCACCATATCTCTATCTCTCAACTCTCTACCACGTCCTGCTGCTCTCACTATGGCACACCTGACCTGTAATCTGTCTTTTATTATTTTAGGCCTTACGCGTTTTCTTCCAACTTTGTGAATGCCATTTCATTGTCAATCATTCTGTCACAGAAAAATAACAGTTGTAGAAATCATTTAAATCCTCAAACCACCTCGAAATAAATGTCCCAAATCATCTCTCACCGAGTCCAGAGTGAGTCCATCCTTAACTACTCATCAACAGCAGAACACCATTGGGGAATAATCTCTCTTGCATCCTCCACTTCTAATCAATTTTGCTTTATTGAAATGCCATAAATGCAATTCACTGTTCCCAAAGCAAACAGAAGGGACATTAAAAGAAAAATACAATAGAGGACTACATGGGAATACAAAGAAAAGTATGAAAAATAAAAATATGATGAAAATTATAATGAAGAAAATGTCCATTATTTTTATATTGCGCGTTGCTCTGTGAAATTACATTTACAATTCTATAAAGCTCAATCATTCTTCCAAGTGTAAAAAACTAATCACAAACTTGGCAAATTCTTTTCCCAACTGTATTCCACAATGAGCCTGCATATTATTAATGGCGTCTTTCATTTCTCAGCTATAAGAAGAAAAGGTTAATTTATTTTATGCGGAAT
This sequence comes from Etheostoma perlongum, assembly GCA_026937815.1. Taxonomy (NCBI): domain Eukaryota; kingdom Metazoa; phylum Chordata; class Actinopteri; order Perciformes; family Percidae; genus Etheostoma; species Etheostoma perlongum. The sequence goes on along the minus strand of CM049371.1, from coordinate 5,955,571 downwards.
ACCTAGCGTTGACTTAGGCATGACTCAGGTTTGTGTGCAGAACATCCCCATAGAAGTAAAAACAGCATTTTAGTGCTTTTTAAACTGCAGTGTTAATTATCCCAGCACCCTTAGAGTCAACATATATTTACTCACCTCAGCCCCATACCCCCATCACCCCATCACTCCTTCCTCTGAGCACCAAGAAGTGTTCCTGCACTTCTTACACTCATGTGTGCACTGAAAAGTTGATTTTCTTTAGTCCACTTCAAGCACTAGGCAATCACACTAGTAGCATACTGATGATGTCATTCTAATCAAGATGATTTGCATTTTGAGTGGGTGACCTTTTCTCAAGATACTGCTAGATTTGATTTGTATGGCTCACATGGCCATTTTTGCAGTGTAACCCAAACTTACGCTTGCTAATAACCTGCAAAACATGCTTATGACACCAATTCTTAAGGACATTTTTAACCTGTGTGCTAAGGATTTAAGAAATGAATCTCAAACAGCAATATTCAGTGCACCCTAAAAAGGTTCAGGCATCAAAGTCTAAGATGAATATACAGACAGAAAAGAGACACTCCCCAGCCCCGTCTCCAATGGTACCTGTGAGGGATTTAGAGGTGCAGTCCTTTCCTCCGTGGGGCCCTGATCCAGTGCCACTTACAGAACCCTCGTAGCTAATGCAGTCATAACAAAGCAGAGCTGTTCAAGGATAAAAAAAGAAAAATATAAACAGAAAAGGGGCGATGAAAAGTAGAGTCATGGGTTGCGGATTTCCTTTATTACATCAGTTAAAAGGCTTGGCATAAATTTGGGGTGCACTTTTTATATTCCAAAGCCGTATTCTTTCCAGGAACAGCCCTGTTTGATGTTATGGCTGTGTTAGCCATGCTGAAGCTCTCAAACCACAGCAACTACCTGCACCTACATGCACCTGCACAACCAATCATGCCTCCCTGAGCAGCATAGGTATCACCTTAGCTTAAACAGGCAGCAGTGGGATCAAAACTGCAAACAGTAGACTGGACACCTGAAAGTCAACTAAGCGGGTGATTTAACAGAGAAGGAAAGAAAGATGTGTTAGTAGAGAATTTAAAGCAGCAGCAGCAGAACCCTCACAACCTGACAGAAGCAAAAATCTGATTTGTTAGAGCTTGAAAAGCAGACACCTGGCTTAGTAAAGCAGAAGAGAAACAGTTTTAGACTTTATTGTGTTAAAAGCTTGAAATTTGCATAAATTAGACAACCCTTACAGAAATGCAATCATCTCTAAATTGGATAAGTTTACATAATGGCATTCACAGTCTGAACTTTTGACATCAGAACTAATGCTATGTTTTTAAAAAGAGCTGAAGGAATTTGCAAGAAATTTAAAATGTTAAAATGTTGGACTAGGATGAACAGATCTTGTTTTTCTGCCAATTTCAAGAACAAATGTACCCCTAAAATGACAAGAAACAGCAAACTTTGGAGGTTGTGTATTTTTTTCCACAAAAATGCAGTACATATAACATGTCACATATAACGTTGGTAGTTATTGTGTATCATACCTGCAAAGGCTTTGGAAATCCTCTCTTTCTTCCACTCCCAGGGCTGGTCATACTCCTCAGGGGGTCGCTCGTCATCCTGGGGCAGCCGGCTCTCCCTGGGGCAGCGCGAGCGCTCAGGGTCAGAGTCTCCGCCGTTCTCGGCTGGCTCATATGGCGTGTCGTACAGGGGCAGCTGCTTCCCCGGTCCTTCCTTAGGTCCTCGCCCACCAGATCGTATTTCTACAAACAAGGAGAAAGACTGGTCGTTAATGCTGGGTTTCTGTAATAAAACTTTATAGTTGTAAACGGTTCTCCGGGGCCAAAACGCCGTCAGCATATGAGAAATGAGGATTTATGACAGTAGATGCACTTACAAAACACTAAAGCAACATATTTTTGTAATGCTTGGCACATTTCTTGAATAGCATATGATGAATATGTGGTGATATTTCGACTGATTTGACTGGGAGACAAAATAGCATTCATGTTGATATATGGCGGAATTCACAGCCAATGACAGTTTTGAGGCTAAAGTGCACTAATAGCATTGCCTATCAGGTTAGAGAGTTTATTTACTTTGCTCCATCTTAAAATGAGGAAGCAGCTGAAAGCCCAGCAACCTGTCAGTTGTTATGGCTGGTAATGAACAATGTCTGGGCATGATGGAGTAAACTGACAATGGGCAAAAAGGAGACACAAGGTTAAAACAACTTAAATTGCTAAATGACAGTACTGTATATCAGTAAGTTCTTGTGCTGAGGAAACCGACTGTCCACAAACGGCCAAAAGTTGCCTCAATATAAAAGTCAACGGGACTTGCTCGGGACTTGCGGGACGAGTTCATGTTTGCTTCTTAAAAGGAAGCTGGATGTATCACAGTCAAACTATAGTCTGAACGCACACTAATAAAAGTTAGCAAGACACTGCAAGACTTATGATGTCAAAAGGAAGGTTACAGATGATACAGGTGCTGAGTGGACAGGTTGACAGGCTTGACTCATGGGTGCTGGTCATCTCTCATCTTCATTTTATATCTCAAGTGTAAATCCTTTACCAGCAATGGTCAGGACAAAAAAAAAATTTCATGTTGATAGGATGTGCAAGTGGTATATAAGGGGCTTCATACATGTAGTGAATGATGGTGACAGTTTGCTGTTGCTGAACTGATGATAGAATGGAGAAGCAGAAGAGAGTGTTGAAATGAGGGGAAAAGAAGGGGGCCTGGGGGCTGAGCACCTGCAAAAGCACACAGTGTAACCTCCTTGAGTACAGCAAAATCACACAATGGTTATGAAAAGCATTGCCCTGGGCTGCACATGCCTCCTCTGTCAGACCAGAGGTGAAGAGAAAGCATCAATTTCCTTTCTCACCTCGTTCCCTCTATGTCCCCCCTAAAAAAAACATAACCGCACTCAACATTTGTTGTCCCTTCAACCAATAGCTGTCTTGTTAGTAATATTATCATTTTCTTAATCAAGATACACTCCCTTATTTTGTTATAGCACTATATCCCCAGGTTTCCTATTAACTCAGTGTTAATATCCTGGCTAGTGAACTATGATACATTGCAAAAAACATTAAAAGTGAACAGCAAGTATCATTAGGCTTGATGATATTTATTAAAATCAATGTTTTTTTCTCTGAAACAATAAAAAACCACTAGCAGTCTCCAATGGTTACAATGTTCATTACAACCCAAATTACTAAAGTGTTCGGAAAACCAAACAATATACTGGTGACCTTGCCTTTCTTAGAGCCTTAGCTAAAAAAGTTTGCCCAGAGGGTAAAAAAACGGCCTTCCTCTTGGCAATCTGTGCAATTGTTGCCATCATGTCATGCTCTGGACTGAAGTGTTGTGTGAGCTGACAGATAGACCAACTGACTAACTACCAACAAGATAGACAATTTTCATATTACTTTTCAAACCTGAGATGGAGATAGACGAGAATATCTACTCAACAGCTTGAAGTTCAATCTCTCAAAAGCAGCTTCTTTGCGGCGTGTGCCACTAGACCAAAGATGGACTGCGAGGAAAAACTCAGTGCCAGAAAAGAAAACGCTGGATCAAAAAGCTACTAGTATTTCAATGTGGTGGGGATTTTATCTATCATAGTTGTTTTGGCAAGAACAAATGAGGGCATAATGGCATTACACTGTGCACACTTTACACAATGCAGAAAGGCTCTTCAGTACATGCACAAGTAAACACTTCCTGGAACATTTCCACATCTCCTTGTGTGTAGTTGGATTTTTGAAGTGTCCACACTTTCTACTGCATACATATGGTATATTCATGAATAAGACAGACACTGCCTCAAAGGATGTCTGGTCGTAATAGGAGATATTTCATCTCATACTGCAGCCAAGCTTATCTCAAATATTTAAAAAGGCTGTGAAGATCACATTTTAACATATCAAACTGGTGACCGAATAGGACTTTCTCCATATACATTTTGCATGTATGTTGAGAATCATGAATTTCAGTGAATATATTAATGCTTTTGTTTTTAACATTACTTGACCTAAACTAGGATGCATGCAAACCCTTTTTAATTCTCCATGCAAGTAGGTAACACAGACCTAACTCCTAATGAAGCATTGTGTCCTTGAGAACTCTCCTCTCTTTACCTCCGCCTCTTCCACCTCCTCTCTCCCAATCTCCCTCTACTTATATGAAATTGTAAGTAGCCTGCACCCTTACTCCTGGGCCACATGAAGCTGTTAGTGGCCAGCACCTCCATAGAGTAATGCAATGTGAAGAGAATGAAATATTATGCCATACTACTGCATAATTGCCTCTTAGCCCAAGGGAGCTCTTGCGGAAATGAGCAATGCGTTGAGACTAATAGAGCTACACGCTGGTGGTGGTGGTGGGAGCGGAGGGGTGGAGTGGGGTGAGGCTGCCAGGTCCTGTATCTCAGTGTAATCCTGCATTAGGCAAACTCACACTCTTTGATCTAGCAGTTAAAAGACTTGGTATTACGAGATCCTGGCATGATTAGGTCCTACCTCCCCTGCAGAAAAACACATAGCTTGGAAGAGAGTGAAATAAGCAAAGGGAGTCTGCCAGAGGAGGTAAAATGAGAGTGTGATGAGAGGAGGGTATTAATGGTGGGGTGGTGAGTAAATCTTGTGGGAAGAACCCTTTCATTGGAGGTACGTTGCCTTCGATAAACTGCTGAAGTGGATTGAGACTCTGCTTGCTCCCAGGAATGAGGCCTTATGTGTGCAGTTTGGAGGCCTGCTGACCTTCTTCCCACTGTCTTTTTTAATTTCTTTCCTTCCAAACTCCCGTCCTTTTTTCTTTGTTTCCTTCCACCATTTTCTCTTTTCTTTCTCTCTGTCAGCTCCTGTTAAGGCATGCTTGGTAAGCTGGGTGGGGACACATCTGTCAAGGCAAATTACAGTGATTGGCATGACAGTGGGGTTGCATGTTGCAACACAGCTGCACTCTATCTTCTGTCCTGACCTCTACCCTCTGTTAAGGGTCAGAGGTCAGCCACCACACCCTCCCTTGATAATGTACGTCCCCCTCCCCGGATGTCACAGTTCCTGTCCAGATGCTGCACTTCCTCTCTAATGCTTTTTGCCCCTTGCCTACTTGGCCTTTACAACCCCTAAATTTCCCCCCTCCAAAAAAGCTTGCAGTATTTTATAAGGTGAAGAACAGGAGATATTTCAAGACCATTTCTGCAGCTTGAAAGAATGCGCTCCAAATCTTTAGTGCTTAAGAAACAATTATACATCTAGAGTGTGCCACACTCCACAGGGTTTCAACAGTCATGTAGCAGCAACAGCAGCGCTGACCACAACCATCTGCTTAGTGCCACTAAAAAAAGATTTTAAACAAGTGACAGATCCAGTCTTTGTTACCGTCCTTTTCTTTGGTTCATGAACTAGAGAAAATAATCCTATGAAAGAGAGAGGAACATGTTCCTTGCAATAGATCCAGGGGGGCTCCTGTTCCACTTACAAAAAGAGCGCTCTGGGCATATTATCATGGCAGTGCATATTATCATGGCAGTGCATGGACAGGCAGAGAGCACTGGATAAAATCAAAAAACATTAACAGCAACCAACTTGGCAGTTGCATCCTGCTGCACATAAAGGACTGACCAAGCCTTCTAGCCAGAATTGTCCAGACCACTCCTGTCTTACGCATCCTACCTTTCTATTATTGCAAACCAGTAAAATTGATTGCATTTGCAAAAAAGTAGCAAACAAATGCATGAATGTGCTTTTTTTTGCAAAGCTTAAGCTTCAAATATGTAAACAATAAAAAACACATTTATCTGCCTACCTGGTTGACTGCCACCCACCCACTCCTACTGAGCAAGAGAGAAGTGCTGCTGCGAAGCTCTTGCAGAGGCACAGTGAATATCTGGATTTGATTGAGGGGATCTCTTGTGCACTAGTGAAGTATTAAATGTAATTGACTTTACACCCCAGGAAAACTATGGACAGAAAATACCCAGGCTTCAAGGATTTACTCTGCCTGACAGTAGCTGCACAGGTTCAGAAAACCTGAACCTGTGAAGCTATTGTCACGTCAGAGAGCCTGGTTATTAACAAGATGGATATCTGCAAAGTGCCTCCAGTAGAAGAGTATGACACAATACCTGAGGGGGAAATGGGTAACGGAGTATATATTATAACAAAATCCTCTGCACTGTTCAACGTTTTAACAGATAAATGACGTAGCAGACGCTTTCTGATTCACACACTTTGATCACTAAACTTAGGCCTTTGTGCTAACCTGCTCATTAATGCTAATGCTAAGATGTATTTTTAGTAATCTTGGCCCAGCCAGGCTTGTTACATGACACATGTTTAAAAAGGCTTAAGGGGATGACTAACAATGCCGCTGCCTGCAGCTTTGATTTCATTCTGTTTGATTGCCCAGGTCTGTGAAGATCGAACAGGGTCGATCTCACGGTGGCAGTCAGAGATTTAAGCTATATCGGAGGCCACCCACAGGTATTGTGTGTCAATCAGAGAGCTGGCTGACAAGTGGAGGTGTTTGCTCCTTGACCCGTGGCAGCCTGCTGTTGAGTGTCATTCTGCTTATTGAGTGGAGCTGAGAAGAGGCTCTCGCCGCAGACTGATCCCCAAAGACCTCTGGGAGAATAGTTACGATAAGCAAAGACAAAACAACCCTGTCTTCTTTGTGCTCACATCTCGTGCTAATTTTGATTTCTATGTCATGTCTCATAGTGATTCAAGGAACAAAAGCAGCAAAGACAAAAGGAATAAATTAGCATGTGTGCTTTTGTCATACACATTTTTTTTTCAACATTTGATTTGATATTTAGAGACAATTTGTAAAGTCTCTGCATTTAATAAGCTTTGATTTTTAGTCATGCTCCAGTCTTTCTGTAAACAAAATTTGTTTTTTTCCATCTGCAAGGGTGTGTGTGTCTGCGTATGTCCTGCTGCGTCTCCATCAGCCTCCTGCAGACAGAACAAAAGCAGCCATGCCGTTTTTTTTCCTGAGTCTCCATCTTCCTTCTTGTTCACACTGTGCCAAGCTTGTGGTGGGTGCACTCCAAGCCTCTGCCCGCCTGCTACATATATACATATACTTTTGGAAAGCCTAGAAGCCAAAGCTCAAACAATCTATCCATTCTTGGCACGGAGAGGAACATATTTTGGGTATCTCAGCAATATTTTTGGGTTTGTTCTTTCTTTTAAATGCTTTTCTGTTTCAGCTGGAAGCCTACGTTTTGACTGACAAATGACACACGGTGAAAGGCACTTGTAGGCAAACCTACAGTGCTGGGTCACCTCTGTGAATTAATGTTAGGAACTCTATCTAAACAATGTTTCAAACAAGCCAAAATTTTATATTTTTTTGTTGATGGACAGGATATAAAAATAGATATATTAAAAAGAGTTAAAGATTGTGCAGCCAGTTGCATGTAATATCCGAGTGAAAGCATGCCTGTGTGGGTGTGTGCACTCGTGTATGAGTAAATGTGCTGTTCCCCTAGATGGCCGGAGGGAATAGAAGCTGAAGAGTGTCTTCCACAACACGTTGACATGTATATGGATTCATTCCCTTCCTGGAGCAAGAGTAAGCCTAAAGAGACGAAATAAACAAAGCAGAAAACAAGAGGGAGGCGGGAGGTGACGGAAGTAAGCCAGACAAAGTAACAGAGACGGAGAGAGAGAGAGAGATGGGAAGAGAGGAGATGATCAGAAGGAGACTGTGGGGATGTATGAAAAAAGAAGAAGACAAAGAGCGACAGCGAGTGAATAGAAAAAGGGAGAGGAAAAATTGAAAATTAGAGACAAGCAGGTGATGCAAGTTTGTCACAGAGGAGAAATAAACAAAGAGACTGCGACAGGAAGTAGGGTAGAGTGATGTGAAGAGAGAGTGGGAGACACAGACACAAGAAGAGAGTGGCAAGACTAATATATATGTACAGCAGTGATGGGCTCTCCATATGCAGCAGATAATCAACACGCCTGACTTGAAAGCTCACTACTGATGAAAATAACTGTTAGGTGACTTATGTGGTGCATTACTAACAGACCACTGCTTCTAGGTGCTGTAAACTTTATAACATTAGAAGGATGCTTTCCAAATCATTTTCACGTGGCAACACTTCAATGTAGGTTTCTTGGTTCTCGGTGTAATCAATGTTGCTTGTGTCTCTGACTTTCATTCAGATGAAGGCCATACTAAACCAATATACACATTACATTAAGGCTGGTATAAGCAGGTACAGGGCCCTATCTTGCACACAGCACAGCGCAAGGCCCGGTGCAAGTGTCTTTGCTTGCTATTTTAATTGTTGTTAAAAATAACAAATGCACCTACGCCCATCTTTGCGCTCATGGGCGTGCTGGTCTTACAGGGAGTTGTGTTCAGATGAAGTCTGGGCGTATTGCTATCGCGCCATTGATCAACAAAAACCTGGTCTAAAGTCAATAGCGCAGCATTTCAATTGAAATTGAATTTTAACAGTGGCTTAGTACAAATGAGCCTAGGCTTGTGCACAGTGCGAACGCTATACATGTTGCACACACACACACACACACACACACACACACACACACACACACACACACACACACACACACACACACACACACACACACACACACACACACACACACACACACAGGGAAGCGCAGCAGCACACACATATGCAAAAGATTAAAAATACAAATATCACGGTGCAAATCCGCCATCATAATAGCAATGCGCCAAGGTACAAACGTGCCTGGCTTTTAAAGGTAATTGGAGTTAACACTCTGATTGGTTTACGTACCTGCGCCATGCACTTCCCGCCGTGCGCTTAGATCGTTATAAAAGGCCCCATAATGTTTAATATCTTAGTTTAGAATGTTGACATGCTGTCAATAGCAAATGGGAATGTCCTTAGTTATGCAGGTATTTGGAAAGAAACCAACGTTTTGGACAAAAATACTGTATGTTCAACATACAGTCAGGGAATCAAATGGTTGCCAAGATATTTCAACAAAAACCAAAAACTCTCAACCTGTCAAAACAAAACTTGTTGCCAATATATTTAGTAGATGTGTCACAGGACAAAGGAAATCCTTGACCTGCTGTGGCGCTTGATGAAAAGTCAAAAGATTTTGGGGGATCACCAACATTTAAATTCATCCTCTAAGGAAGTTGAATATCCCCGAGCAAATTTGATGGTTATTCTATCTCATAGTTCATATTTCACACGCTGACCAAGAGATCAACCCTACCGACAGACCGGCATTTCCATCCCCTGAGCCATGGCACTGGCATGGCTAAAAACAAGTTGAAATTGGCCTTCGGAAACAACATGAGGTTAAGAGCTTAAGACAGACGAGGTCAATATCAAATTGAGAAACATTGAAAGGATGGCTATTTAACAAAGGCAGGCATCCAGTAATGAGTAATTAACTGGATTTGCTGTTGCATGGGATATAATGTTGTAACACTGTTCCAGGGGCATCTCTATAATTTGATGCTGCCTTGTTATGTAAAAATTGTACCTTGTACCTATGTAACTGCCTGTCCACTGCAGGGCCACTGTATGGACGCTGACATTGATTCTATGCGGGGCAAAATCACAATTACGGCTCGTTGGGATTGAGGTGAAAGCTCGTTAATAGGAGATAAATAGGAACAGCGACTTGGAAAGGTGCCCGTCTACTTACATAAATCACAGAATAGCCCTCACAGCTAACTCACGCAGCTCCGCAGTGAACAAACAAAAAGACAAGCAATAAATCAGCATAATGACAAGGCGACACAAGTACATTTGCTGCCGTCGATTGCACTGCAGTAATAGAAATTCCATTTGGACTACAGTCAAATACAGAAGCGGGAATCTTTTTTTCGACATGCAGCGAGTAGGACTTATTGTGAAGCAGTGACAGGCTGCTTGGCTGATGCTGTTGGATGCAGAGGGTCCCAGAGCCTTGTGGGAGTGCATCTATTTTTCTGCAGGCTGTGGTTCTGAGCTCTGCTTGCTCTGTAGCTATTGTTCCTGAACTGAGATAAGACTGTTGGTGGATTAGCAAAGAGTGCACCCAGAGTTCAGGTTGCGTATAGCTGCTTGAGGGAGAATACAGCATGGGAATGGGATTGGTTCTGGGAAGGGAACTGGGAAGAGGAGAGGAGAAAAACAGAGGAGATAAGAAAGGAAAGGCAAGCCAGCCGCTCCAATGAGTGTCTCTTGTCATGATGCCTGAATCTGCCTGTGTGGTCACAGAGGAGGGGGATAGAGGACTCTGATGACACGTGTATGCGGCTATGATAAATAGTCACTTCATGCCCCCACACCATAGGGGGCATTTGCCCATTAATGGTGATAGGCCTCCGGCAAAGACCCACTTGCACCCCCGCCACTTTGCTGCTTCAACCTTCAACTGGCTCACATTCCCCCAGGGGATGTCAAGACTGCTCATCTACTCTTCTCTGTGGGAAAGAGAATAGAATGGAGAAAGATATGACATTGTGCCAATTTGTGACACAAGGGGAGCACTGTAGCAAAAGCTTTAGTATTATATAGACATGGGTCAGACAGAGGTCAAGAATGTAAGTACAGCAACCACATCTTTTGCATTTTAGCATTTAGAATGCCTGAGCAAGCAGTGTCTTGGTTAATTCTTAAAATTCAACACTATCAGAAGCTCCTGGGGGGGGAAGTGAATTTGGGATCTTTCAGCACCTACATCATCCTGGTGTTTGGATTTTCAACAATTATTTTTTTCCGAACAGCCATCTGCAAAGCTCAGATTCAAACAAAGCCACCAAACAGCTGGTACACTTAAAAAGGCACCTTGCTGCGAGTAGGTAGAATCTCATACTTTTACTTTATCCTCCTTGTTTTGGTGTTTTTCCTTATTGTGTGATAATCTGATAATCTCTCCCTGCAGCACAACGATGCTGATAGAAGCCGCAGCCGAGAAATCCGTGGGAAATTAAGTTCTATCACCTCCACGCTGAGCGGAGCTGACAGTCACTGTGCTCTCCTTGGGCTGTCTCTCATTAGCGGAGATGGATGCGTGCTGAAACGCTGACATATTTTACTTACAAATTGGGTTACAAAGAGAGGACAGTAGCAAATCTTTTATGGTGTAAACATTAGACAACCTGAACTATGTATGACCTCAGTTTTACTATTTGCATTACGCCAGCAAGCCTAAACTCTAGGGGCTCTTATAAATACACCCCACAAGGACCTAAAAATAAAGAATAATGCCACTCATACTATTCCTGAACTTCAAAGTCAAGGCTTATTATCAAGCATAAAATGAGGATGAAACTGCAGCAAATAAATAAAAAAAATGTGTAACTACTTCAACATAGAAACATAAATATTCATTATGTCAAAAAAAGAAAAGAAAAGAAAAAGCAATTGCATCTTCCGGCTAAAAGGGAAGCAGATAGGGAGACGCTGGAACGCTACGTATTGATTTGTTCCCTTTATTCAAGAAGGCTACTTTTGCTGTAGCAGCATTGTGACCTGTTTACCAATCCTTTCAGTCCACAGGACGTGCATGTCCTCATGCATTAGTGGGGCTCAGGCAATGCCAATAGTTACACAGCAGTGACCTCACTCTCGTTCTACGTGTGTGCTGTTTTGACCTTCCGATGAGTGCAGCCTCTTTGTAGGCGCTCTCCACGTGACTATATGAGAGTAAATACAGTAAGGGTGGATTACCACGGTAAGCTGTTAACAGTATTTACACGACTGTGACCTAAACCTCGTCACCCAGCGTATAAAACACAACATGACCGCAAACAGATTAAACAATGGGAAACACTGAAGGCCCTTTGTACCACAGGAGAGGTTAAGCCTCAACTGGAAGTTTTACAAAGGTGTTGTTGAGTCAGGGAACACTGACAGATTTCTGTGAGGGGCTGCCACATGTCTGAATTAAATAGCAAAATCAGCTTTCCATTATTTTATTAGTCCACTTTTGCAAAGAATGGTATTCAACTTTCAAAATGTTAAAAAGGAAATGTGTGTTCTTGTCTCACACAATGGTTTAACTTCTATAGACTGGAGCCTCTTTATATGAATAAACATATAATGAAGAACACAGCGTTTTGAGACTCAGGCATTTCACTGCCATTGTCATTGACATTGTTTTTGTCTGCCATGACACACCATGTACCTTAATGCAGACTTGTATGCAGCTTGTGCCTCTATAAAAAAGTATAGAATATGCAGCCCGACAAGTGGCTCCAACTAAATATTGTGAAACCAGATAATGTTCATTTGTTTTCCATTTTCCTAACATAATGCATGCAAGGCAGTTCTACATTGCTCAAGGTCTGACATCCACTGCGCCCAGTCCGGATATGAACACTGCAATTAGCCACAGTCTAATAAAAACCTATTGTACAAGTGTTTGGCTACAGCTTGAGGCTGTATTGTTGTTTACTCCAGTGTATCTTCATGTGCACAACATGCAAGCTTACTTATACATAATGATGAATATGATACACGTCACCCCACTTTAGCTCTGTCTAAACAGTGTCTGTCCACTCTGGTTCCTGTCTCTGTATATCTGTACTGTACCCAGTGGGCTGCACAGGACTACAAGTCTAAAGTGCTGGTGGGTGGGTGTGTGTTAGTGTTCATGCTGTCTGTCCTCTTCAGCCTCCATTAGATCAGACATCCGACAGCCCGGAGAGAAACTTCTGGAGTCCAGTCAGACCTCTCAGCTCTGTCCAACCTGATTTCATCTGACAAGGCAGATAGAGCGGTGCAGCCACGTGACATATCATCTACGGTAGCTGTAACGTTGCCTCGACCTTACAAACAAAATTATGGCAAGCATACATAATATAAAGGCCATTACATACTCAGACAGGCACAGGCCATTTTTGCTTTTGTCTTTGCAACCAAACCACATTAATCTAAACAAAAACAGGGCATCAGGCAGAAATGCTACTTTTTATGTTTCTAAGTCTGTCAGTGAAACAGAGAAAATAAAAGGTGCCTCATACTCATTGTCACGTGTCTCACCCACATGCCAACCAGTTGGCACAAATATGCTAACCAAGCTCCACGCAGGTGCAGTTGAGTGCAGACCTGTCGCCATACAGTACACACTTGAAGAAGAAACACAGAGTAGCAGATGGTCATTTGCATTATTTTCTTCTGCACCATTGTGGCTTTGAGGACATGGGATATATGCAGGGTATTGAGTTGTTGTGCAACTTTACCTACTTCCAAGGTGCATGGAGAGGGGAAATAGTCTGAAGGATCATCCTGATGAAAGGGCACCAGCCAAAACGTGTTGGTTTCACAACAGAATCTTTGTACTATGTGTTGCCGCAGTATGGCAGCTATGGAAAACCGTAATGCTCTGGAGGAGCAGGATTTTAGAAGTGTGTTTTATGTAGTTTTTTGTCACAAAAATCAACATGTAACAAAAAATCTTTACAAAAGTGTAGCAAAAAACAAGATTTAGCATATTGGTTTTCTAGGAAAATCCTTCCCATGCTGGTTATTATCTCTCATTTGTTCACTATAAACCTGTCATAAATATTGCAGAAGGCATGTGACAAGCATCTAGTGAATTTTTGTTTTCATTAAACCCTTCCTGTTGTTATTCATAATATTTTATTACATTGTCCTACCCTGACATTTTGTGGCTCTTTTAAGCTACTTGATTGATTTGTCACACAGCATACAATCTCAAAATCTAAATTCTAGATCCCTTGTTGGCATTTAAGTCAATATTTGACAACACTGCATGGGATGATGCATAATTTCTTTTACAAGGGATGCGTTTTGGATAATTCATTAGCTATTCACATGGAGCTCTGTTAATCAAAGGGCTTTCAAATTCATGGGGAGGGTTTATCAATACTGCTGAGCACCTGTCCCTGAGGAGTAAACAAGACACAAGAGCAGGCGAGAAGAAAAGATGTAATTTTGATTGAAACGACAGGAACACTCTTATACACGGTTTTGAATTCATGTTGTTTGGTCAACTGAGGCAGATTTACGAATAAACTACTTAACAGCGGTGTGTACTTACGGTGACATAAAACAAAAGAGAAACAAAAACAAAACACAAATCGAGCTGGGAATGTTGGTGATAAAACCAAAAAATCAAAACATCAGTTCAGTCTATATATATAATAAACTTCCTAATTCAAATCTTCTTCAAATTTGCTTTATTCACAGTCTACAGAAAGCTGTCCCATAAAGACGGGCTAATTTTCCTTAATGAGTCAACCACACAACAAAAACTCCAGAAGACTGAACAATGAATGCAAATTACCCCTACGGGTGCGCTGTAAAAAATGAGCTCTTGTAAGCAAAACTGATTACCGAGGAAAAAACAAGCTAGAATGTAAACCTTGACTAAGCTAGTTCTATTACTGCCCAATGAGCAAAATCCTTTAACACCTCCTGCTGTACTGACATTCTTACAGGATATTACCTACAGTGGTTTATACACTGCAGGAGTGGGGCTGGTTTAGAGGTGGCTGATTGATGGTGTGTGGGAATTAGTGTTAACGATTTTTGGCTTATTCCACAGTGACCTCAGGTTAAAGCAATGCTATGCCAATATAAGCTGGTAATTGTCACATTTGCACATTTAATTTTGAAGGCCCGGATCCCTGTGATTGCTTCTGGAAATGTGATGTATCTGCAGCAGAAGTCGGATATCTGTCTGCTCTTTTCTTCAATAATGCTTATTTACACAACCGTTCCATTTGGATAGCATTACATAACATGTGTGATATAGATTTTTTTTGTCATTCATGTTTGTCATATATGTGAAAATGTTAATACTAATGACTTAATATTAGTGTGATTGTGTTGGGCATGGGCACAGTGCTAATTATAATACAAATATGCATCATAATCATATAATAACCTCATCATATGTAACACTTTTTAAAACCTAATCATAAAAAAAGGTAGTTTTTTTTTTTTTTAAATTGTAAAGAAAAAAAAATCTATCAGATAAGATCAAGAAAAGACAAACCCAGCTGCCTTCATTAGTGCCCATAGCTGAACAAGAATTACACAGTAATAATACTATGTCAGTGTCTGCTGTGCAAGGCTGCATACCTGACTTTTATGACGCCTCTCTGTTGGCTGGGCCCCAGACATGCGGCTGCAGCGTGCCACGTGGGCTTCTCCACTAACCTTGCCAGAAGCAACGGCACCACCGCTAGTCGCTCGGGAACCTCTGCCAAAACATCCGACAGCGTGCCACAGACTTTTATAGCCTGAGTCCCAAAAAAAACACTGCTAATGAAACTACGGCTTTGAGAGGGATCTCTGCCAGCACAGTGTTTTAGGAAAGGCAGAGTCACTGTTGGAGAATAGTCATTAACATCTGACTGGAATCGGGCTTGTGAGTTGCATGGCAATGTCCCATAGAGTATCTTTGTACCCTGCATTTAAAAGTCAATGCCAATAAAAATGGATGATGCTGAGTGAGTAATCTTTGCCTCATCCATTTCCCGGATCCAATAACTTGCTACTGCTATTGTGGGGGGAAAATTGCAGGTTGATAAGAATGCCAAGCTATGTCACACCACTGACATATTAGCAGAAGTTGAGGTGAGACTATGTCAAGAGAGTCAAGAGAACGGCTTGTCATTAACTTATGGTCATGAAGTTGCAATGTGGAGAAAATGAATGCATATCTTTGAAAATCGGATCTTTGATAACTTTAAAAACAAATTCAGAAAGGAAAGATTAGTAAGCTGATCTAAACTATTCTAGTAGACACAATTAACATTTTTTGTATTATGGTTAAAAGTACGTGAGGGTAAGGGAACTAACAGAGAGTAAACACGCAGTACTGATGTGCCCAGCTCATTCTCCCACAGCATCCGCTGTTTCCTTCAGGAGTGTAATCAGCCTCCATGTGGTCTGGCTGCCTCTTTCAACCCCAGCAGGAATGCCTTCTTCATTGCCAAAATCCCTTTGACAAAATGTGGATGCAAGCAAAACACAAAGAGCCTGACTGTTGAGCAGGATGAATCTCATTCTGTCACTAGGGCAGGGTGCGCAGTATCACAGGGTTATGAGCAGCTGTCGAGCATGTTTCCTAAGGGAATGCTAATGTTGATTTAAGCCATATCCCTCTATACGTCATGCTATTTGAAAGGAACACCACACCACCCATTTTCTACCATAATTATTCACACACACACACACACACACTAAAAACCCCACCTTGTAGAGTGAAACCATTCATTACTGAGGTCTAAAATACCACGCCAGGGACTCGCAAGGATGCATATCTGCTGTTACCCTGGTATTCAGCTGGTGAGAGAACCAGCAAATGGAAGGTTTCTGGAATTGTCTTCCAGCTGTGTGGGCGGCTACACTCATACAAGTCTATGTTAAAAAAAGGTCAACTGGCTCAAACACGATTATGAGGCCTGTAGTTACATGTACACATTGGAGGGCACACGTGACTGGCACAAATGTCAGTGCAATACACAGGTTGCAAACCAGGGACAGACAACCGTTCACACACACCCATGGACGTACGTCACACCAGACACCCCCCCCCTCCCAGCCCCCAGTGTGCCAAGGTTGGCTGACAAGACCCATCCCGCCCAGAGCTGCTAACACATTCTTGCACCTGCTGCCTCCCTCCCGACTGCTACTCATCCACTCTCTTCAGGGAGCACACACTCACACACACACACAAACACACACACACCAACACACACTGGATTCCACACTGGTGAAGTGGCTGAATGTCATACAGTCATAATCTTTCTGCTCCGTGCAGTTGTGCTGTTAACCTCTGTCAAGTGTAATTCTAACTTGGGTTCTCAGTTTTCTCCAATGAATAAAACATATTTTAGCTGTGAAGGAATCTCTAAGGGACTGGCAGGAAATTAGGCAGATGAAGAAATGTAAGCCAAAAGTGTCTCTTACACTTGTGTGTAATAGAGTTTTGATGAATGCTGAGCGGGAGTCGAAAGTCTATACTTTGTCTGTATGTATGTATGTGTGTGTGTGTGTGTGAGAACTGTGAGCCAGACACAGAGACAAACTGACAAGCATGAAGGCGGAATATTCCAGCAGTGTATGAGACGGCCTACTAAACATACTAAATACTAGGAGACGGAGTCTCCGAACCTGTGGGCGTGGACATGAAAGACTGAGAAGTCTGACTTCTTGCACTTCCTGCTGAGACAAGGAGGAAGCTACCAGAATCCTGTCAGGAACAGGAGGGGCCAATTTATTCTGGCTCAAATTCTCCAGAACTTGTGAGTCTCTCCTTCACACACTGGAGCTAAATAAATAAATAAAATAAAGGTTTCTAGAGTGACGTTATTGCCTGTTTCTGTGCGTACACAATGTGATCATTCCACAAGAGAACAGCATGATTCATCACTCTCTACGCTTGTTTGCTGCCTAATTCCTCTAAATCACAGAGGTAAACAAGAATAACGTCGTAAGCGTCTTATCACCATGCTCTCTATGTACTAACGTACTGACATTTTCTACTGCTGTTGTGTAAATTCTTGTGGACATGCTATGGAGAATGTGGCACTGGCAAACTCATTCTCCGCCGGCTAAATGACGGCTGACCTTTCCACTGACAGTCTGCAAAACAGGAGGCCCAGCTCACGAGTGAGTCCTGATAGGACACAAGGATTGGAGTGGCTGACGCGGCCTAAGAATACTGACAACTCCAAGAACTCATGAATAAAATCATAATGGATGAAAAAGATGATGTGGTTGTTGTGGATGAGGAGGATATTCCATCAGAACGGTTTTGTTCCTTTAAATTGGTTACATTTGAATGTCTGTCTGCTTGCATTAGCAGGCTTCATTAATTCATTGGTAATTCAGGGTACATTTAAACAGAGCACTGAGAATCTTTAGTCTCCCCTGGCTCCCGTCCTGATACACTTACATTGGCCGTGTAATGCCTGCAGGACAATTCAATTAGGAAAGGGGCATTTGATCACTATTAAGACTTGCGTCCTAAAACCATAATTTATCACCATCAAGGTCTATTGTATGACGATGGTAGATTAGGTGTCGTGAACATTTTCTGGTAGGTGACATATGGCTTCCAAGAACCGTTAGGGGGTAAATGAGATTAGCCTTGTATGTGTCTCTCCTAAAAATGGAGCCCAGCAGAATTAATGGCACAGACTTGCTCATTTATATTGTTTTTCCTACAATAGATTGTGGTTGAACACAGGCCATTTGTTGGCTCTCTCATCATAATTGCACCGCTTCCTGTAGGGAGCAACAGAGGGAGATGAAATCAATCAAAACAAGCCCTTCATTTAAAATCATCCTCAAATCAGGTCCATGCACAATCTCCATGTACCAAAATAGAAGAATTGTGTTGAAAGTAAACTTCTCCGAGATCTGTTTGTGCTGACTGAGACTTTGATAAGTAAGAGTTGATAGTGAAAAACAGGAAAGAAAAGACAAGGTGGGAAGATAAAAATGCCAGAAAGTGAGACAGGGCAGTGTGTGAGTGGCCCCCGGTCCCAGCTGACCCACTGTTGGCAGGTCTGGCTGCTGGGCCCACTGCTGCTCTCAACAGTGTCCAGGCACAGAGGGGAATCCTAGGTAATTTGTCCGCTTGTTTGGATAATCCACCATCTGCCATGCTGCAAAGGCCTCAGGCCCATCCACAAGCCTCCATGTTGGACCCAAATGCTAAACATATGGGGGAAAGCAAAAATGGAGTCCAAGTTCCTCTGAGGGCACATAGACTGCAGAAAAAGACTCATCTGAAAGCAATGGTTAGATGGAATATGAATCACCAAAAATGTCTTTACTGGACAAACAGAGATGCCTTAGGCTTATAGTGTGCCTTTTTTAATAATTCCTGCAACATTTAGATCTCATATGTAGTCAGTATAGGATTCTAATTAATAGTGCACAAAATAGCGGCCATTTTAGCTGCACTAGTAGATTTTATAAAGAGTGAAGAGCAGATTTGTCTTCTTACTTTTCTACTTGAGGTAAGTGCGATAGCATTTTATAGAGGTGCTTTCAAGGATCCGCCTGCTGACGAAAAATTAGTGTTTGAAAACTACATGACTACACAAATGTGTATTGGCATGCAATATGCCAAGCATTAGCGGTGTGTATTAAACATATTCATCTGCACCAAACATCACAGGTAAACTCCACTGGTAAAAAAAACAAAAAATATCAATAATGTGCATCAAAAAATTGTGTTGTGTTGCCTTGATTGAGCACAATCTCAACATCAATTTGCAGTTTTTCCAACAATGGACAGACTCTGGTAGACCAAAGTCTACCCTGGTCCTCTGATGTTGAAAAACAGCCCCATGATTTGCTTTCTCTGATGAGAAATAGAGTGCACCTGAGAATGAATGAATCTTACTCAAATACAGTTTGTAAAACAAGTCTGCCTCACTCACACAAGCATATTATAAATTATATTTGATAAATAATACTCAAATGTCATGGAAAAATCCATCAGGTTTTCCATCCTGTCAGGAATTATTACTCTTTGTTGTTAATGGGGACAGGAAACAGACAACTGTGAAGCTTTATCTTATACATGACTGGGTTCTCAGATGACCTTTAAGAAATAGGAATTACTTTTCAGATCCTTTCAGGGTGAGAGCACTACTGCATGGTCGGGATGGTGATACTCCAAGCATTTGTTGGATGCCAGAACGGGCAACAAATATATAACATGGTTTTAAAAAAACAGAAATATGCCAATCTGCCTATTGTGGTTGAGTCTATATGTGCTATCAATACTAAAGGAGCTGCTTCAGAATAGGAAGGAACAAGGAAGGAAACATAACAAGTCCTTTTGAAAAACAAGTTAGAATTTCATCACTATCTTCATCCTAATACAGCTCAGTTATTATACCTCAGAAACAGCTAAATAAAATGGCCAGGTGAAATGACAGGGGAGGAATGGAGCAATGCATGCCAAAAAGTGAGTCATTCTCTGAATTTCTCTTTGCCAAGACTCACTTTCTTGTACGACTCACATTGCACTTGAAACTATTCTTCTATTGTATTCCCTTTGACAACAGCGTATTGTGGCACAATGCTTTAAAGTGCCGTGAAATGACACACACACAGTACTCTCATAAGATGATGTATTGAGTCACCGGCCAGTGGAGTGACAGTGGGCCTGGAGATGATTACTGAAGCTGTGAGGTGAATGGCTTCTGCTTTTTGGTCCTTAGCCTGGCAGCAAGGCTGAGCGCTACAAAGGCGTACCACTATTTTTAATCTAACCGACTGTGATTCATTGTCACTAGAATGACTACCATGGTAATCATTACACTAACAGCATTACCCAGAGGACAGATTACTATGTATCGGTTTAATCCTTTGGTAATTATTTTAAGTCTACCACTAGTAAGACAATCAACTAAATACTGCATAGGGCGCTCAGAAAATCAAGTCAAGTAGAACAACTTTCTCAGGAGGAACAACTGCGGTGTGTGCTCTGGAGATGAAATGAATGAAACTTGTGAATTAAAGGCCAAATGACTACTTATAGCGTATGTTATGCAGAGATGGGAAATACTTTAGAAATGTATGTATTTCAAAGGAAGGACAGTAGTCTTAAAAATGCTGAAAACAGTTCAACTTTTGAGGAGACGTATTGCCAATGACCTGTCTAGCCTATCTATCTGATGGCTAGATAGATTTTATTGATGCCAAACTGTGACATGTCTTTATTACCACAGCAGGTATTAGACACCCAGCATCCATACAGCATTACATGAAATTAATAATAAATAAAGTAAAAATGTACACCTACTCAAAAGAATGTACAACATAAAGTATATACAAGTAAGTGAAAGGGGCCAGGTAAAAAACGATCTGCAGATCATTTTCTTTGCAGCTTTTTTGCACATCATCGCTCTGTGGCCCTCTTGTGACATACTGAACAATTTCTGTGTTTGTTTCAGGGCAGAAAAGACACTTGTGTATCTGAGTGTGTGTTGGAGAGGATGATTCACACTGGTTGCCTAAATATGTAATTTGACAAACACATTACATAAAGTTTTCAGTGTCGTCTGAATGACTTTTCTGTTGTGAGGGTTGACTAGTTCATTTCCTCACCGCTTACCGGTGCAACTTGAGCATCTGCATGCTCTCCCAGAATGCTGAATGTGTGCAAATTGCTGTAATGAAGCTATTTCATTAGGAGGATGAGCAGTGCTGAATAAACAGGAACAACAAGGCAGAGTGCTTCATTGAGCCATCTGTGAAAGTACTTTGGCAAGGAGTGCTGCTGTGTTTACAACACTGATGGCTGGCAGGAGGACAGAGATGACTTCTAGCTAAGTGGAACAACAGTAATCTCCAGCTTCCAGTGATCTACAAACAAAACTAATGAACAGCAGAGGAGTTTGATGAAAGCTGGAAACAGGGACTCCATACCATAGGTCATTAAGATTAAACTAAAGCATTGTTGGGGTCATCTTGTTCATCACTGATTTTGTAAAGCATCAGCAACAATATGCGTTTGCTCAGCTTAATCAGGTAATCAAACCTTATCCACCAACTCTCCATAGGACTCAAATTATGGAATTATGAATATTTACACAGAGAAACTACAGACATTTTATAGATGGATAAGACAAACAAAGAACAGAGAAAGAAGCTACTTTTCAGCTGATGTCCTTTGATAATACAATATTGACCCCTCATGCTAAGTTTAGGATGACAAGAAAAAGTGAAACAAGCTCTCTTCTGCCAATATAAATATACAAAGATGCAATTTCAGCATGTTTTACAGACCGCCAGGAGAAATAGACTGAATATGAGAATGAAAGAGCAAACAATAGGGAAAGAAAGGATTAGCATTAATAACAGTTCCAAACCATTGACTATAAATGCAGCTTACACTGATTAGTATGTAAGTAAGAATGTGTTGCCAGGCATTTGTATTACCAATGTGAAAGACTTTAAATTCAAAAGTCTTATTGTGCTCTCAGACATTAAACGGTCCGGCATTTCTGTTCTCACATTGAGCGCTTGCAGGAGAACGAAAAATGGAAAATACAGCAACTGCAGTTTGAATGTACATTATCCACTTTATGCTGAGGACACTGCTTTCTCCATTTTAACAATACATGTCATACCATTAAAATGTTATTTCAATTTTCTCATGTGATCAGACATTGTTTCATGTATATAAAACATGTATGCATTTATAAGAAGTCACCTTTACTGTTCTGCAGTCATGTGCAAGCATAGAGGGAAAAAAAGAGTTCATGTCAAACCTGTGGCCTTCTGCTTAAACGGTGACCTGTCTAATTACCATCCTACTCTGCTGGAACAAAGACTGTATAAATCAGCTAATTGTCATCCACAAGTCATGCTCCACAGATGCTAAAGACAAATACATCCCCATCACATAAATCGCTATTCTCACTAATGCGTCAGTCTGGATCGGCTCATTTCCATGCCAGAGTCACATTCTCCAGACATGTCATAATTACTTGTCTCCTGACATTTATTAAGTAACATGCTGATTTCCCTCCTTCCTTCACTTGAGCTTAATTGACTGCTTTTAAAAGCCAAGCCGGTTCTTCCATTAGAACAAAGGTCAGACAGCTAAATGTGTCAGAGTATGAGAAGTGAGTGTGTGAGGACATCCTTGCACTGTCCCAGCACTGTTGATTGCTGTATAGGGCTGGAGCAGCTGGTCTCAGTTTTCCTGTCATCCGTGTCACAGTGGCGAGGGCTTCAGCCAAACAGCAGCGTGTTGCTCGCCAGTCAACCTGTGTCTTAACCTCTGGTTGCATTACTAATGAACATCATCGTTAAACGAGCTGCACGTCATAGGGAGGTTTAACGATAATCCAGAATTACCCAGTAGTAGGAAGTTAAATACAACCTTCAATGAAGTGGCACACAAAACTCCTATGGGATATGGGAGTGCCTCTCTTGACTAAACATAGTCACTTAATAGCACTATGTTTTTCTAAGAAAATGTACAAAATGCATCAGCTCTAATGGTTGGAAATATCCAAGGGGCTCAGAGGAAAGCAGAACCCCTGCAGGGTAGGCTGTTTCTACGAGAGTTTGTTATTCTACTTTGCGCCTGACGTGCCGATTGTCATCCTATGACAAGCACAATAAAGCAAACATGAAATATTCCTCTTAATGGAAGGAACAAGATGGGTTTAATACAACTCATCCATCTCAGTTCTGAACAGTTATCAGATTAACACAATCAGCAGTAACCGAGCTTGCCCAATCTCTCATTTTCCTGCCATTTAAACACAGTTTACCGTCAGATTGCTGTCCATGTGCCATGTCTCAATTACACCTGCTCTCACCCAGATGATGTTAATGCGCTTAATTCTTCATAATGCCATTCGATGTCACGCCTAATCCTACCATCACACATGAATTCAAGTTCAAGAAAGCAGAACAATCTCATTGCATCTTCCATTTGTTTAGCTTTTTATTAGTAGTAGTGCCATCACATTAAAATATCTGTTCACTGGGGACATTTTAATTAAATGTGCCTTGACTGAAACGGATTAATCTGTTAGAATCTAGAGTGACAATAAGGGCTTCAGTGTCTGTCAGCTGGCATAATGCAGTATAACTGAACCGGGGATGGTGCCGGCAGGAGATGGACAAAGGAGGTGGAGAGAACGGTCGGAAACAGAGGTGGCTAGGTGGATTATTAGCTTAATTAGCTGGTAATTGGAGGGTGCCACTAAACGACACCTGGGATGCTGCACTGTAGGTGGGTCATGTGTGAAAAGAACCAAGTGCAATAAGAAGAGATCCTGTACAGTACGTGGGCTCTTTAAGCTTGAAGTTTCTCCACATGTGGAAGTGTTTTGCATATGCATTTTCACAGAACAGTTCTCACCTAGTGTCTTCAATGTAGTTGAAACACTATCTCAATCTCTAAACCCCTGGCAGAGTCCAGTCAGATGTCAAATCCAAAATGTTTGCATGGCTCCTAAATGTGAAGTCTGAGTCATGAGATACAAAGATCTTTTACTCAGGAAATGACAGGTTTCACTTTATCATGAATGATATTAAAGTGACCATGCGGGATAGCCTAGTTGTTTGCCTTGACCTGGAGGTCACAATCTTTATCCTTACAACTGATGTGTTTCCATAGTCTTGTCTGTGTGCATCAGCAACACACTGAACTGCACCTGATGACAGCATACACGATCTCACCCTGCTCGTACTGGGCATGTGGCATTACATCATTTTGTTGAAATGAAACGTTAGTTTTGTGTGAGTAAACGGTGATGTTATAGAAAGAGCAGTGTCTGGGATTTTTACCTTTGTTCCAAGTTGATATTTTTCAACTCACGTGCACAAAATAATTGTTGGATGTGCGAGTTGTTTCTTTAAAAAAGTTGAAATGAGTAAGACAGTTACATTTTGACCAGTTTACTTTTAACTGGGCGAAAGCTCAGATAAGGTCTGGGCCCATTATTTACTGGCTTCTGTGTTTCTATGAACTCATTTTACTTGAGTAATAGGAATTAATTAGGTATGTCATTATTAAGCTGCATATAAACATGGTGCAGTGCAGAGTAAAGGGAATAATTAGCATGAGAAAGAACACACCAACGATGTGCATTATTTACAACATCTGCAGTGCTTATTCTTTATTAATATGCCCAGAATATTGCTACATTGATGTCCATGTGGGAGCACTGTCCTAACTGTGTTTAAAAAGCGCAGAGATCAGCAGGCTGCTGCCCTACTATAACAAGGACGCAGCCGATTTTTCCAACATGAAAATGTAAGGTCGGGTCAGGGCCGCGCATGACGAACTCTATGAATATAAATCCGCTATGAAGGAGAGCTGCCACTCCAGGAGCAGAGAGTTGGCTGCTACACACGAAGCCAGATGGGACAAGCCATACACCAACTCAACGTATCACAAGTGTCTAATATTAGCCTGACAGCACTACTCCCTACACAACTGACCTCCGGTTTTAGGTCATCAGACAAGGACAGAAATTGACACACAAAAGAAGCATAATCCCAAAAATTCTAACTTTTTCCCATTTTCTTAACAAGATATGGTCACATTTTGTGAGAGATAACTCATCTTTGTGGGACTGAATCATCTACAATGTATTATTTTCTGACCAATGTTATCAACAAAATGTTCACCATTTGCCTGTCCATGTCCTCATATTGACAACATTGCTCATTAAAGTGTCCATCATCCACTAGAGTTACATTTACCAAAATGGATAAAAAGAGAAAATCACAGGGGGCGCAATTACATACATAGCAATAAATTAATACATGGCAGTAAATTCTAGAAATTCAGTATTTGTGTTAGCTTATGTGTGAATGAATGCTACATCCCCTTAGGCTAGTACAAAGGGAATCGATTACCACAGGTGCAAATTAAGCCTTAACTGTAAACCATTGTTCTGGCTCTGTCCCAAATAACGCATCTCAACATGTTTGTGATGTTTGCCATGCGGTGACATAATGAGTATGATGATTCAAAAGACACTGAATCATCCTTTATAAAAAAGCAGACCTATGTGTGAATCGTTTAAACAGAACCAATGTTACTAATTTAACATATTCCATTTTAAAACATGCATTTGTTTCATTATGTAACTTCCAAAAATGCATATTGTATAGACTTTTGGGGGTTTTACTTATTAATGCATTTGAAAATGTGTTTTTTTCATGTTGCGGAAAATCCAAAAATATATACAAAAGATTAACGTTTTTATCGTCCAAACAGTGAGCAATTTGAGAATGTGAGCTTGAGAGTGAAAAAAAAAAAAAAAGGTTATTTAAGAGACAATCAAATGGCTATAGATGCACTGGAGTAAATAATGAAAAACACAAGAATGACAAAGATCAAGAATCAGTTAACCAATAGTGGAATGCATATGGCAGTGTAGCTTAGTGGAGTAAGTAACAATAGGAATAGTAAGTAATAATATGTGTTTATTCTATTAATTTTGGTTCATTATGTAATGTTTTTAAAGGATAAGAAATCTAAAAATACACAGTAAAAGACAAACTATGGCAAAGATGTTCTACAAGGTGATTGATTTCTTGCTATACCGCATTCATTTTGTGTTTTGTCTATATGCAAAACAGATTGAGTGGCCCAAGAATAACAGGACTGCTGCTGAAACAACATCATTGTGGCTGTGTTTGCAGATAAACAAACCCAAAAAAATCCAACTGATGAGTATTTACAATATTATTGCTTGTGTACCTGCATCACATACAGCTAATATTGGCTTTATCTAGAGAACCTCGAGCTGTTTTCTTTGCTGTCTTCTGTCGGGTGTGGACAATAAACCGTTTTTTAAATTGTTGTTCAGTTAGAGTTACAGTTTACAATTCTCGCAGTAGACCTACAATAAGAGCAGTAACAATAGCTCTCTACTGGCTTTATTAACAGGACAAGATGTGTGTATATATATATATATATATATATATATATACATACATACATACATACATACATACATACATACATATATATATACACGTATACACATATATGTATATATACTGTGTATATATATACTGTACATATATACACGTACAGTATTTATACATACATACATATGCACACATACATACTGTGTATATATATATATATATATATATATATATATATATATATATATATATATATATACATACATACATACACACACACACATCTGACAGGTCTATGTATGATGCTGACTCAGACGCTGGTGAATCCACTCAAGTTAACGAGCTTCTACACAGTAACAATCAACACTAAGTAAATATTTCTAGCAAAAAGAAATTCATTCTACATGCAAAACAGCCTACACAGTCATTATTTTTTTACATATTACATGCTGTCCTTTATTAACTTTTGTTTTCATAAAAAACACATATATATGAACAGAGTCTTTCATTTTATAGAGGCCATTGTACAGGCAAAAAAACATTTATGCAATTCAAGTAGTGCAATACTGTCCTGATAAACTGACCTGACCATGTAAATTATGCCACAATTTACTTCTTTTTAACTATTTTAATGTACAGGTTTGTATCTACATTTTGAAATCTCTTTTCTCACATCCCCACTTCTGTGAATGCTCTGTTGTAATCTACTTTGAGTCCAAAAAGAAGCGTCAAGGGAACAATTTAAAGAACTCAATTTCTAGTTCTCTATTAACGCATCTTTTCTGGCCTATCACAGCAGAGTTCGGAGGCATATTGATGTTCAGAGAGTGCTGTTGCCAAATCTCTGTCCCACATGTGAAGGGCCCGTCTGAACTTCAGAATACGCCCGAAGCCTGTTCTAAAATGAGGATAACGTAATGTGACGGCCCATATATTCAGGAAAGTGAACACACACACACACACACACACACACAAGGGCACTAGAGTCTGAGTTTTCTTAAAGTAGCTGGAAGACAGCAGGACTTCTATTCTCTGTCAAATGGGGAGCACTATTCTTAAAGGTCACACAGCATGAAAACTTTTTTTAACATTAATATGTGTTCCCTCAGCCTGCCTATGGTCCCTCAGTGGCTAGCAATGGTGATAGGTATGAACCGAGCCCTGGGTATCCTGCTCTGCCTTTGAGAAAATGAAAGCTCAGATGAGCTGATCTGGAATCTTGTTACCTCCCCTTTCTCTGCTTTGCCCGCCCAGAGAATTTGGCCCACCCATGAGAGTGCGACATCATGACTTTCAAACAAGCAAAGTGGCAGTTGGTCAAGGCCACACCCCCAGCCTCCACCTTGCCCCCTCTCTCCCCTCAAAAGCTACAGACTCAGAAATGGCAGGTCCTAAGGAAAGCTCATTGTGGGACTGGCTCTAGTGGCTGTAATTCTGCACCAGGGCTGAATTTTGGAAAAAAGACTTCAGATACGGTCTCAGGGGACCATTAAGGTCTATATAAAAGCATCCAAAGAGCACTATGTCATGGGACCTTTTAAAGACAAAATCCATTTTATGAATAAGGAACTTTATTCATCACAACTCTCCTAGTACACTGCATTTCAGCAAGATAAGCATTCAGATCCTGCTGTTAGCAACCCCATCTCTGTGATTCAACACTTTCCATGGTCGCCTCAGCTCACTTAGGCTATTTTAATTATGCATCAACTACTGATCAAAGGCAATTAATAGGCAGAGAAGCCTTTTGACTCTGTGGCTTAACCTTGTAAGGCCTTCCATTTTGTTGAATAAATTATCAGACAAAGGGATCTTGTGTTTGCATAGTGTTGTGTGTAGATTGAAAGGTCTGCTTTGTAAATAGCAGTACACACTTTATGTTTTAGAAAATTATATATACACACATACATACATACATACATACACACATATATATATATATATATATATATACACCTACTCAGGTCTTTTGGGTACATCTGCAAGATTCAATGCATCTGCAGCCTTGGCAATGCCTAACTTTGTAGAACACCATGATGACCATCAGCTGATCCAGTCCCACATCTATCAGTGGACAACCAATCCCATTAGTAAACATCATCAGTATGCTGACAAAGGTATAAGGATCAGGGAGGTATGGCTCAATAGGTTGCGTGATTTAGGCACAAGGAGCCCAGACAAACAGGTTAGTAATCTCAAAGGAGAGACAGCTGGAGAAACAGATGCTTTGTTTTATTGTGCAAGAAAGCACACATGCCCATTGTCAGTGCGACCTTGTTTAACATTCGCATACACATCTGACCTGCCCGGTCCAGCCAGTATTTTACTGCTAGATAAAGAGCAGCTCCACTGAGGCAAGCGGAAGTTCAACATGTCAAACTGTGGGCCACTTAACAGCAGTCACAGTCTTATTCAGGGATTAAAATCAATCTATACTATTAAAAAGGGAGTTTGTCTAAGGCTAATAATGTACGACTTTGATGCCGTTTCAAACATTGTACAACAGCTACTTCATCTGTCATCTCCAATTGTACTGCAGGGACAAAATTATATATATATATATATATACACACACAATATAAAACCAGCAGATACCCATCTATCACTGTAAGACTTGCT
This sequence comes from Etheostoma perlongum, assembly GCA_026937815.1. NCBI lineage: Eukaryota > Metazoa > Chordata > Actinopteri > Perciformes > Percidae > Etheostoma > Etheostoma perlongum. Next base: position 5,926,572 of record CM049371.1, on the reverse strand, counting down.
AAAAGTGTACATAAACTCGTTACAAAAACATAATTCACAGCCTACATCCCAAAAGGTTTCCTGCAATATTATTTTATAACAAAAAATAATGGTTCAGTACCTCTGTTATATTATTCTGTACACAAGGGACCAACTGTTTTGTTGCATTTTATTGCAGAAACCGTCTACCTTTTCTCCAGACAGAAAAGAAGGCTGCATGTGACCAGTTTGTTAGACTCAACTGGGAGGAAAAAAAGAAACCAGGATCATTATAGGTAGTGCAGAGACAGGCGGGATGTCAGACTCTTTCTTTTTCATTTTGTTTTAAGAACATGACCTATTTCTTTCACTGACTCCCCTGTACATTTAGTCTTCTTTCCCCTGGTACATTTCCGTGCTTTCACAGAACAGAGGCCTGAAAAAGAATGGGAGTTTTCATTCCGGATCTCCTTTTCAATTAAAATGCCTCACTTGCCAAGAGGAAAAGCAGTCCAGCTCTTATGCAATCTTCCTCCAAACACTGAAGCTAAGTGGCAGAGGGAAGAGAGAGACAGAGAGTGAAAAGAGGGAAGAGAGACAGGGATGAATGAAAGGAGCGCAGGAGGGGCGATCCTCACAAGTGTCTGACACTCTCTGACCCAGTGAGTGGCTTTCCTTTGTCAGGATATGGATGGGAGAGAAGCAGGGCTTCCGTCTCCACACAGGTCTCGTAATTGTGCCAGACAGCAGGTAAACACACAGACAGTCCATCTGACGTCACAGGCCCCGACCTCTCACCATGTCCCCAACAGATCTATTACAGATGTTTCCAGCAGTTCCCCGGGAGGGCTACAAAGCTGGCAGAGATGGAAAAAGAAAGGGGGCCTGGCTGAAACTGCAGAGTAACTTTGATAAATATAGGGGGTGATAAAACTCTCCAGGGAGCAGCAAAGAGGCTAGAATGAGAAATGGAGAACAAAGGAAAGCCGCAAGGTTTCCAAAAAGTAAAAGTGCTGTGGTGGCTGTGCATAAACCCTCTCCTCTTCTGCCAAACCCCTCAGCGGCCCCTGTTTGCAACCTCAGAGTGCACAGACGCTGCTAGAAATACTAGGTCAGGTGCGTCCAAGAAAGACTGCGGACTGCTTATACTGGGGTTTTCTGCATGCCACTTCACTGCTCCGAGATGCCTGTCTAATTACTCAAGATTAAACTGCAATTACGCAGCAGTATGCTGACCAGCATTATAGGAAAAACCTCCAGTGTTAAGTGACACAAACTTTAGATTTATGTGTAAAATTTCAAGCATTCCTTCAATTTTTATTCATGAACAAGCTAACATCACAGAACTTGTGTTTTAATGTAAGGATACATGACTAACCGTTTTTGTTTACAGATGTAAACATGCCAATTTTACAAGGCACTTTGGCAAGCTATTCACCCTGTTCACACACCTACAGAAGTGCACAGATACAGATTTCCTTTACTGTTTGCCTGCAGTAGCCTGCATAATCACTACCTGAATTACATAATACATACATGTAACATTTACAGCTAACAATCCCCATGGACTTTTAGTTTAGTAAGATGAGGAGATGCTCCAAGGAGGAGAGGCCTCTAAACATCCAATGCATATTTAAAGTAGTGAGGAAAAGCCTGCTAAATTTTGCTGGGGATGTATGTGAATGGGGCAGAGCAGGAAAATGAGGAACCAAGAGCATTTCATATGCCTTCTAGCATACACAACTATAGCATAAAAACGGAGGAACTTTATCCATCCATCAATCCAGGCTTGGATGGTAGCAGTCTAAGCAAAGGAACCACAGACACTCTTCTCCCTAGCTACTTCATCCTGTTCTTCCAGGGAGATCCCAAGGTATTCAATGGTCAAATGATATATTGTCTCTGCTGTAAAGAAAGTTTAAGCCAGCGTCAGAGGAAAATCAACAGTACCCAGTAAGTTAATAGAATTGAGAATAAAAACAGCAATTCAAATTGTCACTGAATGTTTTATTCGTTTAACCAATTTTTTCAAGTGGGATTTCATTTACTGTACAGGGACCGATCATGCTTACTATTGTGCATATTTATCCCCCAAAGGCCCATTTTTAGCCTGGAAAAACCCTTAAAGCTTATGACCATACAGGTAGGTATGGGTTGATTTCACTGGTATATCAAGAGCTTCACTTTCAGATTCCGATCTTTCTTCCCCATAACATGCTAGCACAATGCTTGTTGGACTATTAAATCTGCACATATACAAATATGTGCTTGTCAACCTCATGATCCAAGTTACTTCCCACCCATGAACGACACATGATGCCGAATGCAAATGCTTTGCTGTAAATTTTCCCACAGCGTGGCAGAGGCACCAGGTCGATGGAGCCATTTTTTGAATACTAAAATTAGAAATTCTAATCTTTGTGTTTAGAATAACTTAGCAAGAAGCTCAGTCATTTGAGTTTTAGGCTACTACCATTCATGTTCATTTAAAAAAACCTCTCCACTTAGCCTCCACATGACCATCTCACCATGTTGTAAAAAGCAGTAAGAATCTCTGAAATCAAATCTCTCCTGGTGTTTACTCCAGTTAACACCACTGACCAGCACTTTCATGTTTATTTCATTGCTCTTAAATATGCCTTTGGTATTGAAATCACCTGCACTATGCTCTGGGTGAAAGACTAAAACAGGATGAGAAGAGCCCATTGTTATTCTGATGGCTCCACGATCTGCCTGTCTCTGGTCAGGAAATGGCCCACCTGGTGCAATCCAAGTATAGAGGTTTTACTGCTCAAGTGTTTTGTTGTGCTGAATACGGCCTCTTAACACAGAGGGAGCATTGGCTCTAAGCAGAGGCTGAAGAGGGTAAGGGTCTCTTCAGATAACCCCTAAGGAGTCTTGGTATGTTTACTTGCTGGGAAATTCATTACAGCATTATACATCAATGCACCGGAGCAGCGGTGACAGCATATGAGGTTACTCTGGTACAGTAAAAACCTGTCCAAGGGTAAACAAAAAAAGAAAATGAGAGCAGCAAATAGTAGTGAATACACCACACTTAGTATATGCATTTCCTGAACACTCGCAGGTACACACAACCTGAGGGAAAAGCAGTATTGGCTGGAAGTCAGAATGCCTTGGCCAAATGCTTTGTGTTTCCAAGAACCACATGAGAAACCGTTTGCTGTCAGTCTTTCTTCTAGTTTGATCAGTGTAATCACATTAGCATGCTTCATTCTTTCACACTCTGAATCTGAGCTAACACACTGCCTGACTAATTAAAAACAACACACACAAAAACCACTGTCCACAACTTCACCCTCTCATTTAGTGATTTTCAGATGCTCTCTGATTAGTACTAAGACCATGCCCATAGGCGAAAATAACACAATGTTAGTGTACTTGCACTTGAAGGGAAATTACTAGAGCATGCAGCACATAGTTTTTGGTGTTGATAACTATGGAGAATTGTTTTAACCGAAGTTATTCACTTCAGTCTGCTTTATCCGTACCGTTTATTCTGTTTACTAAATCCAAACCGAGGAGGCAGCCAAGGGACACAAAGGCAGCAGAAAAGAGGGGAGAGACAAGAGGAAGACACCACGCCAAGTCTCCTCGGTGTGTTTGTGGGTGCTGATGAGCTCGGCTGAGAGGATATGGAGAAGGTTTCCTGCGGGGCAGCAGTCTGCTCTGAATGGGACAGCTGTTGTCTGCTCATTCTGGTGTCCCAGTGCCCGCTGAGCAGCAAGGCTCTGCCAAAAAGGACAGACAGAGCCTCACTACATTGCACACAGTGACAATGCCTGCTTTTACAAGGGGTTCCATTCAGAGGTGTCCAACAGGCTCCAGGATAACTGTGGAGAGCATATGCTCTAATCAGGGCAGAGCTTCTGCTTCTTCATCAGTCTTTCTCCTCGAGACACAGTCCACCGCCATTCAACCCCACAATTGGCCTGTGCTCACCCGGCACGGCTACCCTGCGGGTGACCTCGGGGCCTCCAGGGAAGTGTTGATGGGCTTGGTGTCCCAGGCTGGATGCCTTGCGAGCAGCCTGCTGACAGTGACATGTGGGCCTGCTGACGGAGCACCAAGGGGGAGCCGAGAGGAGCATGGTGAAGCAATGTAGCCAGACATCTGTGGACTTGCGTGGGGTAGCAGAGGGTCAACCCCAAAGCAGAGAGGTGGAGAATAATGGATGCCTCTACTTTGTTTGTCAGAGAGTGCAAAGACAGGTGCATAAGGACAGAGCATGAGGACATAATGGAGCAATTGAGTGCAGTCAGTTAATCATTCCCTTCTGCAACTACTCTCTATTTCTGAGAGTGGCTGATGTTGAATGGAATGAATGGAATGAATCCACCCTTGCAGAATTCAAAAAAATCTGTAGGTTGAAAGTAAAGCATTGCCTTTAGAGGCTTTGAAGGAAAGCTTAATAGTTTTCAAATTAACCTTGGTTGCTTATCACATTGAAATGATGAGTGTGAGAAAAAGCATATATGCTCTGATCACTGAGATACTCTGGTATCATCATGAATAATAACCTGGTCCCAATCACCGCACACAATCAGTGCAAGAAGCTAAATAGGCAATGGAATTGTCCTGAGTAAACATGGTGATTGATTATATTCACAAGAAAATAATCATTGGATGTCAAGATGTAATTACTCTTTAATCTAACTTCTAATGAACGCCATTGTAGAATCCATTTTTCATCAGAAAGAAATTACACACTGCTTATGCAATTTTATAAGATGTACTTGAGAGGCCTTACTAAACCTTTTTTTGTTGTTGCACATATTCATATTCCATATTCACTGGCCGGACTACATATTACAATGTGTGCATAACATAGTATTTTTTTTATTTTGGCATTGATGGCACTCTGATACCAGATATGTTAAAGCACCCTTATTCTGATAATATTGTTTAATTTGTTAATGTTATCTTTTGTCCTTAACAGAGCGGAGTACAAAAAGGCATTGCGTTTGAGTTTACGAATGGCACCTGAACACTTAGATTTAGTGTTTTTGTTTACATAGCTACCAGGGAGGGCAAAATGTTGCCACACCGGTGACTTCAGGGAAGCATAAGGATTTTGCAGTTCTGTTGCTTCCACCATAGCCACTGCCAGAGCCGAAGATGACAGCTTTGGCTCTGGCAGTGGCTATGGTGTCTGGAAAAGTGCAGCTGCGGGCTACCTGTAGCATTACCCAGTCTCTTAATCTGCATGCTACCTGACGGTAATCTATGCTGTGTCATCTGTGTTGTTGTTTTTGTTTTTGTTGTGAAAAAAACATAATATGAACATAGAATGAACTAGATCTGCCCCATTGTCACCGATACCCAAAACAGCTCTTTTGGTCAGTATCAGCCCAATATCCAAATATCAGTATCGGATCCCTACTTACCATAGTTATAATGTTGGGAGTGAAACAAGGACTAACTTCATCACCCACAGTCATATACAGAGACAAAGATGCCACATACAGACCAGTACTATCATCACCACTACTACAACAAAGCACTCACCTCTGTGATTCACCTGCTGCATTGTGTAGGCAACACATTTCTTTGTCTGCCACATGTGCTTGGGCTTAATGAGCTCTAAGGCCTGATGCCAGTATTACTGCCTTCAGAAAACAGCACAGAGAAAAGGTTTCTTTCCTCTGTGTGTATAGGGGACTAGTTCATATGCTGTCAGTAGTCATTATCGAGACTGCAACAATGATGTGCCTGCAATTGTGAAAAAGGACAACATGTATTTGGACATGCAGACATGTTGTCTGCAGTCATTACTAAAAATACACTGAGGTGTAAGATGCTAATTGATGCTTGTGCACTTGTCGTTTTAAGCACACATGTTGCTGCACTTGATGTGTCACTTTGGTTCTCGCTGACCAGTGAGGTGACGGGCCAACCGTATATCTGCTATTAACAGGATGGAAGATTTCCTGTGGCTGTTAGTGAGGCCTGAAAAGTGGAAATATCACCAGTTGAAATTTTAAGATATTTATTGCCAATCTCTTCCCTTGTACTCCTCCACCCTCAAAGGTTTAAATGCTTGTCTGGGCAGCCGTTGTCCCAGTCACACACAAGAACAAATATAATACAGCCAGACAGTGGTCATTACAAATACGCTTTGATGTTAATGCAGGACATGACGTAACAATCCATGTTTGATATACTGTGTACGTCTGTGGGTGGTGTTTCAGAGAGGCCCAATATGTGCCTGTCAAAAGATTGTTGTTTCTTTCCCTAACATTTTGTCTTTTTTTGGCAAACCAGACTGCTTCATTTTAAATTAACATTTTTTAGACATGTATTATTCAATGGTGCATAACTACATCTACATTAGCATGCGTATCAGCATGCTTGCTACATCAATCTAATGATGGATTTGCCCTAGTTGTCCACACAAGCCCATTTTAGGTAAAGCAGATTGGAATGTATTCTGACACTTTATTTTGTTAGAAACTTTCCAACTTTTGTTTGAGCCTCCTAGTTTTAGGCTCTGATTACAAAGCAAGAAACCAACAATAATATCTGCAAGGGTGAACACGGCTGGTAAATTTCAAAGAGCCAGTCCTCACCTTATATCATCATCAAGATATTTTCAGACATGGTCAGATACGGCTTAAACACTAGACTCACATGCTATCAGTTAGACCTAACAGATCTCAACTCTCTGGATATATTTGCGTAAGTCAAATAGTGTTCACTGACAGCCAACTTTCACATCTCCTAGAAGTAGTCCAGTGTGACAAATTATGGAAGGTATTAGTGTTTCTGAGAATGTAAACAAATGCAATTATTTATGAGACCCAGACGTTCTGTGTCTGTCTGTGTGTGTGTGTGTGTGTGTGTGTGTGTGTGTGTGTGTGTGTGTGTGTGTGTGTGTGTGTGTGTGTGTGTGTGTGTGCGCGTGTTTTCAGCCTTGCTTACTCAGCGGCTAGCCTACAGTAAAGTGACAGGGTGCCATGTTTCTTCAAAAGGATGAGTCAGACCACAGATGACATGTCTGGCTGGTTAAACAAGGACACATGCCTTTTGAATATCAGACTGATGTCATTTACATCCAAACCACAAATTACACAAACTCATAGTGGAAGACAGATTGGCTGTTGAATCTCATGTTTGTTTGAGAAACATTTATAATCTGGGTGAGGAAGATAAATGAGCAATGGCCACCTTGGCACGGAGCTTGGCACTGAGGAGTTTGTGACTGTAATGACAATGACATGATGATAAACTCCCAGAGCTTTGTGATGCAGACTAGAGAAACCATATGAATGTCAGGTTAAGTTTCTTGTCTGTTTGATTTACATCAGCAGACGCCTTGGACCAGAGAATCTGGACAAATAATTAAAGTTCCAACAGTTTTTCTGCTATTTAGAGTCACTGCTGTTGCCAGGTGTGGCCTCAGTTCTTAATCTAAGTCCTATTTTCTCTTTAGAAGGTTAAGGGTTTTTATGGAGAAGCTGAGCTTTTCAAAAACAGTGTGCATTAGCAGTTGACAAAACAGCTGAGTGGTTGAACACTTTTTCCAATGTCAAGAATAAACTTTGATGCTTTAATTTTAAGCCCACACAGGTGATAAGTCTAAATAGTGCTATAATTGAAATTGCAACAGCTATGTGTGATTCACACAAAAATAACAAGTCAAATGTAGGCAACATTAGTTAACACTAGAAACAGGGGATGCACAACAACTTTCTTTTTTATACAAAATGGTCAAAGTGACCAGCCAACTCCTATTGTGACATATCACATGACTAGAAAGAAAACTCATGGTGTACACATACAACAAAAACTCACACAGATGACATTCAGATGGCATAAACCAGTGCAATCAAAAAGCCTAACTGTCCACCACAGAGGCTCCAGGTCAAGGCCAGGCTGCCTGTGTTTCATCCTCTTGAGTCCTAGATCAACAGAGGTCACGTTACTGTTACATTTCTCTGAGGGACCTTCACACACACACTCACACGCACACAACCTCAAATCTCTCTTTCCCTCACTGTCTTTCCTTCAAAACATTTTTTGTTGATTATTTTGTTTGTCTCTAACCAGTTCCCTCTGCGTTTTCAGATCAGACCACCTACCGTGTAATTCCAGTCATGAATAATCTTGCACTGGGTCTGACAGTAGGAAGATGGATAGAGAAAGAAAGAGGCAGAGAGAGATGTATTTAATCACACCCTCTTTATATCTTATTCACATAGCACATGTAATTAGAAATTCACAGATTCATGTTTTGATTTGTCCATGTTTGAGAGATTTGTGTAAAACCTTTTGCACATTTGGACAGCAACATACCCTCTTTTTTCGTATCCACTGGGAAACAAGTGTGTTTTAAGTACTGTATAAAATCATCCTTTCACAGTTGAATTGAATGGGAACAAGACTGAAATGACCAATGAAGAGGAGGTCTCATGACTTGCCAGAAAGAAATCAATCAAGCGGCAAAAAAGTTGGTGAGGAGCAATATATCAAACTGCCCAAACTAAAGAGATGTGCCGTTTTTCAAAATCAGCCAATTATTTTTGAAGCCTGGATTTCCTGTAAAAGCTGCATGCAGACAGAACGGGTGAGAGAAAGACAGAGCAACACAGCAATACAGGCAAAAGGAAGCAACAGAGAAGCAGAAAAAGCACCAGTTGAGCCGGCCTTTAAGTAGCTCTAAGCATCCACTGTTCCACATCAATACGGCAATCAGTATTTCAGGATCACTGAGCTGGGGGTTAACCACCACACTGTGCTTTGGACAAAGGTCACCCAGCATAAGCTTGCTGTGAGGTCCAGTGACCCACCCCGTGGAGCCAGACTCGGGGCTCCAGACTGGCCCGGGCTACCTTAATCACCATGACCAGAAAGTCAATACTGTGCACGAGTCAATTACCCAGGGAGGAGAACTCATGGCGCCACGTGATCTAGGAGTTTCCCTTACCCAGGCAACCAATCTTTCTGACTGCCAAATCATAGGCAACTTATTGGATTCAGTGGAGAAGGAGATCTTTACATTAATAATTCATTCTGTCCATGGCTGCATCTCATCAATGCACACAGCAGGCGAGAGAATGCAAAGCTTGGATGGAAATGGAACCTCTCTCGCTAAACTATCTCATTCTCTGCTTCTTTGCTCACTCTGTCCTGTTATTTGTTTCCCCGCTCTTTTTTCCCCATCTCCACCTCTGTCTCCTTATTCATTCTGGTCCACTGGTAATAGCATTCCTGTGCTGTTTCTATCGCCGTTTCACTGTCACAAATTCTCAATCTCCCACACTCGCATTCTCCCCGCCGACACAGTCAAAAAATAAAAACAGTGGAAAAATGACAAAAAATTGACTATACTTTCTTGCTTTCATATCAAAAATATTTATGCCAATTTAAATTGGTAGGTAAACTATTCTGGAAAAAATACAAATTACACACTATGAAAAAAGGTTATATCCTGGTGCTCTCTTCCTCTCTGTTCTCTTTCCCTTCTCCACTCACCCATGCTGCTCTGATGCCGACAGACCTGTAGTCTGTTCTCCTTCATTGTCATCCTCTCTCCAAATTATCTGTCTTTTTCCATCTTCTTCCTCTCCCCTTCCCTGCGTCCCATTTTGCTCTTGCCAATGGTATCCTGGTGGTGATGGAAAGCCTAGATGCCCTCTGTGAGCTGCTGTCCCTAATGAGGCTCCTCAGCCACACACCGTATCAAATTAACAGGCTGCACCAACCTATTACAATCCCAACCCACCAGCCGGGCCCCAGGCGTCGGCGATCGCACTTGTGATTGATAAGATGTGGTGTAAACAAAGACGGAAGGGCTGGAGACAGCAGAAGTAGATGCATTTAAGATAAACACATCTCTATTTTTTCTGCAAAGAAAAATATCAGCCTTTCCAGTGAGTAATTATCCTCTTGATGGAATAAGTAATGAGAGGGAAAGGTCGCAGATTGCCTGAGTAAAGAATATCCGTTTTATATTCGTCGAAGCAACAGTAATTATTGCCAAAGATTCTCAAGGCCTCTCTGAAATGGAAATGTTAGACTAATAATACACATTGGCCATTTGCAAACTTGTTTCTATTTTCTTTAAATGCCTGCTGCAAAACTATTCATTTTAATGATTTTTGCGTACAAGTATTTTGGCAGCAGAAACGTCCAAAAATGTCTTTATTGGTTCACCATCAGGCATGAAATACTCCTCTTGGAAGGGGATGTATGCACAGGAGAGTGTGTTATGCTGTAACCATCCATCTGGCTAATTGGATCTTGAATTTTGGAACACACACTTGACATGCTCTGATAAGGTTATTATCTCCCTTGTGCCTTTATGGTGTTGGTTCACTATTTTAATTAGTTAGTCGCCTCAAGTTTAAGCATGGCATTACTTTATAACTGTGAAGAGAGAGGAATGTCAGACAGCGTGTCCTCTTGATGCACTAAAGAAAATGACAGTTGGGTGATACAGCATTAATTCAAATAGTACACGTGTGTTCAATGTAGCACTGAGATGTAAACAGAAGTAAAAAAAAAATAAAAAAAATATGAAAAGGTAAATGTTTAAATCAAGCTACAATAATGGTTGGATTACCCTGCGAGGAGAGATAACACTGTGTGTTTCTGGAAGACAAACCCAGAGAAGGTCATTCCTGAATAAATGTCACCAATAAATTGGTTCCCAGAGAGAGAAAAAATATACCCCAGGGTTATTTTACAAGACAACAAGGCTCTTATAAAAGATCTTAGTCCATAGTCTATTACTGTGAAAACCGGAATGTCCAAGAGTATTGCGTCCTGGCTAGACTGATAGAGAGGACCAGAAACCCAGTGAGAGAAAGACAGGCAGAGAAAGAAAATGAGATATGAAATAGGAGACAAAAAAAATGAAGATATGATAGACAAAGAAAAGGAATGGGAGAGACAGAACAAAACACAAAGCGACAGACAAGAGAAAATGTTAAGAGGCTACATACAAGAGAAAAAGAAAGAAAAAACAGACTATCTCTGTTGAGAGATGCAGTGCTGGTCTAAGATGACGGCTTCATCACTGTGTGCTGGTTCTTCAAACCTCCCTCCTTCAACCCTGTTGTCAACAGGCTTCCCCCGCGACATTACTCACACTGCAATAGTAGTTACAGGCTGCTCTCCTTGGACAGCTCACAGACAGAGACATAACCCATTTCCATTTACCTACCAGATGAAGTTTCCGCTACATATCAATTGTGAAGAATGGCAAACGGATATTGCGTCAATATTTTGCCAGCTAACGTTACCATTTCATTTTTCTCCTGATATTTCTCCTTTCAATGCATTATCAGTTAACATGAAGTCTGTAATTAATTTTATCTGGGATACCATAATTTAGCAACAATCATATCCACCTAAATCCCGTTTACAAACACACACGCATGCATGCACACACCACACACACGCACACACAGACAAGCTTTACAAAATCAAGCGTGGAAGAGAGGATATCAGTCCTGGGTTATGAGTAAAGCCTCATCAAACAACACAAGGACAAGGTGAATCCAGTATTGATCCTGATGCACTTAGACTGCAGAGGAGCATGTCTCAAAACGTAAGGTTAGAGAAGGGGTCTACAACACTGGCACTGAGCCTGGACTTCTATCCTATTAAGACAGTTTGTACAGCATTTACTCAGAAAGGTACAGTGGATATGATTCTTTTTTTTGCTTTGACTGATATTTTTTTTAAAATACAGTTTACTGGTGTAAAGCCTCACAACTCCTGCTATTGGATCGGCATATAAACATTGCCTGGACAACTTGGACTAATTGAATGAAGCATGTTTGTGACATGTGGCATTTGTGTCCCTGTGAGTGTTTATCTGGTGTTCCCGTCTTTTATTCTTCTTTTATTGGTGTTCATCATCTGTTCCTGTTGTGTCCTTCAACAGCTGTAAAGTGCTAGCCGCCCACTCGCACACACTCACACCTAAAAGCTCTCTGTCACACCAGAGTGTCAACAGGCCAGATTTCCTCTCCAGATTGACTGTACCCTGCAATCAGATTGGTGCCAACCATGTCCCTGTCTATTACTAATTCACTAAGACTGTCATCCTATCTCTTTCACTCAGCCACTCTCTCTCTCTCTCTCTCTCTCTCTCTCTCTCTCTTTGTCTCACAAGTCAGTGGTTGGACCAATAACCTCCATCAAGTAACTGCCTGCAACAAAGATACAAGCTACAGCCTTAAATTCCGTCACTACTTCAGGCCAAATGGTTAGTTGAAATATCAAATGAACCCAAAGTGTGTTTATGTGCATAGCAAATGTGTATATGAATGTGCGTATTAACAGACCTCAAGCGTGTGTGCTGCAGGCTCTGAGTAGCCAGCAGCAGGTATGAATTCTGCCCTGTCCTCCTCTGCAGTGGCCCAGACATGGATTAATGGTGTCATTAATCTTACCTTTAAAATGAATGACTTCAGCACCTCCAACCTGCGCCAGAGTGGCTGCCCAGACCACCCCCCCCCATCCCCCACCCCCCCTCGTGCTCCAAAACCCTCCTTACCTATCCAGCTGTAACGGATGGATAGTGGATCTGCCATCCTATACATCCTTGGCTTGGCTCAGCATGGCACAGCGGGATATCAGAGGCCAGTAGCAATGCTCTTGCCAGTACACACCACTTCCTCAGCCAGTCTTGCTTCTTGTTCTATGTCTGAGAGTCCACGTGTGTGTCTATGTGCAATGCAAAGCGAAAATATCCTGATCATAGAGAGAACAGGGCAGGTTGCCTAAGTGCAAACAAATGTTATTATGAGCAAATGTAAGTATTCTCACTGACTAAATTAGTAACTTGAGTAAGTTTAAGGCTATACAGTATGTGCCAAATGCGTATACATGTGGTGATGCAGTTGTTGCTATTATGTCAGTCGCCCTTTGCAAACCCTCAGTCAAGATAGCGTAAGAAAAATTCCTAAGAACGTAGCGGGCATAACGACAAAAGGTTAACGTGATTGTGATAGTGCACCTCCAGTTCTGGGTTCCTTCAAGATACATGTCATTTAAAAAAAACATAAACAGCACATATAATGCTGCTCTCTAACCAGCACTGCATGTGTCAATATTTTGTGGAAATGTCAGGTATATTGACAGTTGTCCAGCCAAAGCCACGCATTGTGTGAGTAGTCCGAACTACAGTGCTGGGCAACATTCATCACTAAGTGAGGGGGAGGGAGGTTATCAGGCTAGGGCTGGAGATTTCTCATTTCATCAATAAGTCTACAGCAGGGCATGAAGTTAACTTTTTTTGACCACCTGCCACAGTTGCACTCTTTTGTCTCATAAAAGGTGAAAAACAGGAATTGCTGTGTTTCTATAATCCTATCCTGTCCTATTAATGATAGCCTACTCATGGACATTGCTGTAGGCCTAGCAGGGGGGCCTGCCTTGATAATCCATCATAACGGCATAATTTACTGTCCTGGGCTGGGACACACATTCATAAGGTTTCATAAAGTACATATTGGACTTTAACTTATCATTGCTCCTACAATAATGTAGCTGTCCTCAATTTAGGTCATCCTGTACATCTCATCTGCGTTGTTGTTTGATGCGGGCCCCTGATTGGTCCAGGCCTGTAAGCAACCATGCTTACCGATAGTTATGCGTCTGAATCACTCAATTCTCATTGGCTACCTGCCAACATGGCAGGTAGATTGACAGTGTTACCTGCCAATTGCAAATTTTACCTGCATTTGGCAGGTGGTCAGGTGTTAATTTCAGGCCCTGGTCTAAAGTCTTCCTGCTTCCCGCTCTCTCCTATACTTCTACTCTTCGGCTTTGCCAAAGGACCCTCCACGCCAGAGGCAGCGGCCCTTTATCCAGTAAGCCAGTCACACAAACACACACAGTCATAACCCTTTACACTCTATGTCAGTGTCAAAAATGTGGAAACACGCAAAACTATTTTTAAACCATCAGTTTAGCCAAGAAATGTTTTTCAGCTGGATACAGTTACACAGCTTAGTACAACCTTATTTTCTTGTTCTGGCCACTTACAGTCACATTACACAAATTGCAGCTATGTTATTTGAAGTGGATAGTGGTGCTACATAGTACAGCAATTACACAAAGTCTCCACATGGTTCTTTGAAATAACCATGATTGTTTTTCAGTTTCTCCCACAGAAAACATTATTAGTTAAATGTGCAGCTGAGTCACTGGTTTCAACCAAGGACAACAGAAAACCCATGCTTATTTACAAAGAGAATGGTATTTAGCAGAAATATTGCTTCACAATTTTCATGTTTAACGTCTTTTAAACGAGCTTTTATGTCTTGTTTCCTCCAGTTTGTATCAGACTCAAGAGAAGAGTCACACCAAGTTGGTGGAGAAAGCAGCATACTCATACTTTCATTGTATCATGAAACTGTGTTTCATCACATAGCAAGCTTAGTCCTATCTCTTTTGAACAGGACCAACAGCAAGATTGTTATCAGACTACACCTGCCTGCCACAATGAACAATGTATAGTGAAACATCATCACACCTTGATATAAATTATTATTTACCAACATTAAAGAATATTCTAACAAACCTGCTGAATGAAAACTGCAATTCCACTCCAGAAGTTGCAGTTCACTCCAGGGAGATCTTGTTACTCTTCTGTTCTCCAGCTTTGCTCTCATTACACTGTGCATTTTGTTGACAAGACCATTTTTTTAAGATTAAAATAATACGACTCCAACAATAGCACCAAGCCAAAAAGAGACCACCTGACACCAGCTCTGGCACAGTGGAGCATTGGTTTTGCATCACTCAGTAGCACCCTGTCAGATCAGCGTGTAATAACTGTCAGTCATTCCTCATGGGATCATGTAGATGTGACAAGCGGGTAGCTCGCTTCTGACAAAATCTGGATAACACCGAATGGGGCGTAGTAATGACTAGTCAGGAAGCAGGGTGGGACAGTGGACTGTTTTCTTTTTATATAAATGAACATCCTGTAGTGATTAGAACATCTTAAAAACTAGATCATTGTAGCTATGTAACTAGTTGTGAACTCAGGGCCATGTTTTTACCTAAAAGGTGGAAAAAGAGGAGGCTGTGTTTCAGGGTGTCTTACTCTTAGGTCATCGTTTAGAGAATTATTGCTGCACCTTTGTGGCTCTAACCTCTAGCCGGAACTGAAACCGAAATGTATTTCTTTTGGGGCCCTGTCAACAAAAGTCGTCATCACTCACAAAGCATATATTGACACATCTTAAATATAGCCCAAACACATAAGGTAAATATGCATCCTATTATGAGGCTTAGTAGTGTAGCTGCCTTGATACTTTTGCAGCGTAACCTCTCTACTACCTGTCTTCAAGCTAACACATGACATGTTAGGATTCATGGTTTTATTTATTGTAGATGCAATTTCCAGTTTTGGATGCCTGGTCAAGTTTGTTAGTTTTGAGGATGCCGTGAACTCAGCCATTCAAATGCTCTGTGAGTCAGTGTCCTGATGACTAAAACACGCTTCCTGCTAAACACAGTGGCTCACATGGAAACCTCTCCCACATCTTGTGCAATAGCATAATAAATACTTTGTGTTCTATTGTTTTATTGCATTTTCTTAAATTCATCAGAATTCTGTGATGCAAAAAGGGCATGTATATGGACATGTTTTAACTACAATATACATTTTATAACAGTTTTTTTCCTCAATTATCAATATTTTAAGTGTCCCTGTATGTCCTATTTTATATTTACAAAAGTCCCTAATCTTGTCTGTAAACAGCTAATGACAACAAAAAGGTGGTGAAATTCTTAATTAGTGTTGAGGTGGTAAAAAAAAAAAAAGAGTAGTGTCAGTTGATTGCATGGCCCAAATACTTTTAAACAGTAGTTGGGAGGCGCGGAGAAGGAAGAGGGTGTTAATTATTCACTTCTCCGTCCAGTTTGAAGCTACTGGCCTTGCAGTCCATGTTTATTTATATAATAGCTGCCTATAATCAGCTAGAGTAATGCATAAATGTGTTGCTAAGGTAATTTTTAAGCACCAAGGCAGATGTGATGGAAAAGAAAAGAAAACCAGAGATTAGAGGATAAGTGCAGGATTATTGTATGTTATACTGACAACAAACTAAACCAAATTCCCCCTTCTAATGGTGCAGACTTCCAGAATTGCAAAAAAAATAAAAAAAATAAACACCTTTGAGAAGTGCCAGGGTCGGTGCATGCTCCGGATATGCCTCAAATCACAGCTCTGGGCAATAAAAGTAGGATTACAGGTCAAGTAATGTGCTGCTGCATGTACCTGCAGTCGCCTGGGGTGGGTTTTCACTCTTGTGAGTGAGTGAGGAGGAGATGGAAACCATTCAGCACACCATGCCTCCATTCTTTTCTCATAAATTGTCCCCATAAACTAACCCACTGATGCTGTAACATGAATTTGTTTCCACTATCTCTGCCTCCAGGTCTCTCTCCAATCACTCTCTTTGCCTTTCTGTTTTAGTCTCTGCCAGTCTCTCATGGTTCTCTTTTCCACTCTCTTTTGGTCTTATGTGACTACTTTCCCTTTCCCTTCCTCATCCCTCTTTCAGTGTCCCCACCTCTGAACGTGTTCTCTCACCCACTCAGGCCATTGCCAAACATTCCTGGCATTTAAACTTCGGAGCCAACAGGGGGCTTAGCACCGCACTATCATGAGTAATTGAAATAATCTACTCCATTGCTAATGACTCATCTCCTTGGCAATAGATGCTATTCTCCACATCATTGGGAGTGTGGTGCAGGAGGTGCCAGTGCCCGGAGACATTTCCTAGCACATTTCTCAGAAAAAGGGGGGGGGGGGGAGAGAGAAAAAGAGAGAGAGAGAGCGAACACCAATCTACTATAAGACAAACATTATGGAAAACATCAAGGTTTTTCCCTCCAGGCCTTCTGGCCCTGTTGCACAACTCTCCTTCCGCTAAAAGACTGAGCATGACCTGAAAGATTGGATGTGGACAAATTGAAGTTACAACTTTGACAATGTGTATAATAAATTGACCGCTGGCATCAAATATTTCGCACCGGAGGGGTTATTTCTGTCTGATGCCCCCACGCAAATTCACACACCTCAACACACTTTAGGTGTGGTGGTGTGGCTTTCGATTGAGGACTGGCAAGTGGACTGGACAGCAGTGTGTTTGAACTCAATCATGCAAGCTGTTTGAATAACTGGCCTTCTCTGCACTGTGGGAAAACTCTCACATGGCCGTTTGCCTGCCTGGATGAATGGGGAGTATGATGTTGAAAGTATGTTCATTGAGAAATGCATTGACGCAGACTTCTCTGCAGTACTACTAGCCCAACCTCTTGTAAGTGTAACAAGTCTCAACAGTTACAACAATGTATGAGTGAACAAAGTCAAGTGGAGCAGATAAAGTAACACTGCTAAAGACAGCTCCTCTTGTGATTATATGCCGTTGCTTGTGTTGAGGTATGCCGGGAATGGTCATGCTGACAGCTGAGGAGGTGTGTGTGTGTGTGTGTGTGTGTGTGTGTGTGTGTGTGTGTGTGTGTGTGTGTGTGTGTGTAGGGGTTGCAGTGAACATATCTGTATGTATGTATATGTGTGAAAGACAACAAGACAAGATACAGAAAGATTATGTGTGAGAGTGAAATCCGCAGCAACCTTGCACACATTTAAAATACATACACCCACATACAAGATATACAGTTTCAACACCATTACTTGACATGCCAGAAGACTAGCTGGCACACATGCACGCACACACACTCACACACACAAACACAAACACAAACAAACACACAACACCACAGACTTGACATGGATACAAAGATAGCACATGTACATAGCACATGCTGACGCGTGTAGACATGACAAACATCCAAAGCACTCTGGAAACACACGCAGGAAATGACAGAAGACAAAGTGGCTGCGCACGTCTTCACATAACTGCAGGTGGAGCCCTGCTCGGCAGCCCGTGTGGAGCAGAATGCGCGGGGGTGGTGCTGGCTTTTCAGGTTAAGGAAGTCATGACATGCCCCTCCAGCAGGCCCATAAATCAGTCGGCTCAACCTCACTAAGGGTAGGTCCTGGGAGAGAGAGAGAGACACATAGCACACACAGGCACGAGCACCAGCCAGTTCAGCAAGCACACACACAAAGTTACGTACACATGCATGACAGTCTGCATGACAGTCTGCATGCCCCCCCACACACACACACACACACACACACACACACACACACACACACACACACACACACACACACACAGCAGGTGTGAACTTTTTATGTAAACGGCTGTGGCACGTTTGGCCTCAGGCCTTACATGCCACACCTTCCACTATGTGGTCGAGTGTATGTGGGCCCTATTTTAACGATCCAAACGTGAAGCACATGGTGCAAGTGCGTTTAGTATCTAAATCCACTTTTGCTAGTTTAACAGCAGAAAAAAAAAAAGTGTCTGTGCGTCAGGCGCATGGTTAAAAAATGTTGTACTTAGTGTAAGTTAATTCATAGGTGTGTTTTGGGCGTAATATGCAATAAACCAATCAGAGTGTCATCTCCCATTCCATTTTAAAGCCAGGCGCGTTTGTACCTTGGCGCACTGATATGATGGCGGATTTGCACCGTATTATTTTTATTTGTAATCTTTTGCATGTGTGTGTGCTGCTGCGCTTACCTGTGTGTGTGTACCAGCATAGTGTGTGTGTGCTGTGCATAAGCCTAGGCATATTTTTACTAATGTGGTGTTAAAATAACAATAAAATACTGCACTATTGACTTTAGACCACGTTTCTGTTGGTCAATGGCACGACCACTTCCCGCTGCCTCAAGATAGCAATACGCCCAGAATGCACCTGAACACACCTCCCTGTAAGACCAGCACGCCCATGGGCGCAAAGACGGGTGCAGGTGCATTTGATCTTTATACAACGTGCGTGCTGGACGGTTAATTGACAACTGCATTGGTCTTTAACTAGCAAAGACAATTGCGTCGGGCTTTGCACTGTGTCGGGATGCAATAAGGGGCCCTTTGTGTTTAAGGTTTCAACTGAATTTGATATTACACTTTTGAAATGTGTGACCTTTTGTAATTCAATAACTAAAACATGGTTAATTGGTCGCTTTAGTTTAACCAATGTGGGTGGGGCCTTAGACATTTTGTCAGTATGCTTTCAAAATGAAGTTGTGGGAGAAACAATTATACAGGAAGCATTTGGAACACAAGGAAGGTGTAGTTCAACAATGCCGTGTGCCTTGAAATTCTTTTCTCTTGGGGAGTTATAGAGGACAGGTAGCCTTGAAATACTGTTAGGAGCTTCTTAAATAATTCACACTTCAGTGAGTGGAATCACAAAGCAGCAAATACAGGACACACAGACGTCTGATTAGCTGTTTATGGCCATGGATGTTTCTGTGCAACAAGCTTTTTGTTCTCTAGAATAATAGAACATTAATTGCCTTCCTGTAGCTTGTAGATAAAATTGTGTCATTGCTACATGTTATGTATGCCAACTGCTGTACAAATTGTACAACTTGAGGTAGTTAACCTTTAGATTTGGGAACAAGTTGTTGCATTCAATAGATTTCTAGTAACCTACAACAGCAATACCATGCAAAACAATAGAGGCTCTAAACCATATACACTCCATCACTACGACTTTCTAAATTAAAATTTGGAAGCAAAATCCCCAAAAAGTTTTTTGGACAATTGCCATATAGTAGTACCTCATGTAACAGAGCTTTATGGAGATTTCTCAATCCATGGAATCATTTATGGAACATCTTAGTCACACTATTGCTTTGCAGAGTACCTATAGTCAGATCATCCCATAATCTCTGCTAAATGCAATGCAAAACCACGTGATGACTCAACACTAAATATACTAATCTGAGGTGTTCAGTTCCAAGAGGTTACAACATGCTAATTCTTCTGCATGTGTCAGGAAACATGGAATATAGAGCTACAAACAGGAATTTCCCAAGTCGATATGCAAGATTGATATCCAGACCTTTTATGTAGGAAATAATGACTATATGTAGTAGTAGTAGTAGTAGTAGTAGTAGTAGTAGTAGAGTGTGTGTGTAGGCCTTCCTGTCAAGTGAGATTAAAGCCGACAGCAGCTCAAAGTAAATCTTGCATTGAACTTGAAACTTAAAGGTTGTCTGTGAAGACAAACTAAAGATGTCAGCCAGTCTGATTTATTTTTACTCTACTTCTAAGAATTAATTGAAAACACTTTTTATGAGAAGCTATTTGTTACACACCCTTGAATTTTACAAGTTGAGACAGCTAGAGCCCATTTTACAGTATGAGCAGGTAGACGTTTTATAGATAATATGAATCTGGCTGGTGGTAAATTAAAAATGTACTCTGACAACCATAAATGGAAGAATTTCGGTTATTTAGGCATGTTTGGGGTTTTGTGTCCACCTGCATCCATCTGTGCAAGAGCCAAGAAGAAAAGAAGAAGGAGGCTCTTAGAGCTACAGCTAACTAACTTATAACTTAACTGGTTTTATGTCACGATGGAGCATCACTCTTTGCAAAAATAATGTTACATACACTGTATGTACTGTATAAAAATAAAGAACTAGGGTAATTTACAGACAAGAGTCTGAGGGCTGAAGAAAACGTGCATATTGCTAACATCAAGTCCAAAAAACATGTCTTGCCTTTCTCTCCTTTTTAGTCAACACAATTCTGAGTGTGCAGGTCTGTCTGACCGCTATACTGTCAGAATTAGAAATGCAGCAATAACTCTATATCCACAGTCAGTATGCTGATGTATTGGGGCACACATCCGGCTTTGCACAGTGAGAATACGTGAAAGAGCAGCACCTGACCCACTTAACTAGGGTTGGGTACAGAACCATGTACTTTTACCAGTAACGACCAAATCGGTATTCACGTAAAAGTCCTCTCTGCATGTTGACAGAGAGCAGAGCTCCTACACACGCGTACGCACGCACGCATTAATGTCGAGCCGAAAGCAGTCGCGGTACACGGTAAAACTGGCATAAAAAAGTTTAATAGTTGTATAATAGTAGTTGTAGGGACGGGTTTGGGAGGAAAGAGGGAGGGGTTTTATTTAATTTCTGTCAGTTTAAATAAATAACAATGTTCTAAGTAAATATGATAAACAGGTTTGGAATTATTTGTACAACTGAAATCTTTTTTTTGTAAATACAGAGGGAATGTACCGAAAAAAGTACCGTTGGGTACCGGGACCCGAATTTCAGCTACCAGTATCGGTGCTGATATCGGTTCAGATGCGAATGGTACCCAACCCTAAACGTAACCTCCATCTGTACCAGTGAGGCTGAACGGTGCAGCACCTAAGGGTGACTGTGTGTAGATTTGGAGGAAGGTGTTGCCTGAAAAGAGCATCCATGCTCTGTGTTTCTGGCCTGGATACATAAATGTTGAACGAAAATCAGCAACACTACATATGCTACCAATAAATGAAACCTAACATTTGGTGCAGTTACCCATAATTATACTTTTAGAGTTTCCACAATCATTATGATGTATTGTGGGTGCTATAAGCATGATTAATATAACATTGTAACCCATACTCATCAATGTGGTGTGTCTGAGCTACTTTTTAGACATTTGAGGAAACTATTCTGTAGACATCATGGTCCTGTTCACAGGTGAAAGGATCAAATATAGTTATCTGTACCCTCTTCTAATAATGCCATTCCTACCTCCATTATTTAGTGCCTGTGAAACCACCAATCCATGTATTAAATCCATGGATCATTTTGAATATTAAAGGATGACAGTAGAGACAAAGAAATCCACTAACAGCTCTATTTAAAACAACATCCTGCCCACTCAGTCAAAACAGCCGACAAAAAAAGAAAAGCAGTGGCAATCAATAGATATGATGGATGATAGCAAGGAGGCTGAAAACAAACAACACCACTGCAGGTTTCAAGGACAGGAGCGACCAGAAACAACAACAAAAACTAAACTGAAGACTTCATCAGATCAAAACAGACAATAGCTGCCAGCATAGTTTAGTTTGCCGATACAGCCAAATACAGAACTGTGTTGGGATTAATTCAAAAAAGCACAGAAAAACCTGGAGTCAGTTCAAGATTCAAGTGATACCACAAAAGCCTTGCTCAGATTTTTTTTTCTTTAAAGCCTCCTCCACCTGAGGGAGGTGATAAATCTTGAGTTTTTCTACTCAGTTGAGGCAATGACTGGGCCAGAGGTCAAACCAGTAAGACAGATGAAAACAAGAGATTGTCTAGAGGCCCGTTAAAAGAAAATTGCTGAGGAGGGACAGAGACATTCATGTCCTGCCTTTGTGGGAGCAATGGAACTGATTGTGTGTGTGTGTGTGTGTGTGTGTGTGTGTGTGTGTGTGTTTTATAAGAGTGCAATATGTGCGGGAGCTTTAAAGGTACCTGTGAATCGCAGATGATATGACTGGGTCAGTATTTCAAGGTATACGTATTGATATCTGGTAGTCATCCAAGTTCCAGAAACATCCATTTGAGGTCTGACAGTCATACAAACATTTTTTCTTAAAATTCCTTTCTCTGGTAAGAAGGTCTGTTGAGGAGAGGAAAACAGTTGCCACATGTTTTGCTCTCTCCCCATTTTTCATAAATTCTCCTCTCTTTCTGCACATTCTTTGTTCTTAGTCATTGCTTTGCTCACTTAGCCACAGAATGAATGTGCGCAGTGAGAAAGTTGTGTGGAGAATGTGGTGCAGCTGAATTCTTATGTTAGCACACAGCTATTGTTGTCCCTTCCTGGAAATCCCAGCAAGTGGCTGTCTCAACATGCACACAGTTGAGCGGAAAGAACACGTTTAAAAATCACCTCTTTTTATTGGACCTAACGGGTGTTTTTAAATCACTTATGGGCTTGTATAATTTGAGGGGGAAAAATCACTGCTACTGAAAATGTTTTCAAAGCAGTCTTTCATGTCACACAGGTCATTTTTGCTCTGCTGCACCTGTCATGTGAAGCGACACTAGGACATCTCTGAGCCTCTTCATCAATTCCCAGCTTTAAATCATATACATACATATGCAAAATCAAACAGCATACTAATGAATGGTCCACTGGGACATGCAACATAAAATTATAGCAAAGACACTAAATCAATTACTTGTCACTTAACCTGCAATTACTGAAGGTGTGAAGGTTTACAGAGGAGGCTGGGTGACACAAAATAGAGTTATTAGAAAACTGAAAACCTGCCATCTACCTGCCATCATCTTCTGGGCCTCATATGGCTCCATGTAGCCATCATTCTCAGTCGTCACTTTTTCTGTGCTGGTCTGAGTGCCACCAGCTTGCTCAGCATCGAAAGGGTCCGCATAGTCTTCAAGGATAATGAGCTGCAGAAGAAATGAAAAACAAAGAAAGGTGAAAAAAAGCAAGAGGGGAATTCATTTTGCTGCTCTGTTGAACAATACAATATGGGTAGGTGTCAGGAGAGTTGCCTTACAGATACTTCTGCGGCCCAGGACAGGACCAAGTGATATCCACTGAGGCAGGACGAGAGATAAAAGGGAGAAACAGACATAAATAACACCCCACCTCTGTATGCCTCAGCACACCACCACAATGCCTCAGCTTTTAGCCTTACAGCATGCTCTTTGCTACCGCTGGTCTGCCTAATTACATGAGTAACAGGCCTACATTTCAAAAGTAGAGGAAAGAAGACCAAAACTGCTCAACTTTCTTAAGAGAAACAATTTGGCTGATTTATGCCGAACTGGCAGTGAGCCACGGCTAATTGCAGTCTTTCTCTTTTGCTGAGCATTTAGTGCAGTAGACGGCAATTAGGTGGACGTCCCAAGAACCAGAAATACAGCTCAAACCTTCAGGGAGCAGAGAAACAGCCCGCATCTATAGTGCCTTGGGGGGATATTTGTTTTCTTGAAATGTTTGCTTCATCTACCAGGACACCGCTTTAAAAATAAAGATCTACCCTTTGAAAGGAAATACAAGTAAGCAATCCATCCTCTTGGACATTGGATCTAATGAGGGGGTGTAACTGTAGGGGTTTGGGCCTGCTGTTAGAAAACTGACTTTTTCTTTGCTGAGGCTCCTAAGAGTCTAGTCCAGCCAATCATGGGATGAAGATCATGTTCTGTAATTTAAATTGTTTTCAATTCTATTTTACTTATAGTATCAAATCATAATCACTGGGTGCTAGATGAGACTTTTAGACACCACAATACTGCACTAAGGGCAACCTGCACAATTGGTTCATTTACATTTTAGCATACATTCAGCATATTATTTAAGCAGTTGCACATTTTGTTTTCCCATCCTGTATATATTTAAATATTTGTTCTTATATTTTATTCCTATTATTATTATTATTATTATTTCATGTATACTGTATGTATGTATGTATATTAATATAATATTTATAGTTTGACTTAAGATGGAAAAAAGCAGCTTGTGTTTTTTTTAATTTGATCACATTTTGAAGATAAAGCCCTGTTTTGACTTTAGCTATCTGACTTGTGTATATTTGGATATAAAAGACCTGACAATCACTCTGGAAGTAAAAGGTTTTTATTCTTGTGTTTTAAACTTGTTTAGATTATGCCTTTAAGAAAAAAATGTTTGTATTACAGACTAGTATTATATTACAGATGTGTTCTCTGTAGTGGGTTCTCATTTTAAATTGTCCTTTATTGTGTTTTTTATAGTGAATTTTGTAGTAAAACTGTAGCTTTCCCCCTACCACTCCAAATGTAAAACTGACATTTACAAATGTGCAATAATGCAACAACAGTAAAACAAGTACTTGGGTCTGTATTTTCATTTCTCAGTCTTTCAGTCCCATAGAAGAACATGACAATGCGGCGTGTTTGGAACTATACAGGCTTACATGAACTACATGACCACCGCGCTAGCAAGATCAAAGAGTGTTGCAACTCTCTCTCTCTCTGACTGGCACTACACCCTATGAGTCATGTGTGAGAGAGAAGGGATTTTGTCTCATTATAAAAAAAGCTCATCACTCATGTAGTGGACTGGGCCGGGCGGGGCAGGCTGGAGGTGGACTGAGCCTCGTGCACGCCGTGCTATGCCTCCATCTAGCCAGCTTTCCAGAGAACAACCACTTTCCATCTTTGCCACAGAGGGAGCACACTTCCCAGAAGCACACCCCATATGCAGGCCACCCGTGAGAAGGCCAGACACACACACACACACACACACAAGCCTCAGGAAAGCAAGTAAAATGTACAAGCGTATTGAAAATCTGGGAGTTATGTTACGGCGGGGAAAGCACCAACATTTTTACAGTACTGATTGAGGTCAAATGTCTTTATTTTTTTTTTACTTCTGGAAAATTTCAAGTGTTAAATGCTTTAACGTTCACTAGGGATAACTTGTAAGCTGCTTAGTGACAGAGAAATGCTGGCAGGTATATTCCTGTACACCTCCACTATACATGGATTAGGCAATAATAGCAAAGGAAGTAAGTACCACAGATGTGTTTCATAGCAGCTACTGTGTGTTAAATCCACCATCCTCAATATTCCCTTTCCATCTGTTTTGGGGAAAATAACTTTTTCTGCCACGGCATAATTATGGTTACTCAAATGTTTTGCTTCTGTGAATTCAAGCAGAGGGAAAAATCCAATACAAACATTGTCCTACTTTGTTTTTGTGGAACAGAAATATACATTATTCACCCAAACTTAATTAAAAGTAAGCCATTCAGATAAGCAGCATCTTTGTGGTCTCAGAGATCCCCAAACTCTGCATATGAATGTATTACAGCCGCAGTGTCATTACCATCTCACACCTTGTTGCATAGAAACTCATCCATCAGTAATTAGCATGTGCCAAACCAACCTCAGATACAGTCACTGCAAACACAGCCCAAACCTAAGAATAAGTTACCCTCACTAAAAAAACAGATGAATCACCTAAATAGGATGGATGTAGGCCAGTGCCCATTTTGACTGCGGTCAACATACTGTAGCAGAGTTCCTCGAGGTTTGAGACCATAGCCCACAAATGTGATAAAACACTCCAAATGCTGCATCTTACATTCTCTCCAGAAGCTTCAGATGACAGAGGTAGTTTAGATATTTGCCCACAAAGAGGTTTTAGCAGCACTCACACATTAAACTTTCAAAAACCACTTCATGCACCTTCATGTGCCCAAGGATGTTTAGGCATGTTTCAGGAAATAACGGCAATCACTTATTGAGTTATGTGTGGAGCCACTCCAAACACATGACATCATCTTTTTTCTTTCCTGTTGACATAATGTAGGACAAAAAAGGGCAGGGTATGTGATGAAATATTCTGATATTAATTTGGGATTAAATTCAATTATGGATACAAACCAAAGCTTGGATTCCAGACTCAACAATACATTTTTAGTTTTGGTCCTCTCCCAACAGCTTTGCTTTTGGTTAATATTGTGGTTAATATTTATGGCTTGGACATTTTGGATTGTTAATGTCAATATTAGCATGGCACTAGAAGGCAGATATGGTAAAGATAAAGTATGTACATTGTTGCTGTCCCAAACAATCAAAATCAGGCTAAATCAAAACATAATCGGCATGGTAGCCCTCTGGAAAGAAAACAGGAATTGGCAATCAGCCACAAATGGCTCTTGGTTGTTTTGCTGTCTTAAAATTACCTCTGCCAATGCTGAGCCAGTATTTGGAATAAGCTTTTTAATCGATAAACCTCAAAATTCAACAATAGTACCCAAATGGGAAATTTAGTTTTCTTTCACCCGCACAGATTTTCTTTTCGGCCATTTTTTTTCAACCTGCTTTTCAACCCTATTTATCTATGTCTTCGTGTCTAACGGCCCTGACACACCAACCCAATAATCGGCCGTCGGACAGTCTGCGTGCTCGGTGACTCAAGTCTGTTTGGTGTGGTCCGTGCCATTGTCTGTCGGAGGCCTACATTTTGGCAGACCTGACATGCTCGGTCAGAAGGCGAGCACTGCCGGCAGTCAGACTCAAATGACCAATCAGATTGGTGGAGTGCTAACCAGGAAATGAAGAACTGCATGGCCTATTTCTCGCTTAAAATGTTTTCAGAAACCCGTTTTGGTGAACTATTTCAGTAAAATATGAGATTGTATTCTGAACAAGCCGCCAGGACAGTCTGGCTTTGAATTTCCGGAGAAACTAGACCCACGTGATGGGTTTGTCCAATCAGCTACCATTGGCTTCAGTGTGTTCCAATGCACTTTTTTTGGCCAAGAGTTGGCAGTCAGCCGTCGGGGCCGTCAGTGACTAATGGAAACATCAATCAAGATGTTCAATCAAAAGCAAGATCGTCATGGAAAGGATTCCTACATGGGCAACCTTTCTGTTAAAGAGTAAGTAAATAATATTTTAATCAATGAAGTCTGTTGTTTAAGTTATAATAACAATCTGAGCCTGACAGTGGCAAAAACAGCAATTTTAGTGGACGAAATTGACAATGCACACATACCCTATAGGATTACATTGCAGCCCGGTTCTTAGCTGCCGGTTCGCAGCTTCCGGTCACAGCATTTTTGCAATACTGAACCAATTTCAACGATTGTTGTTCCCATTAGTCACTTACACACAAAAACATAAAGATAATAAGGTCCAGGTTGAGAAAAAAAAATGAAATGACATGCATCTACTGATTTTGTCGTTGCCTCAAAGGTAACATGGAGGGATTTCCCCGCTGAGGATTTAGCTTTGTCCTTGAGATTAACTTTTGATTTCAAATGGTCGTTACATGTGTCTTTGTGGGTCCAGTCAATTGTATGTTGACAAAACTTACAAAACAGTTGTTGTCAAGACTCATAGTAGTTGTTGGAGTATTGTTCAACTTGGTATTTAGCAGTTAATCGGGAGTTTTTTTGCGATTCTGCATGTGTAAGAGAATTTGCTTTTCATGTGTAGATTCCGTGATTCCGTCCGCGTTTTCCGCAACACGGGTACTCATAGGGCCCTAGGTATATCATAATAGGCTGCATATTAAACTATTGGTTGAAAACAGGTAGTTCTATGTAAAAATCAGACATTGAGCACCCCCATATAGCCAAAATGGCATGATCTGCATTTCATAACGCCTCTGCGCAGATACTACTGTGAGATTGGCAGTCGAATCAGGCTCCTTTGATCAAAGCATCAAATATTCGACTATTCAGGGTCACCCCTAGTATCTACAATCAATATTTCTCCCTTCAAATTCTATTGTCTGATTTAAGGAATACATCTACAGCTGCTAACAATGTGAACATCTTTATTATGGCCCCGGTGTCCATATACTTAAATAAGGTCGCAAAGGCTTGTCATTCAAAAGCTAAAACTACAAAAAAGGATTTGCATCTTTCAGGCATGTGTATTTGGCTCCGAGTTGAGCAGTAAAAGTTTTTTTCAGCACTTGACTCATGTTCTTGTTTCAGTCAGCAGGGACAGACAAGTTTCCTTTTCCCATAAAATGCTAAGTTGAAGCTGATGACAAACCAGGTAGCAGCCTGACTACCGTTTGAATAAAAATGAAACAGAAAGAAGTTGGTCTTGCTATCTCACTTTCATTTAGAATTATGGAGTAAAGTAAAAATAAGTCATTATGGTAGAAATGTTGATGACTAACAGGAGTTGTTTGTTTGAGAGGTATCTTTTTTATTAAGGGGGAATTTCTCAGGCACATGGTCATTATCAGCTCCACCCTGTGTGTCACATCCATATCTTTACAATCCAGTACTGTGTACATGTACAGTGTTCTATTGTAGCCCTTTAGCCTACACAGATCCTTGTTGGGCATCTCGAGATTTGAACCGACTCTTTCGATCAAGAGACTGCCTCTGTAAGGGCGGCATCACCCAGGGGAACAGGTGGTAATATTTCCAAATTGTTCCAATGTGTCCTTTCTGTCTTACTGCACTAATGACTACTCAACAGTGGGAGGACCGTGGGGTTGTAAGGAGAGGGGATGCTAGAGAGCGGCAGCATCGCCTGGGGACGCACCATCTGCCTTGTGGTATGCCAGGGTGTGTCACTACTGCAGCCAAGCCACCCTTGTCATGAAAGCATAAATTCCCGCTCAGCACAAGACTGCAGTGCCTCAATATATCAGGTCTTGTCTAAGTCGCTAGAATCTCACAAAGCCACCACACAGGCTTAGACCATGTCCCTCTGGTAGCTTGGTCTTTTACTTGTCTGCAGCAAAGAGAGAACTCACTCAATTACTTTCATTCTACAGCTTAGATCACAGGTTGGCCATGTCTTACACCTGCCAGAGGTCTGGCAGCTCGAAACAAAGAGAGCAACAGACGTCTTGAAATGCACTGCAGCTCTCAGGCGATGAAGCTGACTTCAAATCAGTTGGAACAGAGGGGGAACATTAGCGAAGAAGGGAGACTATAAAAAGGCACCTGCCACTTTGGCTCAATGCTCAATCTTGATGATGCTTGGGCTTGTAGGATTACAATCTGATTTGTATTTGAAGTGAGAAAATAAGGGCTACAATTCTCCTCCTGCACTCTTCATGGAGAGAGAAGAGGTTTGGGATGGTTAGATAATGGTTAGATTGGTTAGATAATCAGGAGCAAAAGAAGGTAAAAAAGAAATAAATAAATCTGAAACTTAGGTGAAAATTTAAGAATGGCTGGAAATTTGGTTATAATAATTTGAAAAAAGGCTGCTATAATTCCCTTTGTCTGCATTTTGACTTGAACAAGCTACATGGCCGGAGTTGGCATTTTAAAACCGACCAGAAGCAAATGCGATACAACAGCAGATTGATGGTTTTACCAGGCGATAACCAGATAAACACCATTTTTAAAGACTGATCTCACTCTCGCTGATTGAGTGCAGTAGGAATATGATATTATGGTCATGAGTGATCTGACTGGTCCAGGAAGGATTGAATGCGTCACAGGCTAGTCAAGGTTGAAGCCCCCCTGAGACTGCCACGAAAGTCAGCCTCAGTAGGCTGTAGAATGAGGGAGGAGGGAAAGAAAAGAAAGAGGACTGACGTGTGTGATTTATGTCTCACGCCACAAGGGATTTCAGCCACTGATAACCTAATACAACTCGGTGCTTAGCAGCTCAATTGCATTAAAGCATTTCAAAAGGCTTTTTGTTGCTGCCATTGCTCTTTTGTTCTTCACTGTAATGAAAAAGAAAGCATGTCACCATTGTGAGGACAGAAAGCCACTCTAAAGAAGAGAGGAGGGAGAAAAGAGAAAGAACACAGAAACAAAAGATGAGGGGGCATTATTTAAAAAAAGAAATCTTTCATACAGAAGAGAGCTGTCATGCATAAAGTATGTTTACTCCTGTTGGATGGAAAACTGTACATGTCCATGTAAAAGCCAGACTCAGCTGAGCCTCATTGCAGTGGCTCTGCTGATAGCTCCTCCACCTTATCTTTGTCTGTAAACATCGGATGACTGCAGTGTAGTGCTCAGTCATCCTAAGATAACTTGACCACAATTTTCTAGAAAGAATGTACTGGAAAGAAACACTCCCTCAAGGCAATTTATTTAAGCAAAATGGTCACAGCTTCTCCATTGACATAATGGAGTTATACGTTCATGTTTCTAAGAAGCAAACACAAATCTGGTTACAATTCACTGACGGCCCCTTGTGAAGAGTCCTGTTGGGTGTTATATCTACCAAACAGATTAGAATGATGGGAAATGTTTTGCCTCAAGGAGAGACAGTGCAGGAGTGCATATCTCACCATACATGCCTCACATTAATTACACTGCATTGAAATGTTTCCAAAGAAACACGGTTGCTGCTTGAGCTTCTGCGTCTCTGTGAGCATTAAAAGTGATGTGCCTCCTCTAAAGGCCTACTTAGAGTCTTCAGAGGCAGCTAATCAAATTACTATATTTGCTATAAAGACACATTTTCACAATCAGTCACAAGCTACTGCAGTCCATGCATCAATGAAGAGCACATCCTTTCTATATTCCTTTACTACTTAAGTGAATTTTCTTCTAACCATTACAGCTACCATTAGCAAGCTCAGGATGTAGATAGTTTATGTGTGACATACTGTATACTTTGCTGTATATTTTTTAAGGATTACATTTTGCATTCCCTATCCACATCAATGTGCTCAGCCATAAGTTCCACATGTGTCTCCCTCAGCGACATCTGTGCTGTTCAAAGAAACAGCTCACTTCTGGCTGCCGACTTATTTATTACACCCCATCCCCTTTAAGATTCAGACCACATTAAATGTTGGTTCTTCAGATCTCTGCACTCTTAACCATGCGGGGTGGCTTTTGCACAGCAGTCAGGGTGAAGCTGGTTCTTTTGGCACAACTGATTTAGCCTGTTGTTGATCATGGTTTGCATAGGAATGCTTCCAGATGCAGCAACAGCAACACTGATTATATGCACCACACTTCTGGGAAAAACATCAGAACCGCATTTAATGATAAGGGGTGTTAAAACACATTGTGTACACCTAGATAGTCCCCACTTTACCACTGCAAGTACGGGTTACCGAGCATTATGAGGCTTTTTTTTTTTTGAGACAGCACCTATAGCCCAGTATACTGTGGGTCATATCACATAGCATTCACACAGGAGGTATTTGTGTGCAAAAGGTCCATAAATACAAACACACACATGGGAAACAGAGTGGACTAGGTCTCAGTCAGTCATAAAGTCATGACAGCATCACGTCACAAGGACTAAAAACTTCTAGGTATGGGAATCACCAGAGGCCTCACAATACATTATCATGACAATACTTATGTCACAATACAATATTATTGTGATTTTAAACATATTGCAATATTCTGCGATATATTGCAATTTATTAACTTTTTCCAGCTTCAAATGTTTCCCAATTTCAATGATGTCCCTAAAAGGATGCTTTGTCAACGTCTGTTTTATCTAAATGAAAAATACATTTCTCTGTTGGTTCATCTCACTTCAATGTATTGCTGCAAATTGTGATTGTCAAGCAGCCAAACTGACCAACACATATATTATAAAAGATCGATACTTGGCATCTGTGTATCGATTCAGTATTGCCATGGAAAATGTCTCAATACTATGTTGTATCAATTTTTACCCCCGCCCCTAAAAGCTACTAAGGCTAAAGGATTTCCTACAAGAAAACCGTTGTACGGCTACGGTTGTCTCTACAACCGTATCTTGAACACCCCTGAGCAGTGTTCTGTCCACAGACAACTCTGACATCACTAGCATCCCATTGTTTGCCTCTCTCATCCCTTTGGTATCCTTTAGTAACCATCAATATGCTGTTTAACAGAATCCCCCAACATCATTTTTGGAGTTATCTCCATTTGTAGTAAAGAGACCTTATGTGAATGTTATTTTCTGTCCCAAAGCATCTTAATAAGCCATTAATAGTAAATTGTAGCATTCCAATACCCAATTCAAGCCCTCAAGACACAGAATGCAAACACTGAAATACTAATATTAATTGGTTTTAAAACTGAAAAAAAAAGAATTCACAGTATGTACAGTCA
This sequence comes from Etheostoma perlongum, assembly GCA_026937815.1. Lineage (NCBI taxonomy): Eukaryota > Metazoa > Chordata > Actinopteri > Perciformes > Percidae > Etheostoma > Etheostoma perlongum. Next base: position 5,894,169 of record CM049371.1, on the reverse strand, counting down.
ATGTAATTAGTTTTCCCATGTACATATATATGTATGTATGTATGTATGTATGTATATTATTCATGTGGATTTATTTGTTATTTTAACATCCTGTTATGTGTATGTTGTGTGTGATGTCTTTATTTTAGTATTCCACTAATTATTCCATTGATTAATTGAGTAATCAGATAAGTAATACTTTTTTTATTGAAGAGCAATAATATATAATAGATCAGTTTAATTTTCAGAAAAAAGCAACATTTTTATTGCCTACATTGCTTACAATATCATCTCTCAAAAAAGTTAACATTAAGTGCATTTAAGTCCCTTATTACATTGTTTCCTCATTGTTCACGTTCTCTTTCATCATTTTGTAATCTGCGCCATCAGTCTTCATGGCATGTGTCGCCAGCAGTGTCAGCCCGGTGTGCGACAGTAATAATCAGCTGTGCCGAAACACAGTGAGCCATACAACGTTCGTAACATTGGTTAAATGAAGCTTCGAGGCAAATCATTTTGCAGGAAGAATTTTTAGTAATCAAATTATTCGACTTACTCGAGGAATCGTTTCAGCCCTATTGGGATCCCTCAAACAAACTAAACTGCACTTGGAGAAAACATTATTTCCCACATCCCCCATCCATTGCTTTGATTGCCTAGCTGCTTTCACAATTATAAGTAGCTAAATTACTTTTCAATAATTCCTACGCTAGCTTCCCTCCTCTCCTGATGAATGAATGTAACTTCCTTTAGCATCCAAGGCAGTGAAGCACAAAAAGCACCCCAACTTGTCCCGAAGGACTTTCTTTATTGGAACACACTCCACACAGCCATTTAAGACCGCCAGTGGAGAAAGGGGTGGAGGTCGTGGGTTGCACCCTATGAAGGTGCTCTTAATAAGTAACAGATATTCAAGATTAAGTACTTCTCGACACGCTTGACAAAATCCAATTTTGTTCCTCTGCCCCCATCCCTCTGTGATAGAGTTATTAGCAGTGTTTCTGCTACATACAGCAGAGAAGAGTCTATAATAATTCAGGTGCTACAATGAAATGTTGGTATTTTATAAAACATGATAATCCCATGCCCCTGTTAATAAGCGATTTGTCCTCAACACGGGCTACAATAATTCCCCTCATCACTAGAGTTACAATTATAATGCAATAATTTGGTTTTCTTTTATTTGAGGATGAGGTAAAAGGCTGAAAAGAGGAACAACAAAGTTGTTTGACCATCAAACTAGGGATGCATCTAACAATTATGAAGAAGAAGAAGAAATACGTTATTGATCCCCCAAGCAGAGATCACATTTTTTTAGTCTATAAAGAAAATGGTCTAAAATGACGATCAGTGTTTGCCAAAGCCCAAGATGATCTTCTGAAATATCTTGTTTTGTCCACAACTCAAAAGAAGTGAAGAAACTACAAAATGTTCACATTAAAAAAAAAGAAAATTGGAATCAGACAATTTTGACTTTAAGAAAAAAAAAAATGTCCTCACAAGTATGCCGACACATACAGTGGACAATGCAATTCACTTTGTTACCACACAGACAATCAAAATCACTATTCTTCACATAAGTTAGAAACTGACACAATTACGAAAGTAGGGCTTCATGCAACAACACGAGGAGATCCACTGTGACGGGGCTTTGCTTTTGGGAGAGTGATTTATAGAGCAGGCAGAAAAACAAGCCGCAGTCGAGCCGTAAACAAAAGCTACAGATTTTTGATGCGAGGATGTCTTGATTGAGGCTGGAAGCTCTGTGGCCTCAGATAGCCTTTGTGTGAGGATGAACGGAGGTCCCTGCACGTCGCCTACACTGACAATAGACTGAGCCCAGGGGTCCTATACCACTGCCATTGCTACGTGGCTTCCCACCCCCCAGATTGGGCTGTGCAATTAATTGGGAATTTTAATCGCAATTACGATTTTGGCTCCTAATAATTACAAAAGCAGAATAATAGAGAAAAACGATTATTTTGCACATTGTATTTTACAAGTAAACTCTTACTTTGTCTTGTGTTCCACTGTTTTTTTAAATTCAATAATAAATATTGTTAAATAATCAGATTATGATTTTTTCCATAATCAAGCAGCCTCACTCTCAGAGCCGGATAGCAAGAGACTAGAGAGATTACATTACGAGGGTTGAGGGACAATCACAAGTCTGTAGCCACAAAGAGCCCTCAGTGGAGCATACAGCAGCAGCTGTGCAGTCATCATTTGTCCCTATTTCCCGACATCTAGATTGCTCATGTCAAAACAGCTGAGAACATTAACCCTGGTTTTATTTTAGCAAGCAACTAGGAGCCAGAATACCCAGCCTACACACAGGGGCGAGCACAGACTTGTCAAGTTAAAAAGGGAATGTCACCAAGTTGTAAACACTTCCTGACAGGAAGGGAGGACTTCCTTAATCCTGGAGCAACCAAGCCATTCCTTATTTTCCACCAAACAATTGCAGATAGTGGCTCTCTTTCTCCACTCATGTTCCTATCACAATAACAGCTCATTTTAACTATGACACATGAAAATGTCACAGTCATATGTGACGTTGTGTGAGTAAATCAAAGATCGAAGCAATTTTACAACAGACTCAAAATAGTTTAGTGGACTTGTTTCTCATTCACAGAATGAGATGAAATGAAAGTCTGGAATCCCACTTAGAAAAATGGAAGTGTTCAGCTTCCTGGTGGGCATTCAGATCACAGGGCAGCTCTGTTTGCTAGATGGAAGTCTGGCTGCTTCCTGCAGTGTGAAACAAAACAACAGCCTGCACTCACACGCTGGAGATAATAAAAAGCAAATTGCATCTGCATGACCTCTACAATACACTGTATTTTGATGAAAATATAACTATTTGGTTACAGATTAAATTTGCTTGGTTTGGAGGGCAGAGCTAGTCTAGAAATCCAGACCCAAATCTGAAAGATTAAAGGTCTGGCATCGCGTAATGAAAGTCGCCCATCTTGAGGGGCGGCACCAAGCATGCATTTAAATCTAAATTTTTAATTTTAAATCTCACTGCATGTAATTGGATAACACTACAACCAATCACAACAACACACGGGGTTAGGTATCCAAAGCCCTATACGCTTACAGTAGCTACCAGCGGAGCTAACTGGTAGATTAAACTGTCGTCATCTGTTTAGCTCGCCTCTGACCCGCCTATATCAGATACACTGATGTGATTGGTGCAGCTCAGTTACAAGGGTATAGTTAATGAGCAGCATTACTCGATGCCAGAGAAACTCGGTGAGCAAATTTAAATTGTGCTCTCGCAAGAACTCTGGATTTCCAGGGTAGGGCAGAGCTACTGATTTTGAAAAACGATACTAAAAAAGTCAATGCTTCATGCAAATTGTTAGTTTGTCCCTGAGATGGCATGCAAGCGTGTGATATCCTGCCTTTCAGACTCCCTCCTTCTAGAGACACACATATACACACACACACACACACAAGTCCCCAAAATTATATCTTGATGAAAAGCCAAACCTTTTCGGTGCTAAATTGAATTACCATTACATTATAGCTTCCAGCATCCTCCGCTACAGGATGACTTCATCCTGCCTCCCAGAGGCGGGGCTTAAACATGCACGCTGTGAGGCTCTGTGCTGCTTCCTACCGCTCAAAGTGCCCTTCCAGGATTCTTGTTCAGGTCGGAGGAATCCATTGTGGTGCTCTTTTGTCATTGACAATAAAGACACATAAAATAACACTGAGTAGGCGATAAAATATGTATGGCATATTATATTCTGAGCGTGGGATAACTAAAACCAAAAATCTTGTAATTTTGCAATAACCGGAGTGACTTCGAGAAAATGCCTAATATATAGGGGTGTATGATATGTCGGCTTAACATCGTTATTGCAATATCATGTTGTGCAATATTATATTTAAAGTTTCACAATAAGTATGCAAAATTTTGTTTATTTTGTGGAGTGATGCATCCTGTCCGTTGACTGTGTGGCTTAGTTGTGTTTGATTTAAAGCCCGCTTAAAACGGTTTTGGCCAGTTACTGTGCCACTAGCACATGGGTACACTAAGTTACAAACCCTATGGAGAGTACCACGTGACATGTGAAGATATGATGCCCATCCACACAGTGGATAAAAAAGGCTTCAAGAAACTTCTGAATGAACTAGACAAACATTACCAAATCCCATCTATCACCTGTTTCTCCCAGGTAGCTATCCCCCAACTTTATAAAAAGCTGCATATAAAGTGAGTCTCACTGTGCACTATATTGTTATGAATCTATAAATATTGTTACAATGCGTTTTCCCATAACTTTAGTAATTTTACATATGTTTAAAAAATATTGAAATTAATATTGATATCATAATATCCAAAATTGATATCACAAAAATCACATTTTGTCAATATTGCGCAACCCTACATAGATGCTTAAAATTTTTCAAGAAATGCATGGCATTCTTTAAAAGCTCAATGGGTCAAACTGGAAACAAAAATCTCACAACCATATCTGCTACTTCATGCCTACAATATTACAGTCTAGACTTTACTGTAGCAGTATGAGTAAGAGTAGCTATAGCAACACATTGTCTTAGTTAATTATATTTATTAAAATAAATATCTACTCTGCTTGTCACTGACAGTAACACATTTGTCATGACTAAGCACAACAAAGAAAAACAACAGCCGCAAAATCCAAGACATGTATAACACAGCGTTCACACTAAATCTGTAGATTATTTCAACCTGGTATCACATTGTCACAGCAGTGGAAAATTACAATAAATCATAATTGTTAAGGGTATGTATTATTTCCATTATGTATTCATTCTGCTTGGCGGTCCATGTGTTTACAATACTCTTCATTTTGAATAATCTGAGTAGAAAATATCCCATTATGTCCAACGATATGACTTTTACTTATATATAATAGCACAAATACAGGTTTGTGTAATTGTAGAGCAACAAAGGTGCATCCTGCACCGCACAGACATCTGGGTTTGCTATAAACCTAACCAGCCTTTATCTGATACAGAAAGGTAGAGAGCTGCACTTGAAAGAGGTGCTATAACAAAACATGATTGGCTCTGATGTTTTCGTCCATTTTCTGGCTGCCCGATGAAAACCACTCTCACAGACACAGGTGATATTGACATTTGTGCTTGACATTTCTCCAGTGGGAAGGCCGGTGGGATACATTTATAAAACTCCCCTGATGTCTGGAGTGCCAGGGTGAAAGACCCAGCAAAGATATTTAGGTTGTGGGGAAATGAAGCTAAGCTGAGTTTAGAAATGCTCTCTAGGCATTGTAACATGCCAGTCAAACCAACCTGATCTGCCCTCGCTAAAAGAATGTGGCTTGGAAGGTGTGTCTGGTGGTCAGCTCTTTTGCATGCTGCAGTGCACCATCTCAAGATCAATCTGATCAGTACACATCCAAATGGACCCAAAGGATAAAACAAGGGATGCCGACAACTTTTCCGCAATAAGTTAAGCCAGACTTAGCCTGTAGTGGACAATCTTTGCATTTGTATGGACTTCTATTTATTGTATTTGACATATTGTAATTACTATGAAATGCAATGCCTGATCTCGATCTCTGAAGACTGGAAACTACTTCTGACTACTACTTTGAGGTTGTTAAATCGGTCAGGTTTTAAATGATATGCTTATCACTTGAATCCACATGTAGAGGGTTGAATATATTGAAGTTGATAGACACAGCCTCCCCCTAAGTCACTGTGCCAAGCCAAGAAATGGTCCAGCACATGAAAGCCTATATAACCACAATTTGTAAATAGTACACGTTTTTGTACGGATTAAACAAGCAAGATATATTATTAATTTGTGAGATAAGATGAAGTTTTGTTGTGCTAAATGGCTGCTGGCAGTCCCAGACAGATAAGGGAGTGATATTGATCTTCTCAACTAACTAAGCATACATTTTATAACTGTCAATTTGTAATTTGGGCTAAAAGGGTCAAGCAATTGATGCCTACTTATAGCATTCAAGGAGGCTAACAAAACATTTAAACAAAAACAAATACATTTAAACATTCAGTTATTTTTTTGATGGATTTGGCTTTTATGACTAAGTTCATGAATCATTAGGTAAAATAAAAATAGCTTTCTAAATGGCCCCATCAGTTCTTCTTTGACCTGTAAGCCCTACCTTTTTCCCAAATTTCACTGAATTCTGTAGTGGACTCAATTTTAAAATATCTTTCTAACAAAAAAACACACATCCATACAGGATCAAAAACATAACCTTCTTGTATGGGATACCAATGGTTTTCCACTTCCAGCATACTCTTTTCAAATGCTGAGCCAGGTCTCGTAAAAACAGTAAAAGGAAGGAATGTAGCAAAATAAGCACAGAGGAAATCTGTTGATCCAGATGCCTCTTTTGGCTGTACTACAACTGTCTTGGCTCCTGATCCAAAATTCTATAGATAGATATGCAAGCTGGCACATAGGATCACTGAGTTATAGGGACCCCCAAGCCATGAAAAGAGCCAAAGTTAGATTGGAACAGCAGTTTCCAAGGTGCACAGACAGAAACTCATGATTACGGACTGCACTTCATAAGGATGCCGCAGCCTGTCAGCTCCGCGCTACTGCTTTTTGTTTACAGATTTCGGAGTGGAGCCTGTCATCACTTTTGCGTGTCCTTGAGAGAAGTTCGGTTAGCGCTGAGAAAGAGCGATGAGCTGGGAGATGAGGCCTTTAATTAGCTCCAAGCAGGGATGATAATTGATCATCTCCCTCAAGTCATTCTACCATGAAGGACTTGCACAATTAAAAAAAAAACATAACAATGCCTTGAAAACTGTAAATTAAAAGTAACAATCTGCATCAAAATAAAACTCCATTTAAAGTGCAAATATCCACTGAATAGATTGAGACCTCTTAGATGTTGATTGGTAAAAAAACAAAACAGGATTGTAACACGTGATGAAATATGACACCTGTGAAAATGTAGCAGCACATCATATTTTGCAATACATCATTGCATAGTACAACTTAGTTATCTTGCTTTTTCCCCCCATGAAACCCTTATGAATAGAAATGGACTTGGGAAAATTCACTTGATGCTGCTATTGGCATTTCAGGCATTAGGTAAGCAATGGAATAATTAGCATTCATGAGTCAAGTAATTAAAACATCAATGTTACCAAGCAGTGCTGTTAAGACACTTGTGTGCTCTTTGCTCAGTCTCCAACAGTCAGCGTTTAGTCTGCGCAGTTAGAAAGACGACCATTTCTGTGAAGCCACTGACTCCATTAACAATGACACTGATGTACATGTACTGTACGTGTGAGTGTGTGTCTTTGTGTGAGCTACAGAGTAGCCCTACACTTTTTCTTTCTCTCATCACTGTCCAGATGTGAGAACACACATTGCGAATACAATATACTTTCAAACGTTCAACTCTAGTCTGAAAGACGGGTGTGAAACAAACGGCAAACAGCGCAGCACCCACTGAAATATGTTTCTTTATAATGGGACTTTTAAAATCATCACCTGGAGAGTTCTTTAAAGCAGGATTTACAAACAATGATCATGGCCAACCACACATAGCTTCCACACAAACTGTATTCCTCACAAAAGGTTGGAACACAAAACCTCACAACACTCTTTGAAGCAACTGTGTTACTATGGTGGCTTATTTGAAGTTTGTTCACTGCAAATTATTCATTCACTATTCAAAAAAGTATATAATGAGACCTACTGTTTTACATATTCCAGACTGATCTCATGAAATGGCGTATGTATGACACGCCAATTCGTATGCTATTATTGGCATGTTATCAAGATGCATACTCGTGATGTTATATATTCTCATATTTTATATTTAGAAAATACTTAATATTGAAACTAAATAAATGTAACAAAGGTGACATATTTTTTGGAAGGCATTTAAAAAACTTCCCTTCCCTCCTGAGGATATCAGGTCACTGACTTTTACAAAACCAAATTAAGGCTTACTGATTATTATGATGGATAAAGCACAGACAATTTCCAAGTCTGTGGAAGGTTTTTTAATATTCTACAAACTAGATAGAAACAAACTCTACAAGGTGGCAAAACACTAGATCCCTCCAGTTTGCTGACATTGTACAGACACCACTGGGGACAGTGTGAAAAGAAAGGGACAACCTGTACGACAGACTGTACAAAACAAAAATCACCAATATTATCTGTTTTCTATCACACTTCCCTCTCGACTACTATTCCATTTTATTTAACCTTCAGTAGTTGACAAGAAACCCTTAAACCCTTCTCTCAACATATTGCTTAAGCCCACCAGCTGTCAGTACTGATTTAGCTTGTCCATAACATCATTCATACTGGTAGGTGTGACGTATTTAAACCTAACTTTACAACCATCTGCCTGTCTGTTAAAGCCATATGTGCACATGGAGAGGGAAAGAGGAGGGGCAGAAACAACTGTATTCCTGACTGGGGGGAATCCAAAAAAGCTTCAATTAACATGAGACAACTATAATCTGTTTAACCAGCTTGAACAGCTGCAGTGGCTGGGTAAAAATGACAAATTCTGGTTCCCTGCTTGTTTTACTGATAACACATAGCTGTATGCTTATTAAGTGCATACTAAGTTCATGAGAGCTGCTGGCTGACGGTTTGGGAAAAACAAACACCGGCAAAGATTTAGGGTCTTCACATGGTTCCTGATGTCTGTGTTGACAGCATATGGGAAATATAGGTGACAGTAACAGTTTGTTTTGTGTGATCAAAACTGGGGCCCTAAAAGCGCAGTCTTCCTTCATGCAGCACTCTTGTGACAGGTTGCAGATACTGTGGAATATAAATAAAAGTGGTGAACCAAAACCAACTGTGAACTCTCCACAAGTCACAAGACAGGTGGGAAAAGCAAACACAAAAGCAGGAGGAAGTAACATGAAGGTGAAATCAAGATGGCCACAAACGTGTTAGTGATTGAGATGTGATCTGAGGAGGAAACAGTGGTGCACAGTGTGTATTTTCACAGGGCTGTGCTTTCTCCTCTGTACATGAGCTATGCAGACATTGAAACATTCCTCAGCGGGATCACACTCATCATATGGTATGTCCTGTCCTTAACCTCGATGACACTGAACATCCCATGTTTCTCCAAATGAACCCGGTGTGTATGAATTCCTGAGAGGCCTGACATGACAGTGTGCTCCAAGGCACAGCCTGCAAGCATTCTGCATGCTTGTCTCCACATTTATGTGCTGATGAGCGAGCAACCAACTTCCTGCATTAGGCACAACCTCAAAAAGGTAAAAAAATAAATAAAAAATTATATATACAGTACATAAATGTGCTGTTATATTCAGAACTCTGTGTCTAGAGAAAATAAAATTAGAGCCATCCATAAACCCAATACTAATCCATTCACAAACGTGATCTGTCTAGCTAAATAAGATTAGAGAAAAGTTAAGTTAGAGGCAAAGTGAATACGTCTAGATCACATTGTTGCTTGGGAATGAGCTGCAGATATAAATGGGCACAGCACACCCAGCAGAGCAGTTTGCCTGCACTTTACAGCAAGTCAACTGTCAAAGTAAGCAAAAGATCACGATTTTCAATACTAAAGAAAGTCTGCTCTGAGATGTGTGTCAACACAGCACATAGGCTGTTCCCTTCACAGCACTCCCTGTAGGGGAGGTTAGTTAATAGAGAGGTGGATGTCGCAACTCATGTGGACATCCGTTGTGCGGTTTTGATAACAAGTTCTGCCGGTTGTAACGATTCATTTCTTATTATTACAGGAGTAGCTAGGTCAAGTGCTTCATAAACAGACCATGTTAAAACTGTAATTATGTGCTTTCAATTTGAGGAAATAGGCTTAAAGATAGGCTAGATGTTAGGCAAGATTCATTAACAGAAAACAAAATGCTTTGCGTGTCTTCAGGATTGTAATACGTAACATTCCAGACAAGTTCTGAGTTGATTTGTTGCCCTACTTGACACAGACACTGACTAATGTTTGGACTAAACTTCACCCACCTTCTCCTTGTTGTCGTGGTCCGGAGGAGGTGAAGTCGGAGATTTAACACTCCCTACAGCAACAGCTTGGGTGACCGTGACACCGCCGCCTGGAGCTGGGCTGCTCTTTTCGATTGTTTCCACCTTGATAAGTCGGTGTTTTGGTGACACATACTTGATATCCGGCGTCCCCACAGTGTTCAGGCTCGAGCCAAATGAAATATTTCCACCTGAAGTGTACGGGTCCTCGAAGTCCAGTTCCTTCTGTAGTTTGTAAGCAGCGAGGATGTCCGGTTGAGCGGGGCTCGGAAAGGTGGCCCCCGAGCTTGTTTGTTGGTAGCCAGGCGCAATGGGCACACCGGTGTGACAATGTCTGTAGTCCGGTTTCGGAGGCGCCGGAGGGGGTGCTTTGGTAGTTTTGAATCCTAAGTGCTCCTTGAACCACTTGGCCATGCTGCCAGCGCATCGCTCTTAAGTCAATGAATGTAGTTTACTTCCACCTTTCCTGCCAGCGGAGCCCGAGTCTGTTCGTCAAAGTCGGTTTCTCGAGTCACCCGCAGCCAGCCGACCGGTGTCGGAGCAAGTCGCACGAGACTCTCGGTCCGGAAAGGAGTGCGCGAGCAGGGGAAGCGCGGCCACAGGCACTTTGTGATCTGCCCTGCCGCAACTCTGTCACTCACGGCTCGGCTGCTCTCCACGTCAGGTTTCCAGACTACGCAACATGGGAGCGCTTGTGCAAGTAGAACACACGCCCCCCCACAACCTGCTCTCCCTACCTGAGAACATTCACTGCCACCTACCGGACCTCTAAAACCCCGCTGACAATAGCAATAGCATACAATACCAAGCTCCGAGCCTAATCTGATAAGGAATGTTGGTGTTAAATGCAAAAGGATGTAATAGGATATATGTATTGGCTGCTAGAGCTGAAGTGATGCCATAGCGGAAGAATACAAATGATTACAAGTTTTGCTCCAACATCCTGTCATTTTGCAAGTTTCTTATACGGTCCCTAACTCCACTTTGTGAATGAGTGGCCTACGGGGGAATTTTAATCATCGGGTATAGATCATTGTATTGGTAGACTATGTTGCATTAAAATACTAGTAAAAGTATTCCTTAAAAATAATTGGGATAAATAAAAAGAAAATATGTGTAAATAGATTTCCTATTTCTCTCCAGTGTAAATTCTACAATACGTTTACATAAATGTACTCAGAAAAAAAGTAATAAACCTCTTCGCCTAAAAGCTCCTCTGGTCAACATTTTTTCCACCAGTGGGTCTCAAGGGTAAAGTGCCCTATGTTCATTGTGCTCTCATGTCCAGATGGCCACTGCAGACTGTTTTAATTGCAAATTGCATTGCAAATGACCAGTGGAGAGAGATGCTGGAGCGTATATTAACTCTGGGCAATGTACAAGATAAGTTTATTACACCAATCCATGAGTAGCTGAGGTGAATTGTTCAAAGCAACAACACAAATAAACAGTTCTCTCCAAGGTGTCTTTCAATCTCTTTGACGCAGACGGTCATAGGTTCACATGCTTTACACTAATTGCCTTTGCAATCAAAGGACAGATGAAAAAAATCCCATTTCCCTTCCCAGAGATACACTTCAGCAACAGTCTGCATTAACAGGAGTCATGGCTGCAGCACAGCAGCTTTTTATGAAGTAATATTTCTTTTTAATAACACCACACACACGCACAGTTTCGAGCAAGTCACAGTGTACAGATCAGAGTTTAACCCTGGCAGGCCCCTGGGAGAGACAACGCCACGCTCCAGAGATCAAAACAAAATCTATTATTTCTGTCCTGAAATCCTGCCATCGCTGCACTTTGGGTGTGCAGAGAGAAATTTGACCAGTGCAATTTTCCTGCACTTTACAGGAATAATTTCACCCCACAGCCAGGACATTAATACATTTAACTAGTGCATTATAAATAAAAGCTTTAAAAGAATAGAAAAAACAAGCAAAAGGGGTTCAGATGGTCCTCAGTTTATTGCAGCACTGGTCGTTTATATTGCCAGCTCTGGGAAAAACCATCTCTCAGAACAAAAAGAGAAAGGCTTGTTCCATTTTCCAGCTCACAATATACACACTGTAGGTGTAACCCCAGTGCTGCATTTACACATAGTATGTGATATAAATATTGCCGGTGCTTCCGAGTAATAGCCTGTCTCATGTTGTAGGTATTAAAGGATCTGTGGTGGCAGTAGCAGGTGTGTCATTTAGGTTGCCGAGCTTGACTCACAGATCACAGATCTGTTTTTGCATTGCTACAATTGCTTTCACTAATTTCCTCCAGCTGCTGTCACTGACACCCTTTAAAATGCAAATCCTGTAATCCAGCACCTCATATAGTCTTTCAAATAGCCTGTGCTTGCTAGGAGGAATTCATGTAGAGATGTATAGAATTCTGCTTATCATAGCCTACTTAATATGATGTGAGGTGGGCTGGTAGTTTAGAGATCAAAGACTGAAAAACATTTTAATTAATTGATACTTGATATAGGATTGCCAGGTACACCAGCAGAACGTGTTTCATGAATACCAAAATGTGTAGATGTCCCCCTTTCTACTCTGGTATTTAATGTAGAAAGTAATCAGTTATTGCAGCATCCACTGCTATTGGCGAATGTTAATATCTTCAAAAGTTGCTGCACAGCTCAAACGTTTGACATGGTGTGCAAGACATGTGTTCATTTAGACAAGTTTATTTTGCTCTTAAAGTCTGTTGGCTCCGTAGTTTGTCAGGTGCTGCTGAAAAGGATTCCACAGCAGAACTAAGTAGTGCCGCGAGGGCTAAGACATCAGAGAAACAATTTATCAGAATATAACAACCCAATTATGTTAGGGCTACTTTAGTAACATAAATGTCTTCTAACCAGAATTTGACCTACATTTCTCTCTTCAGTCCTTTAAAGATCTATTTCTATTTTGACCCTCTATTTTGTTATATTACTATTGGTCAGTTTTGCCACACCACAATTCAGACAGTTATTGCAAGCTCAAAGCTCCCACATTCTTTACTATTGTAATGCCTTGACGAATGCAGAATGTATCTGATTGTCAAAGCAGTGTTCACGTGCTATATTATTGCATTGCCAGGCTAGGGTAGAAGTACCAACTGGAGTAAATGACAGCTTTCTTTGTAAAATTAAAGTTTTAGTTTATAAGTTGGAGATATAATTGCTCCACCTAGTCCTGGAAGAAGATAATGGTTTCAAACGGAACTTAGAAATACATTTAGTTAAAAAGTGTCTCAAATTACTTCTTCAAACGTCTACAAAATGTGGTTTCAAACTGTGCTCTTTCTTACACATAAATTATTTATCCAAACATTTATATCTTGTAAACATACAGCAATGTTCACATTCTAGTGGTCTCCATGGAAACATGCTTAAGTGATTTAAGCAGCTGCTGGACATGTGAACACTTCCTTTTTGTTTCTTTGTATTTTTAATAGCATTTTTAACATCGAGGGCAGGGACTACTACCCTGGAAATCCCAGAGTTCTCACAATTAGAATTGCTCAGCAAGTTACTCTGGCATTGAGTATTGCTGCTCATTAACTATACCCCTATAGCCAAGCTGCACCAATCACATTGGTGTATCTGATCTAGGCGGGTCAGAGGAGAGCTAAACAGATGACGGCAGTTTAATCTACCAGTTAGCTCTGCTGGTAGTTGAGCGTATGGGGCTCTGGATACATCACCCTGTGTGTTGTTGTGATTGGTCGTAGTGTTATCCAATTGCATGAAGTGAGATGACCACAAATGAAAAATAGCCTTTTGGCTAATTCTGGCTTTTTTAACCCATGGGAAATCATGTGTTTTATTAATTTGCACTGTCCCCTTTCATAAAAAAACTAAATAACATTGAATTGAAGTCTACAAAAGCTACAAAAATTGTGTGCTTTGCATCAGATGCTTTTTACCCCGCTTGTCAATCATTATTTGCTTTCCTGACTAGAACATCTGTGAACGTGTAACTGTTTCCTGTCTGTCAACAGCTGTATCACCAAGGTCCTTAAGCAAGGAAATCAATATCTAATTGCTCAACTAGACAGCCGATGACTCCGGTTGCTTTGTGACGTTCCCACTGTGGATATACTATGGGGAATAAGGTGAGAGCAGTGCTGATAAACAGGAAGCACACTTAACAAAACTTCCTGAATTAATGAAGGCTCCATTTGTCTCTTTCTGCTTTAACTCATTATTAAATCAGGCCAATGTAGAAAAGAAGGAACATTTCTAAATACCTTTCAGCAGCAACTTATCTTACCTGTTATATGGCACATATTTATCATTACAAAGATGTCTATATAGGCCCTAACACACTACTCAGACTGACTGCCTCCCTGAGTTGGCCAAAAAAAATTTCCTCGAAAACAAACTGAAGCAATGCCGACTGCCGACGGCAGTTGATTGGACGAATGCGTCACGTGGGTCTGGTTTCTCCGGGAATTCAAAGCCAGATTGTCATGGCGGCTTGTTCAGAATACTCCTATTTTACTAAAATAGTTCGCCGAAATGTTTTTCCGAAAGAAATAGGCCATGCAGTTGTTGAATCTGTGTTCATTTCAGATCAACAAAGTTCAGTTTAAAAGATACAGATTTTGAGAGACTCTAGTCACGCTCATCCCGCTCGTCATCTCCTTGGTTGTCAAAATACATCCGTTTATTTTGATAAGCATTACTAATTAATACATGCCAAAGTGAAGTGTTATAATGAACATTGTCGTTCACTGTTGATGTCAATAGCGCTAGTTTGTGTTGTCATAGAAACCGGTAGCAAAATTCGCGTTCATGAGCTACTTTCCTGTGTCTCTTACAAGTATAGTTTGTTCTTTTAATACATCCATGGTATAGCTAGCTACATGGCGAACTCATGAACAGGAGGCATATGTGAGGAAATCCTCTTGAGGCTTTTAAGAGGTGTAAACCAGCAAAATAGAGGCACTCTTTCACGGGCATTTTTTGTATATATCTTTGAATAGATAACTAGGCACACTTTACGCTCCTCCTCCCATCTCTTTATGGGAAACTCCCACTTTTCCCTTTCACCTTCCCATGAATGCATATGCATGACACGGAAAAGCGCAATTTGCCATTTAGGCAGTCTGCGCTCTTACCTCAGTGCGGCCTGTTTGTACATTCATTGCCATGGTTTTACAGGCATGTTGTGAAACAAATACGCCTGAAGTGGGCGCAAATTGTTAGTACATCTGGCCTAAAGTGTACACTTGCCTCACACAAGCAAAGAGAGGAAGTGGATATAAAATTGATCTGCATGGTATCGACACAACACAGACACAGTAGAGGTTAGATCACTGTGTGATATTACAACCCGGTCTCAACCCGGTTTGTGAAATGCTCACGTTATTTTGATCTATTGATTCCTCAACAGGATTTTCTCATTTTTACGGGACCACTCCACGTACTGCCATGAGACTGCTCTGGGGGACAACAACGGCCGCCGAGACACGATCTGCGGTCTCTGGGGGACAACGAACGGGCAAATGAAACGCCAAACGTCGGCGATAATAACGGGACGAACCCCCACACGCAGGATTTTCAGCTTTTCAATACTGCTCGCTACCGTAATCGTGCTGTTATCAGAAAAGATGCTTCCCATTAAAATAGATTAATATAAAATGCGTGCTCACCACCACGAAAAAAACTACAAAATCGTGTCCCTGTACACAATTGAATAGATTAAATAACGTCACCATTTTAAAAACTGCCATGAGACTGGGCAGAATATTATTCCTCCCTAACAAAGTCATGTTACCCTGTGGTGCTCCATGTTTTGAGTTTAAGCCTATGCGGATCAATCCTCCCCAATACTTTAGGCTGACTGTGCAGCATTGTATGCTCTCCCATGCCTTTCAATCGAAGTGCAGACAGGGATCTTAAAAGCTAGCTCCTTTAGCTTCTCATCCAGCAACTATGTGGCTGTCACCTTTGCTTGCTCCAGAAAGCCTCGCCACTGCAGAGATGAAATGAAGTATTAATGGGCCTCTGCTGTGAAGGAGGACAAGGACAGATTACTAATCTGATTTATGTGTGTGGTCTCCCCATCTGCCCGGATGTAGGTGTGCATAGATATGAGCTAAACATACATTTGCTGTTTTATTACAGACTTTGATGGCGACAGTGGAAACAGGTGCCGTATATTGCAGCGTAGTGAAGCTTGACCTCTGTCTCGTGGAGCTCTGTTTGTGTCTTCTCCCTTAAGTGGTAGTTCTATTTGTCCAAGGAATTCAGTAAAACAACCCTACTTGAACAATTTATGCCTCACTGACAGTCAGTTGGATAAGGTATAATAGCATTATAATAGTATTAGCTGTAAAATGTACTTAATTATAAAAAGTATGTCCACTTTCAAAGTGTTGTCAAATTAATAGAAGAAGTTTGTTTATTTGGGAATCAATCCTATTGACACTAGTATTCAGAGATCAATAATTAGTATCAATAGTAGTTGTTCTTCAGGTTTTGATCCACCACCCGTATTGCAGAGCTTGTCCCCAGGAGGGGAGGAAACATTTTCTACTTTCATTGGTTAGATGGCTTAAGCACAAATTTATGTGTGGAAAGAGACATAAAGAGACATTTCATAGTGTCCAATCATAGTCTGCCCTTCTTGTCCTAACAAGCATTATTGTATGCAGCTCAGTTGATTGACCAAGGTTGTGGTGATTAATAATATTACAGTGCTTGTCTAAACTTTCACGTGTATAGCCCGAAAGTGTCCTCTATATGACATCAAGAACTTTGTGAGATTTTTCTGCTGCTGGTTTGCATACTCATTATGAGTATGAGCGGCTGCAACCCAAAATCACTTGGATAGTTACTTTTTGATTTATGTCAGACCTGTAGCATAGATCCAGGCTAAGATGACCTACTTTTTAATGGAATGATTCAAGGAATTTCTCTGGTTTACCTAAAAGATCATTCCTCACACGCTTGCACAAATCATGAAATTCTGTTATTACAGGGTAAACAGAGTATCTGCAGACTGGGGAAATAGATGTAATCTCAGGTGTTTGATGTTGGCTGAGTGTGACCCTTTCTCAGAGGCCACTTCTATCCCTTTTGGGAGCCCAGCCTCCGGGCTGTCCTCTGATCCAATTGTGTCTACCCAGAACTCTCCCTCTTGTATGCTTTTTGCAGATCTAATATTTTCTGCTGTTCTTAGTTTAATAATTTCTTCTGTCACTCTCTAGTGGAAGCCTTAAAATGTGTTGGCATGAGAAGCACTCCAGTCGACATTTTACCTTTTGAACCCAGCTAAGTATGTCACCCAGTTTGTTAGAGTCCACACTGTCAAACCGTGCAAAATAAGGATTTACCGCTCATTAACTGTGATCCGAGTGTGTAGTTTGAATGCGTAAAATGCTGTGAACCCTTGCTGAACGTGAAATGATAGGGTACACATGAAATGCTGATGTGCAATTTCTAAAGATGATGACAAACAAAAATCAGTAACAATATGAACAAAATAAATCTGTTAAATATTAGAAACAAGTGAAAGATTCTTCAACTTTTGCTTTCTGTGTTGAAGTTGTATTCTTGAACTAGACTCTTTGTGGGTGTACTGTAAGTGTATTCTGTGTGATTCTGTATGGATCAGAGCAGCATGTTTCACAAGCCTGCCTCTTCACTTAGTGGGACACAGTCAATGCCCTCTGACCAATGAAAATTTACAGATAGCACTCTCTCCTCACTGTCCCTTTATAATACATTGCAGGTATGCAACGCCATATTTGGACATCATTTGCGTTGTCAATGGATAATGCTACTTTGTTAATAAAAAAAAAATGAAATTGTCATTATGAGGTCATTAAGTATTTTTAAAAATGCAAAAATTGTTTACCCAGTATGGATAATCATCTACATATCGTTGTTACTTATCTAATGACTGCACCTAAAAGAACCCGTCAGTAAAACTCCTGAAGTTTGCAGATGACACCACCGTCATTGGTATGATCAAGGATGGTGATGAGTCTGCTTACAGACAGGAGGTGGAACAGCTGGCCCAATGGTGCAGTCAGAACCACTTAGAGATAAACCCAAAGAAGATGGAAGTGATAGAAATGACCATAGACTGTAGGAGAAGTCCAGACTGCAACGGACAATTAGGTCTGCAGAGAGGATCATTGGAGCTGATCTTCCCTCAGTCCAGGACCTGTACTGGTCCAGAGTCAGAAAAAGGGCAGCAAAAATGTCTGCAGAGCCCTCACATCCTTGTCACAAACTGTTCAACCTCCTTATCTCTGGTAGGCGATAAGGGCACTGTTCGCCAAAACCAGCCAAGACAAAGACAGCTTCTTTCCCCAAGATGTCACTCTGTTGAACGCTCAGAAATAGCCCCCACCCTTACACTGAACAAAGTCAATCAACAATGTTCTGCTCATCTACCTCATGTATATTTCAATATTACAATTACAATATTTTTATGAATATATTACCATTGTACTGTACTACCTTGCACTATATATTTAAATGTTAAATCTCAGACTACATGGATATTGCACTATTCCTTTCCTCTCTCCAATTGTTATTGTTATATTTCTTGTATATTTCATACTTAACAGTATGTTTTAGTATATCTTACTGTCATCTCTGTTTTTATATGTTAAGTGAGTGTTGTACTTTGAGAGCAAAGATTAAGAGTCAAATTCCTTGTTTGTTTATGCAAACCTGGCCAAGAAAGCTGATTCTGATTTTCCCCTCTGCCGCATCAACAAAATTATTATTTTGTCGGTCAGGCTTCACCTTGAATATGATTTCATTATTCCAAAGCACAATCACCAAAGTGAGAATTGCCAACAGTTAAACTCATTTTTATTGCCTTGCTGGAGGGTACAATGATTGGACGCCCCCACCCTCCTCCCTCCCCATCACACCTATCCTCATTTTCTTTTTAATTTTAATTTTAATTTCTAATGTATTTCTCAGATGGGGAAAGTCTCCAGCTGTGCAGGTAAACTGTGGCTGGTGTACGATAAGGTAAATTTTGCAATCTTAAAAGCAGGTCTCATAGCAACCTATTAGTGGAAGTCTCATGGCTGATAGAGAAACAGGCTCCCAGGCTCTGGGCATATCTCCTGTAGAGGGGGGGAATTAGCTTAATGGCAGAGCTGCAGAGAACTGTAAAGAGCTGTCGAGAGTCTCTGGAGTATTTCTCACTGAAATACTCAGTGCTGTAATTTTGGGGGGCTGTAAAAGATGAGAGATGTTACCCTGCGGCTTCTTGCGTTACTGCTATTGTTATGCTAATGTCCCAGCAATGACTGGTCTGTGAATGTGTCATAACCAACCAACAGGCTGATTGGTATTTCCATGCCATGTCAGAGCCAAAAGGAATGATGACTGTGTGCTCAGGGCTTGACTGACATCTTTTCACCCTAAAGGCTGCCTATTTTATTGGCTCCCCTGTGTGGTCAGTGAAAAGCTCTTAACGGAGCATTCAACAGTAAAGGCAATACGTGCCCTTTCCCTGCACTCCTTACACATGTGTAGGCTGCCAGGAAACAATGAAGACAAAGAGCATTGAAGGGCCTGCTTGGTAATTAATTGTCAAACTGATACTCAGTGCTGTGTTTCAACATGTGTGGTTAAGTATTATTTCCATAATAAAAATATCAAGGCTGCATTTGGCCATGGTCCTCCATAGCTAACATTTTGTGTAATAATAGATATCGTTCCCTTATCAGTTTCCAAATACATTTACCCTTATATAATACTATTTTTTATAATGTGTGCAACAGATGACACTTAATACCTCCTGAATTATAAAGTTTGGTAAATTAGAATAATAATTATACGTATTACTAACTTCTTTGATATAAGTTAACTTCATATGGGATTGTCTGAGTGGCCACTGTGATTGGAATAATTATATATTGATCTGTGATTTGTGTTTTTTTAATGTTGTGGTTGGCTTGCTCCTCTGAATCTTTAGTATGTCAATAACTTGTTTGTCTTGTAATTGCATATTGATTCAGCAAATTCAACTTGGCTGTTAGTGTAACTTTTTTTTGTTGGTTAATTCCCATAAAGAACAAATTCCTGCAGCCTGATCCAATCTTTATTTTCTGTATGAAAACATGTATTCACCATCCAGGTGCATAATTACTATCATTAGCATATCTTTGGAATTTGTTGAGCACTGGGAGACAAGGGCAGTATACCGTTTACACGCAAAAACAATGCCTGAGTCGTGGAGATGCAGCTGCTGAAAGAGTCTGCTGCGAGATTTCACATGCCACTAAACATGAACATCCAGCATTCTTGAGCACCTCTCTAACACCTTCCTAGACAAATTAGACACAGCTCAGTAGCACTCAATGGGCTTCACCCCTGGGAAATTATTACAAGACAATGGGCTTCTCATCTTTGTTTTACGTTCTGAGGGAGAATATGGGTAGAGGGAGAGGGGAAAAAGTGTTTTGAGACTCCACCTTTAAAAAACAGCAGAGACTGGCAGTATTCGACAATCACAGAGCTGTGAATGATAAGTAATTTCCTCACGGGTTTGTCAATGCACAGGAGCCGATTCCTGAGACTTCATAGAAGTGGTGTTTTCAGAGGGATGATTACATCCTGAAGATGATGGATGTGTGCTGGGTAATGTGGGAGACAGGAGGATGTCCAGGCTGCTTAATGGCTGATGACTTGCCACTGGCAGCCATCACCACAGCCTCATTACACACATAGCACGAGCTAAACCTTTTATCCTGTGGCATGAACAGCAGATAGGTGATCTCAAAGTCTTGCTCAATTAAGCAGCATGATTCACATGGATTCACACCCCTGTCTTTTTAGGTGGGAGTATGTTAAAGACTTCCACACTGTAAATGAGGATATCATAAAAAGAAGTGCCTCAATTGCGAAGGCTGCAGCTAACCTTGCTCTCTAAGGTGCATGGGCAAAGGAGATGAATTTCCCTTTTGGGAAATGTCAAAATGATGTAATGATATTCAACACTTCCAAAAGTGAGACTCTTCATACTTTAGAGGTTATTTTCCTGCAGCTCATCCTTGGTGTGAGCTTGCAAAGGTCTTATTTGCATTTGATTTTTGAACAGAGCAGGCAGGCAACGTCAATCCCTGTTATCCAGATGCACTGACCTGTTTCAAGCTGTTGTTGACCCAAACAATCCAGAGAACATTTCCTCAGCTACTTCAGTTCAGTGAGTGGATGAAGAAGACAGTTTGAGTACTGAGTCAGAGAAAGCTTGTAATAATAAAACTGTTAAATGGTACTGTTAAACAGAGAGGACAATAATTAAACCAACACTTCCTTAACCTTGAGGCCACCACTGCCATGCTAGTGGCTCTGTGAGGTTGTACACAGTGGTGCTTTAAGCTAAATGCTGACATGATCATGCTAACACACTCACAGTTGCAATGCTAACTTGCTGATGTTTAGCTGATATACTACTACTATTTCACTAGCAAGGACCATGCCACAACAATATGTAATTTAAAGATTTGATGAATGCTTAATATATAATGAAGGTTCAGAAAATAGGAAGATATTTGGATGGTGGGTGAGATTGAAAAGAGATCATCTGATTGGTTGGTCCGGGAGGATGAACTGGAGACCAGGTGGAGTGAGACTCAGTGTGGTTCCATCTAAGATGGTTTCACCCGAGCTGATTTTGGAATATAAAAGCTTGTCAGTGATTAGAGGTGTGGTTGAGGTGTGGCCCTGCTCCCAAACCTAAGTTAATTCATCAACTTCATACCATGTTCATCATCTTAGTACAGTGTGCTAACATTTGCTAATTAGCATAATACAAAAAGTACAGCTGAGGCTGTTTGGAATAGGAATTGCCATAGCTTTTGCAGGTATTTGGTCATGAATCATATTGGACAAACTAAATTGTTGCCCTGATAGTGACAATACATAAAAAAATTAGGAGATCACCAAAGAGGGGCATAATTTTCTTTATAAAATTCAATGGTAATCCATCCTTTAGTAATTGAACCGATCGAATGACATTGTCATCCAAGGAGCCATGCTGCTTCCTTGGATACAAATTGAAATATAAAAATGTGCACAATGTGCAGTAATGTGGGGCATCCTGACCCCTCGGGGTACTTAGTATAGTTAAATTCATCCTTACTGGCAGGGTTCTGGGTTTGTTTGTCTCTCGTGGGTCTTATTCTAAATGTAGACTCTGAGATACTGTTATCTGTTTGGAAAAATTGTATATGCATCCAGTGACATCCAGTATGCACACTTGCCTCCCCTGTGACGACCTGTACACTGATTAAATCAGTCAGTCTGTTAACCTGATGGCAAAGCACACACCAGACAATATAAGTATATATTTCCCAAAGAAAGACCCAGGTGTGTTTTCTCTGGGAAACAGCCACCTTGGCAATAACCAGCAGTAGTTTATTAGATGTATTTTTATGTGCTGTGAAAGCTGGGATAGCTTCTCTCTCACTATTGTCTCGGATCAGCTGTAGTTCTAGGCCTATTAGGCTGATAGCAGCCATCTGAAAACCTCACATTTTCCACATAACTCTGAGCAATGTGGAAGGAGAGTACAATTTTACCAGTGTACTTCTCACAGGTGTAGTGATCAGTAATGATGCTCTTATACATTACATCCTTACAGTAAAATGTGTTATTTTAACCCCTTGATCCCCGATGTTGCCCATACATTTTCTGCGTTGTTTGCATAGACTGTATATTTAGTAATGATCTATGGTTGTTTGCCACACTTTTCAATATAACATATGTCTATGTTGTTTCACGGCTTCATTGAAGATACAGAACATATTGTGTAAAGAATTCAAACCCAAGATTCGATTTTTAGGTCCAAAACATGGTATTTTTTTAGAAATATTTCTGTGGAATTCAGCATGAGCATGATGTATGCTTGTTATCTTCTTGGAATCATCACTATAATTTTACATGACTTTCTGTGGATTTGAACAAAGCTTGGCCATGCAACATGTCTTGGAAAGGTTAAGCAATACACAGTTGAAACGTTCATTATGATATTGATGCAACCAACTCTCATGTGCTTTCGCTAGAGTTTGGTAAAATTTTCATATTTTATATTGAATACGTGGAAAAGCTGAAAAGCAAAATCTCATTTTGAATATGTAAAGGATAGATGTACAGAATGGACTTGGCATTTATGATTTGCACAACACCTCTACTCAGTGCAAACAATACAGTCTGTAGTGTCCAGATAATTACATTTGAATAATAACTTGAATCCCATTTGCACAACCGGGCCAAACTGTTCACATACATGGTTTTACACCACTCTCAGATTTGGGCTTTAAACAGATTTAGTTGGACCATAATAGGCTCATGGTAAGACAGTTGAGTTTGTGACCTGTACACCAAAACCAAAACTGACTGGGAAAGTAAATGAGTTGTGCTTACTGAAAAATATTAATAATGCCAAGGTTAAAACAGCAGTCCTACAGTTGTTTTAGTGTGAGGCCTTTTTTGATAAAAAACAAAACAAAAACAAAGATCTATTAAATATATTAAAGCTTTTGGATTTATCCCGGACATGTATAACCTCTGACAGTTGCTGTAAACAACTTGCAGTGATACGTAGCAGACAACATTATCCCACTGAAAAGAACCTCTAGGATGAAATTATTTAACCCAGCAGTGCTAAGTATGCACAAAAGAAAGATACCTGTTTTGTATGTATACGCACTAGCTTTAGCATGACAGATGTTGAGTTCTAAATGGAGCACACCTTTTTTGTTTCCCTCAGGATACAATCCCTGTGACAGCTCCTCCCCTGAGACAACAGTCTGTATCGTCACTAAGTGCCCTTGACCAACTGCCACTTTGCTCGTTTGAAAGCCATGATGTCTCTCTCTTTCTCATGGGTGGGCCAAATTCTCTTGGCGGTGGGAATGGCTTATTTAATCTTTTGTTCTTTCATAGTTAAGTTGTAAATCAATGGCACATTTTGCCAAATGAGATTCAGTGTCACTACTGCAATTAGTGCTGCAGACAAACATGTGACTGGACATCAACATAGTACCAGACTGGAGCAATCTAACGACCAATCCATACATTAGGCATTACATGAACCAACCTATTCTTCCCATACAGAGCTCCATTTCTATCATTCCCTCAGATGGATGCAAGCCATGTCCCATCTGAGTGAGCATAATTAACACCCGGTGATAAAACCAAGTCCCGGGGGAGCTGTCTACTCATAATATATTTAATTGAAGTAAATGATATAAAAGGATAAATTGTGAGTTATATTGAGCTGCCTTGACCAAAGGGTTCAACTATAAAGTATTTTACAAGGCACAGTCATTTTCTTTGGAGCATTCATTAAATAAAATGGTTCAGAATGAAACCAGGCGATGATTTGCACAGTGGTGGTGACTCATTCAAACCATGCTACTCAGGCTGTTTTTCTAACAATAATGTGTGTGTGTGATTGTATGGATACGCACTCATGTGTCTGTGTGTATTTGTCTGTTTTTATGCGAATAAAAAACAGCCTCTTCTGACAATCTTTACTCACCTTTCTTCCTCTGAAATAGCACCACAGAGGTCAGGGCTTCTTCAGACAGGCTGCTAGGTTTCTGATCCGCTGACTTCATCAGCATGCACATTCAGTGTGCATACAAATGCATGCAAATTCAAGCAAACAATTTCTACACATACGCAGAGCGACACATAAAAGAAGAAACTAAAGTTGATTGACGTCTACAAACCCCCATTCACCAAACAAAGGCACGCACGCACACACGCACGCACATGCACGCACACACACACACACACACACACACACACACACACACACACACACACACACACACACATCTTCATACATTTCATGTGTCTTCATTGCTTCCTCAACACTTAAACTATATTTAAACCAAAAAGATAAAATCACAATGCAAGGAATACACATGTTCAAATTGCTTTCCATGGTTTCAGATCACTGCGAGTGAGTATTAATATGAATCGATACGTACATTTGGGCAGTTGGATGACATTGCTTAATTATGTAATGTTTCATCTTTATAGAATGCAGGACCATGAAGATACTATAGGAGTTAAAAAGGGTCGTCCCTTAAGTCTAGACAGTGGTGATGGTGGATGGTTGAACTGCCTCAGTTCAATGTCTCAGAATAATTTGAAGATCACAGTGGAGACAGGGAAGGTTATGTGCGGCCCTATACTCTGTCTGAAAGAGAATGAAACCTTTTAAGATGTTTAAGATAAGCAGTCACCAAATGACTCGTTTATGGAACAGGACAGGGACAGAAAATGTATTGGTTAATTTCAGTAAGTAAATTAAGTTTGTGAATGAGAGGAGCAGAGTGACTATGACACTGGGATATATATGAATGAGGAGTGACAGCAGGTAGAGAGAGAGTCAGTAGTAAAAGAGGAAAATGTGAAAAAAGCTGTATTATTAAAAGAATATTATCTGTGACTCATTTTAATTCACAGTGGGATCTCATTATAATGGGCAATTCAGCTTGTGCAGTTATCAAGAATGACATACAAAGAGAGAGCAGGTAAAGGGCCAATGGTGTGTTAAATGCCACTTTGACACGTGGCTCCAATATTTCACCACTGACCTTTTGATGATGGTAAAGCCTGTCTACGTTTGGACCTCCCCTCCTGTCTGGAAAAGAACTAAAGTAGTCTGCAAAGCTGGTCTTCAACAATACCTGCTCCTGCTTTACAATGAATTACTCTCATAGGGCTGTAAACACAACTATGTTACTAGGGCTACAACTAATATTAATTTCCATTGGTGACTAATGTAAGAATAAGCACCACCATTAGGCTGACATTTTTGGTTTTTAGTAGTATATATAGTTACAACTTATAGATGGATTACCATGAAATTTTGTACCGGTATCCATGTTCCTCACAGGATGAATTGTAATGACTTTGGTCATAAAAAAATGAATGGCAAACACCCACCATAATTATAAAAGACTAAAGTGACGTCTTTACTCCACAAAGGGATTGGATAGGAATAATGAAATCAAATTTAAGAAGTGATTCCTCAACTACAAAAGTCAGCATCAGTTGATTTCCTGTCATTTGACTAATTGATTAATTTTCTAATTGTAACATCCATAAAAGCTATAGAGTTACAATTTATCATGTTACTTGTTCCTCCTCAGCTAATAAATTCTAAAGTGACGCATGATCAGAAGAGTTGACTCTGTTCCTACAGTACATATTTGTGTATTTTTGCAGTGTGCAAGCTGTGTGTCTTTGCATGAGATCATGAACTCATGAAGAATGAGCATGTATGAAGAAAAGTGCACACTCAGGAGAAGCCATTACGTTTACTAATGGTAAAATTATGTCAGAGAGGCTTTTTGAGCCACTTAGCTCTGCAATCTGATCAGTACTCTAGCTTTGAGTCTATTTACACCATCCGCATCTCAAATTTAGGGTTACGTATTGTTCATCACTCACAGACAGATGTATGTTTCTATAGCAAGCAGCTGAATAGAGCAGTTGTTTGGATCAAGCAACCATTTTGGTCAACCTGATTAGGTAAAGTGGGTGTCTATTAGGACATTGATTTTTGAGTCATTCTGGTTGGGATCATCAGCTAAGTGGGGTGACACTTAGAACTGAACAAAGACCTGAATCTGCTGGGACTTTATTGACAATTGGAGTAATTGAGAAGTGCATGTTCACATTTAGAGCACATCTCTGTTAGATCTTGCTAAGGTCAATATGGAGTATTTACACTGGTAACATTTCCTTAAAAAAATCCAAAGGAAACAGCAAACTCACACATACACGGCAGAGGGATAATTTGGAAAAATGATGTAGCTGAATACAGGTCAAATATGAGTGAATGAGGGTAAAGTAATGTGCTGCTTTGTTGTGAGTTATTGATTTCTTTTCATACAGCTTCAGCAGGCAGGGTTACAAATAAGACAGCAGAGAGATATGATTAACATTGTTCCAAAACAAGACAGATATAAATATCCAATATTTGGTAGATACTGGGTTCAACAGCAATCTAAAAATACCAGCTTTACAAAGCAATCTGAGAAGGATCAAGCTCTCCAGTGTGTGTTTACTGCTCCTTGCTTTTCAATACTCCTTCTGTTTGATCCTGACGTCCCATAGTTTTTTTCAGTATCTCTTTCCATGCCCGCAGAGGCCAAGCTGAGAGGAGAGATGGTAAGATCTTGTAACATTGCATCTTTGATTCCTGAACCTCTGCCACAGTCCTGCCAAAGCCCCCGCTGTGCTATGCTCCCGTGTCTCCCCACCTTCCCCACCCCATCACAGATGAGAAAAGAATACAAATGCCTGCGTTCCCCTGAAGCCCAGCCGCCCTCCCCTTCCTCCTCCTCCTTCCACTGCTATATCCCTTCTCCTACATCTACATCACCCTCTACCCGCCTCCCTCCATTCCTGACTGCTCTCCTCCAAGGACAGCCAAAGACATTCCCCTGAGTGAGATAAGAGTGATTTCAGCCGACACATTGCAGCGCACCACAGCCATCTGAGATTGAGACTTAAAATGCACATGTTAGACTTGCTGTCGCAACAGCAATGATGTGGCACACTGGAAAACCATCTATATTTGTTTTTCTTCATCTGTGACAGAAGCGTCTGAGGAAAACAGCGTTTCAAAGAATGAGACGTTTGTCATGTTACAGATACACTTACATGTGACCCAGGTTCAGATGGCAAGGCCCTGAAGCATGGATGATGAATGAATGCGACATTTTACTGCAATGTCTGCAAAGATACTGGATGATGCATGTTGTGTCGTCTCTTTTCTTGCTGTTCTCCCCATAACATCAATGTTTAGTCTTTCACGTGGTTTATCACTTGATGCTTAATGTGTGCAGAAGGTCTCTATGCTGTGTTTTCATTTTATTCATTGAAAGCCCTATGTTTTTGATTCACATGCTGCTCGAGGTATTAGTAAATACTTTATGCCTGCCTGCTGAAACAATTCATGGATACAACAGTAAAAATAAATCACAGCTTCTCGCTTTTTAACTTGCTAAATAAAATCCCTTCCTCTAAGTATTTAATTAATCAATATTCTGCGTGATATAAAAAGAGACTTAAATGCTTTACCTTTGTGAGGTAGAAACATGGTAAAAGATGCAGCAGGTGACACGTGAACTCCAAGACCATGACTTTGCATTAGGGCCTGCATGCAGTTCTTGACAGGGAATATATGAGTTTTATGACCATCATCTATGAAGTTATTTGGTTCCAGAAGGACAAAGCAGAAAGAGGTGATTAAAAAGCAGAATGGAATGTCACACCCAATAGATAAAGAGCCAGTCAGAGGAAATAGAAAAGGAGAGCAGGAGGAGGAAGGAACAGCAAAGGGGAAAAGAGACCAAATGCAAAGAAAAAGGTCTATTTAAGTGTGTGTGTGTGTGTGTGTTTGTGTTTGTGCCTGCACATGTGACTTTGTGTATGTATGCGTGTGTGCATGTGTATACTGCGTGTGTGTCCACATAAAGGGCCTATAGAGAAATTGAAGAGTGAGTGACTAGAGGTGTTCTTGGCTCCCCCAATTTCAGGTTTAATTACCCAGATAGAAAATGAGACTTAAATGGACTAGACAGAGCCTCCTTGGGTCCCCATTTCTTAGATACAGCTTCCTCTGTACAATACCAGGGGGAAAACATTCACAGCCATAAAAGGTATAGTATATGCCACCTTGGCTGGCAGAAATTGCTAGCATCATCAACATGTAATTTAAAACATATAAAGTTTACACTGGTTTAATCCTGTTCTTCTTTGTGGCAACATAGGCAGTTTACATGTTAAATGCAACCAGTTATCACTCCAAACTCTTAAAATACGAACGTTTGGACAGTGGCTTTCAGTGTCTAATGGGTCAAAACAGGTCAAAAAAGGAGACTTTTACCATCAATAACAATGACGACGGCACCTGACCAAGCGTCTGTATTTTACGAGATGGGAGTGAGAATGTGTTGGTTAAATGACAGGTGGGCTTATGGTAAAATACATTTAATAATTTATTGAATGTATTCACTTGCAACAAAAAAAACACATTGGAAGTTTGAATACAGCAACAAAGTCTGATATCAGCAAAGTCCTAAAACTGTTTAGAGTAATGGTAACCTTGCACAGTATCTTAGTCAGTTTATTGTGCAATGACACATCCTTTTGCCTTCGTCAAAGTTCACTGCCTTCCTGTTTACTTCTGACCTAGTAAAGATTGGTTTTTACAATGCCTGTTCTGCTTTCGGGCACCAGATCTGTGATCCAATGTTAAACATATTTTCTGGGTGACAGGTTGCCAAGGAAGCGCTGCGACCCCCTCCCCCCCACACACACACACACACACACTCTCTTCCACATTTAGCTGCTGAGCTTTTAACTGAAGCAGTTCCAGGATTTGGAGTTAAGGAAGTGTGTCATCAAGGAACATTGGACCTACAGTGTGTACCCGTGACTCTACACATTCTTTATAGGGTAATATTTTTTGGCAGTTGTAGATGTTTCTTGGTTGTGCATGTTGGTGCCAAGAAAGGTCCAGTGGTAGTAAAAAACTGGCCAACTTCCTGTTCCCTTCATCAAACCTCTCCAACATTTACAGGATTTACAACCATCACATGTGTTGTCCAAGAAAAGAAAGCCCAATTGGCATTCTTTCTCTTTGTTGGTAAGATTATTACATATTTTGAATGTAAAGATAGAAATGTGTGTAATATTGTTAATCTTTTTATCTTATTAGGTAATTTTCATATTGAAAGATCAAAATTTTCCAAATCAAGACCACGTTTTAAACTATTCTAAATTGAAATTGACATATATTTTGAGTCTCTTGAATTAGTGACAAATAACAAAGCCACAGTTATATCTGATTTATATTTAAAACTATTTAATTAACAACATCTGTTGTCAACATCCTTAACAAGGTTCGTAAGTCTGTCACATTTTTATTTTATTTTATTTCTAATAGTTTTTTTTCTCTTCATGTGTGTTTTTATACTGTACTTATCACTTTGTTACTTGTTATCATATTATATCAATTGCAATTATTGATCTATAATCTTATGTTTATGAGTTGTGATGACTTAATGTTTGTAAATTGATTTCAAAATAAAAAAAAAAATAAAAAAAATCTGGGAACCCCAAAACACACCTGTGATTACTACTTATCGCCATGGGTGCTGCCAAAGGGAACAAACATAGATCTTTACAGATTTAAGCAAAAGGTGAAAAGTGAAGGTAGAGCTGACATAAAGATGTACCTCTCTTACTGTACCTACCTTCCAGTACTTCACTGGAGAATTACCGGATACTGTTGAATGCCTGTTCTTCTACTTCATCCACTACATTTGTTTCTGACTGCTGTAGTTACTAGATAGCATGCAGATTATGTTTTTTTAAATAGATTACATTTTATTAGCAATAATAGTTACCTCATACTAGTTAACAGTTCTTTTCATGGATACGTCTGTGTTTGTTGCTGCTGGTTCCATCACTACCAACAACGCCTTATAAACTCTTATTTCTTCCATTGTTCTGTAAAACATTTATAAAATAGTTGATCTTTAAACCACTCTGCAGCTTTTGTGTTGACCGGGAATTGTAATAAATAAGCCTACAGTGTCAAGCTGACTAAATAAAGTGATAGAAAATGGCAATTGAACCTGATTGACAGGCTAGTGTATAGTTACAGTTTATCTAAAAAAACCTTTGGCAGCCGGACTTGGGTGTCTTTGTATGGTTCCACTAGGACTCTCATATACAGCGCTGGCCTTTTTCCATTTCTTTTGGTCAAGAACCTGTCATACAGAACTGTGAAGCAAACATTGATATTAGTTTTGCCACCATGTTGTTTTGTAGGCAACACCATTGTACATCCAATTTCTGCAGGAATAATCATCAAAGGACAAAAAAAAAACTCATGCTGCCCTGTCCTTTTTTCGCCTCTTTGAACCTCTGTTACCAGCACCTGCACATGTATTAAAGCTTCAATTGAACATGACTGGTGTCCTGCCTCATCCATTGTCTCTCTGCATGTGTGACCACATGCTTCCAAATAATGTATTGTGTGGGCACAAACACTGGACACTCTGAAAATGTTGAACTCTGATAAGGTACTAGTTTTAGGCCTATTTGCTTGAGACATCCTCACTGAAAGGTGCATGCCAGCTCATTCTATCTTACTAAAGCTCGGAGAGGCTGTGTGGAAGGATGACCCCCTGCTAATTGCTAAGCTATGATATTCAGATCTGCATCATTTGTGCGGCACAGGGTCTAAATGCAAGGAAACATCTATTATGGTGTGACCTTTAAACAGACACCCCTCCTCTCTCCTCCTGTTGTCTCTCTCCCTCCTTCTGCATTCCCACTCTGTCCTTGCTTGTAACATTTATCAACCTGTGTGTGTGTGTGGGTGGGTGGGGGAGGCTTTGTTTATATGAGATTTATTTAAGCGCCCTTGCATTCACCAACTGAAGAAGATAGTGTCCATTGAGTAATACAGAAACCCCCACCAGACAAGGCAAACAGATAATGGTTCTCACGTGTGTGAAAAGCCACATTTCTAGGAAGAAGAACGATTTAAAGTTTGGATGAAGAAAATATCAAATACAAATTTCCTCTGTCATCACTGTCCATTTTTTTTTTTTTTTAGTATTAACCACAGGATTCAAATTGTGAATGTTATTTTCTTTCTTTTTTCGTCATTTTCAATTTTGAATTATGGAACAGTGGAAGCTAAAGTAAAGACAAACAAAATCATTATCAAGAGAGTCACAGAACAAGATTCAGCCTCGGGCAAGGTGATGGAAGTGGCAGGTGGTGGACACAGGGAAGGCAGGTAAAATAGGAAACAGAATAATTAACTCTAAAATGTGCACTAGGGAAAAAGCTTTAGAGGGACAATACTTACCACTCTACCCAGTGAAAGTAGATATTACAAATATCTAGTTAAACACCCATGTGCTTTGCTGTTGTGTGTTGTGTGTGCAAATGTGTCTGTTAAACATGCATGAGACTGTGATAGTAGTCAGCATCATTCTGGCCTATGCAGAAGTGAGTTGTAAACATTCTACTGATTTCACACACACAGAGACACACACACACACACACACACACACACACACACACACACACACACCCTGGCTTACTTGTAAACACCAGGGATGTAACCAAATGCCAACATATTCTTTAGATTTGGACCACATGCACACAAAACAGATATGAATATCAGCAGCCTAGATAGGGCAGTGAATGCTTGTTTTTTGATAAACACTTTCTGTTACAATGTTCTCACATATTTGATGACTACAAGCAGAAAAAGCCATACATTGAAGATGCAATAAAGACCTTTTATCAAATAAGCTCTTCACAGAGCTTGTAGGCTGAACACTGAGTTTTTCCTGCTTCCACCAGAATACAGACTATTCTTTACACCCCAACAATCAGCAGTGGTATTGCTCTATACTATATGCTAGTATAAGCATCAATTAAAAAAGCAATCAAAATCTCCATATTTTCCATTTCTGGTTGTACACTTACAGACAAGATGGCTTTGAAAGTCTAAGAACTGAATGAAAAACACGTTCCCCTCCTGCAGAAAGTGACTGCTGCATTAGCAAAGCCAAATCTCAAACTGAGGAAAGGATCAATGGTACATGTTAGCCGTGTTGCTGTGATTGCAATAGCTAGTAACAAGGTACTTGCCCCAAGCTTTGAACTGATGTAATGTCGTGCACACAACACAAAAACATGCACAACACAGTGCATTTTTAAACTATGTTTATCCTTAAGGTGCTTATTGTGCTTTATTTTCACATTCATTCGTAAGTCATCTTACCTTGAGGAAAATTTAAATTACGTACTGTATGAGTATATTCCTTAATGTAATACAGTAAACTAACTAACTTTTCTAACTTTGTTGTCACGCACTTGGTTTAGCTGGAGGTCTGCGGCCATCGCTTGAGCCCATCTTAGTCCTCTGCATTTCCCTGCTTTTTCTCTGTGATATGGATACAATATATGATGCAATTCTGTTGCTAATATCCTCCATTGACCATGTGATTATTGGCAAAGAGATGTCAGTTTAGTCCATGTTTACTCAATAACGGCAGTCACATTGTAAGGGTTGTAGTTCAGCTTAGCTAAAACCAGATGCTGAATGCTTGCCTGCCAGTAACCAGTAGCCATCTGTAACATATTTGAAGTTGTTTAAAGTTCCTGAGTTTACTGGCTTGCAAATGATGACAATCCATCAGAAAACAAAATGCAAGTCTCAAGATATATATGCATTCTATAAAGGATCTAAGCAATCATAGTGGTTTGTCTAAATAATTTACATAACAACACATAACAAGCATGAGATCAAGTACATCAGCATCTGAAATTGATTTTTTCATCATGTTTTACACTGTAGCTGTTGCCATAACTATATATTTAAGATAATAATAACTTAATAGTAAGTTAAACTATAAGAAATATACATTTCACTCTTCCTCATCATGCTGTAATCACCTTGATAGTAGTACAGTGATCGCCACACACCTTGTTAAATACATGCTTCTACTTTATGCAAGACAAAATGAATCTTTTTGTTGTACATTTATAAAAAATTACAATATAATCTAAGGGCATGTTCACACCAAAGAAAGCAATTTGGCGTTTCGCAGCAGGGTGTGCGGCTGTGTTTAATCAGTGACACTTAGCCTACATTTTCTTTTAAAATCATTATTTGGATATGGCAATATATCACATACAGTATTTCACTGACAGAGACCCAAACAGCCCTAGTCCATGTATTTACATTAATTAATTACAGCTCTACATTGTAGTTTTCTTTGTCTACCATTCATGCGCGTGATCAGATCTTAGGATCAGATTACTGAATCAATGTGAGTTTGTTAGTCTACACTTTAAACACATACACAGTATGCATTTCTGACAAAGTAGGTGCTCAAGAAGTGATTATTGAATCACAGTAAAGAATGGCTTGATGCTAGTCTGGTGTTAATGCAATTTCAGTTAAACAATCCAACTCTCTCACACTCTGTCTAGATTCCACTCTCTCTTACACACACACGCACACACACACGAGCGTGCACGCACGGACACACGCATGCACACACGCATTTAAAGTCACAGATATGTCAGTGTCAGCAGACTGCAGTTTTATAATCAATTTGGACTTTCGGGGTGGAGTGGGTTTATGCTCCTTACAGCAAAGTAAATCCCAAAGTGGCTGTAGCTCATATAGTGCAAGCAGGGCAATCAATTTCACCCGTCTGACCACTGGAGAGCTGGGTGCTGTGAAAGATATGAGCTGAATCAGAGTTCAGGCAGAGAGCGACAGTTTCCTTGTGTTCCCTCAGAGTGGGGTACACTTAGTACTCGCTGCCACCATGCAGAACTCCACTTTGACTTCAATTGTTTTTTTTCCGCCTCAAAGAGGACACATTATTGAGATAGCTAACAAAGCATATGAGTCAGAAATTGCATTTATTCCAGGACAACGTGCTTGCTGAGAAAATGAATATCCATTGGTGGTACAAAATATGAATATCAGTTCCACTACACTAACTTAAGCTATCTTCAAAAAACATGTCTCAGTTGTCTCAAAAATCCCTTACCAATGTGTCCCCACATAATGCTTTGGATTTGGAAGTGGAATAAATAAAGAATCACAGCTTTTTGATATTGAGAATGAATAACACCCAAAAAAATATTTTTTAACAAAGGAACAAACTAATTATTTGTGTTGTTTTTTTGGGCTGAGGCTGACAAGAAATTACAAATACATCCAGGAAAGAAAAGCACAAAATAAAAGAAACAAGACAACATAATTTATCTCCTAAGCAATGTTACATTTTAGAGAAATATCCATCATTTTCTATAAAATGATGTACTTTAACAAGATATGCGTATTTGATGTAGATTCCTGAAAGCCATTTGTATTCTTTTGAGGTCTTCTGGTTTTATTGGCAATCTCATATATGTGATTCTCTGAAACTGTAGCCTGCTTGAACAATGGGGGCTTTAGGTTTTTAATCTGGCTTAAAAGCCTATTAAAAGCAATGAATCATTGGCACGATAAGTAACTGTTGAGGACATTGTCACCTTTCCCCCTTCAAGAACTGTGTAATTACTTCTATCATGTTGTAGATAGAATAATGAGAACATAGTTTTCTGGGAATCATTGATGAGCTATGTCTCATCCATAGAGATGAGGACAACTCAATGCCTCTGTTGAGTGAAATCTTTGGCTCTCAAAGATCTTGTGACTTAAGAAAGTTATATTTAGATTGTCTACTGTGTATAGTATAGTTACTGTGTAACTTATTGCAATCAAAGTTTTATAAGTTTCAAGGACCTCACAAAACCTGCATAAGTCCCAATTATGAAACAAAATGGGGTCCAGAAAACTGTCCATCAGCACAGTGGTCTAATGACTACCTGCTGTCTGCCTATGTTGTTTACCAAAGGGCCAAGGTGGGTGCAGTCTACATCTACACTATTCCGTTTTGGTTTAAAAACAATTATTTTTTGCTATAGTTATGCCTCATGGCATTTTTAAGCTCCTATAACAGAGACATTCAGAAACACTGCTGACCTTGTTTTAGTTTGAAAACTCCGATGTTGCTTTGCAGTCTGAACGGTCCCAAACCGAGACCTTTGTAAACGACGTCAGTCAGTCTTATCGTTAGTTACTCAGTGACTTTCAACCTACACCAGCAAGCGCATGCCCAGTGTATGCGAATGGTCATGTTAAATGTGTTGTCAGACGTGTTAATATGGACAGAGGTAGTTCTGCTAGTGGAGCTAAAACTCTTGTGTGAACGGAGATCGTTTTTGTTTCAAAACACTGCTTAAAAATGAAAAAGTAGTAGTGCAGATTAAGCCTCAATCTTACAAAGTTGGACACAACACAAAATATCTGTTATTTGTGGCTTGAGGGTGATTGCTTGTGTGCCCAACTTGTGGACCTCCTTGGTCCAATTATTTCCTGTAGTCTCACAACAAGGGACCCATGTGGGGCCTAATGATAATTCATCATACAGAAATAGGCGCCACTTGTAGCCCACCACTGCAATCCATACAGACACACATGGGGGCTTCATGCGGATAGACACATTTTTTGGTTGCCTGAATGGGACACAAATGGAAAAGAGACACACAAGCTTTGCTGGGCAGTACATGACTGTGGAAATGTGCTACCCAGGAATCATCTCTGAAAAGTCAGTAGGATTTAAATCAGTGTTCACTAGCAAGGACCACGCCACAACAATGTGTTAGTTAAATCCCTGATGTGTTAATATAACAAAAGAACAGAATGCTTTAACCTTTCACATTTTCACCGTTGTCTTTAATAATTAGTACAATAATCTGAATAAGTAATTACGATTCATAACATTTATCTATAAATCTAATTTGTTTTATTTACCAAGTGCATTGGAATATTTGCCTACTTTGAAGCAGCCTGTCTATAATTTCCTAGAACACTGCTACTCAACCTTTTCAGAGCTGTTGTAAAACATGCAAATCCATGCCAGTAAGTCAAAGCACACCTGTTAAAATCCACTGATCTGGCCCAAATCCTCCTCTTCAAAGCACCCAGAGAAAAAATCACTTCTTTCATTCAGCAGCCTCCACACTCTGTGCACCACTCGGGCCCACGCACACCTGTTCAATGTGCTGGTCTCCTCTTTCTGTCATTGAATCTGTGATTCATTTTAAATAAATGCATGGAGCCTGTTCAAACTGTTGGCTTACTGTTCTACTGGATACTATCTGGATATGTTCCACTAAAAATGATGATGGTATGTGTGTGTATTAGACTTTTATTCTCCCTTTCTCCATACATAGGTATTAAAGAGGCACTAATCTTGTGTCCTCTGTGCTAAATTGATTGATTAATTAATTGCTTGCTTCATTGATTGATTGATTGATTGATTGATTTATTGATGAACCTACTCACAGCAATCAGGATGAGGATATTCACTTGATTTGAGTCACTCAGGTGACAGCTGAATTTTTGAAGAAAGCTACTTAGCACAGAATGAGGACTGTGGATTTTGTCCCCTATGTCGCATAAGATAGAAATCTCTTCTTGGCCATTATAGTGAAGAAAAATGATTTGGCTACAATGACTGATAACGTTTGTACATACTGCATATCATATGAGTATAATGTACTGTATAAGAATTCAGACCTATCCTTTAATGAATTACTAATATCATGAACTCTGAATCAAGGACTATACAGTATAGTTGAGATACAGTTACAAGTTTGTATTACCGTGCACCCCCAAGTAAAATGATGCAACTTAGTGTGTAGATGTGTATCATTACTTCCCCGTCATCATCTTACCAAACTGACAAGCAGCAAGTGAGTTTTTACTGGGAATCGACCATGTGCAGTCCATGGAATCAACACTTCCCAGCATGGAGCTACAGCGCCTTAATGACAAACCAAAGACAGCAATATACTAGAAAAATATTTGTCATCAATCAATTCTTCATTTATTCCTATTTGTTTCTCACTCCATTCACTTTGTCTATTTCTGCTCCTGTTCTTATGTCCCTATCACTTGTTCTTCTCTCGTCCTGCCTCATCTGTCTCTCCACCTTCCTCTTTCTCCCTTTACTCATTCTCCCTTTTGCTCTGTCCGTGTTACTGCCTCTTTATTTTTCTCTCCATCAGTGTTATCACGCAATCCTTCAGCTTCACTGATGTAAACTGACATGTGAAACATAGCTAATTTGAGGGTCTGGCACTGCTTAATCGTATTTGACAAAAAATCCATTCCGCCTTCCCCCTTTCTATGCAACATTTATCAACTCAGAAACAAACTGTTGCTTGATGTATGCAAGGATCAATTGTAAATGAGTAAAGAGCTTCCTATTTCAAAAGGAGTATTCCCTACAGTGTTTTTGAGACTCGGGCTATATTGGTCTTTTTTGTGATCAAATGTTTTTATTTAAAAACTACAAACTTATGAACAATATGCTGAGACATGACAACTTGTCCCAGGACCCCAAAAAAAAACAGAGAGAGGAAAGACGAAAGACGGGAAGCAGGGAAACACAATAAAAACACCACAATAAGAGTGATGTCCGCAGCTTACAAATGATACATACACAAACAGACATACACAAACATACACATAGGCAGACACAGAGAGACATAAGACTATATTGGTCTTGTGACTGATGGCCAAGATTTTATTGATGTGGGATGAAACATAAATCATTTTTTTCAGAAAGTATTGACTCCCTATATTTTTTTCACATTTTGTTGTGTTGCATCCTCAATGGACTCTTCAAATCTGAGGCAACCGTCCTAGAAAACAATGGTCCATTCTCTTTGGGTAAGGAGAAACAAACAGCGATCAACTCATAAAAACACTGCTCCATTGTGCTAGTGCATAGTGTTCAAAAACTCAAAATGGTACCTTTAAGTGAAAGAGTGCGGACCTTTTTTGTTCACCATAAACTACAGTATTTATATATATATATACAGTGCCTTGCGAAAGTATTCGGCCCCCTTGAACTTTTCAACCTTTTGACACATTTCAGGCTTCAAACATAAAGATATACATTTTTTATTTTTTGTGAAGAATCACCAACAAGTGGGACACAATTGTGAAGTGGAACGAAATCTATTGGATATTTTAAACTTTTTTAGCAAATAAAAAACTGAAAAGTGGTGCGTGCAAAATTATTCGGCCCCTTTACTTTCAGTGCAGCAAACTCACTCCAGAAGTTCAGCGAGGATCTCTGAATGATCCAATGTTGTCCTAAATGGACAGAAAAAAAGTCTTATGCTTGACAGCATCAAGACAATCATTTTGGGTTATTATTTTTTGATCATAAAGCAAAAACAGTGTCACAATGCCCAGTATTTGTAAGTATAGCCTAAACTAAACTCATCACTTTATTGCATGACGTTAGCCTGATGCAAAGTTTACTTAACCCTAACGTTAACGTTAACGTGAGCGTTCCCTTGTAAAAAGACTGCGCACAACCACAAACGTAATACAATACACGATAACCAATCACATATACCAAATTCGTTTGAATTTTTTTACCTCATGAAACCAGTAATACCAGACGTAAGGTCTGATAACCTTATGTCCTGGAACATTACTTTTATCTTCCACTATGTTAACTAATGTTAACGTGAACACATACTGTAGATAAGCAGCTCCTAGCTCTGCAGTTAACTTACCTTAATCATGTATGATGCCTCTGCAGGTGTCTTACAAAGTTTGACGTTGTCCCACAGGTTTTTGAAATTGTTGTTTTGCAGAATTTGAAGTCTGCCCTGTGTTTCTTTTCAAGTGCAGTGCTGAAATATTCCTGGTGATTTCTATAATCAAAATGTGATTCTGGCAGAATTGACATCTTTGTTTTGTTACAGTGTATGTGAATCAATGAAAATAAATGGCAATAACATTAGCAGGGCACGCAGATGCAGGGCGTGCGAAGATAATCTAGTGTCCAAGACCGGACTCGAGTACTACAGCCATGCGTCCAACGACTAAAACTCTTCATCCGGTTAAAATATATAGTTAAAAACAACCAAGATCTCGAAAGTGTATCGCAATAATGTGGCGTGAAACTGGATAAAAGGTCAATTCTTGACAGCGCAGAGTAGACATGACACTGTTGACAGGCGACCAAATGACATGGACCATGTCCTTTCTCTTAAATGTCGTAACCATGTCCTTAAATTCTGTGAACATTTGGGATATTGTATGTACACAACTCGACCAAATACATAACATAGGTCTAGTTTTTTTCAGATATGTTAATGTGAAAATGTACACGTTATATGTTTAAGGTTACAAAAACCTCTTGGTTTGGGATAAAATTACTGCGTAATTAATGTTAGGGGACCTTTATCACTATGGTTACACTAACCACACATCAACTATAATAATATTATTAATTCCCTTGTGACTGATGGGAAAATTCTTCCATGTAATCAGAGCAAAGGCACTTTCAAGCTCCTCATAGCCTGTCATCCAGTGCTGTATAATCCTTCTATAGCTCCACAAAACGGGCCAGGGCACTGAATTAATAATACTCTCTGAGGGCTGCGGCTCAAACCTCTCTCAAAAATGAGGTCTGACAAAGTCTCAGCTCTAATTGTATAAGCATTGCCACTTTTCTTCCGCTTCCAGGCACATCAGTGAAAGTGATGCTTGGGAGAGCTGCCCTCTTGGCCTTGGTGCTGCTGTCATATCTCTACCCTGCCAGCTACCCCCTCAGCGGGAAATCAAATACACTTAATGGAGAGAGGAAACATTACGACTGTAATCGAACCTGGAATAAGATAAGTGTGTCACCAATCATCACCTCCCTGCACAATGTTGCTGTAGTGGAAAAAAAACCTTTTACCATAACTCCAGTGTCAGCAGTCTTCATGATTTCATTTGACTGTTAGGAGGATTTACAGTTGAATGTATTCAACCTTCATCCTTCAGGCACCCAAATTTAAAACCCACAATAGAATTTCACCAATGCACAGCAGGTACTCCAAAAATTCAGGGAAATTACCCTTTAGACCTTACCTTTTAGGTTTTAAATCTCCAGTAGCTATTTAAATACGCATTGTACATTGTGACAGAACCGTCATCGCCTAATACAGGCTTTGTATTTTTGTGTTTTATGTTTGTGTTGCTTACACAGTCACTCAGAAACACACGTGCACACACAATCACACACACACACAATCACAGTGAGTCACACATCCATCAACTGATGGCCTTAACAGCTCCTGGTGGGCGACAGAGTGCATTGCCAGTGGATCATGTTCTCCCTTTGATTGAGGTCAGTGTTCCTGAGAACAGGGGCTCAGTGATGCTCGGCTCACCACAATCCAGCTCCTGTTTCAGGGGAAATGGGCAGACCTCAGAGGGCAACCTGAAGGAGAAAGAGAAAGTGTTGGGGTGTAGTGAAGGACTGATGATGCGTCCACATTACTGTAAAGATGTGAATCGTTTCCATTGAGTAAGAGAACTGAGGTTTCTGAGAGACGCTGACACACTTTGAACATAAAGTAAGTCACTGTTTTGTGTTAAAGTAGTTTTAGAGGGTTTGTATCTGAGAGCTGTGTTCCAAATGAGACGTACAGCTGGGTTCAAGAAAGACGGGATATCATTTGCCTTTACCAAACCCATTAATGATAAAGTTTCTGTACAAATGTGATCATGTTTTTAGTAGTTGTTTGAACAGTAATCAGTCATGTCTAAAAAAGTTAATTCAAGTAAACATAGAAGTCTTTTTGTGCTTGTGATCCATCCTTTTTTCCTTGAAACTTTTAAATCAATTCTGTGCGAGCTATACAGCTATTTAACCCCTCAGCCTGGATGGAAACTGACAAATGGGTCAAAATCAATCTGCAGAACACAGTGAGCCATGAGGAGTTCAATTATCCTGATGAAATACAATTGCACAGATATATCCATGGTCCCTTGTTATTACACTGGATGTCAAACCCTTTGACAGTATCTTCTTCTCATATTATCCATCCATTTGAATTGATTACATTCATTGTAAATATTGTGAATATTCGTTACATATTTTTTGTTTTCTGTAGAATGTATTACACCAAAATACACTTTTAGGTGTGTATCTGTGTTTTGTTATTACTGATACGATAATGATTGTTTGTCTGTACAAATTTTAAATATAATTTATTTACTTGTTATGATATAGGTAATTTTTCATATACTGTATATATTATAGGCAATATTTGTAGTTCCAATCATACCATAACATGGAATTAAATCTTCAGAAATTATATCATCATCATGTTTTAAATTCCTGTAATTACTTGTAGTTAAAGTTTAATTACCCGTCTTAAATGTATATCCCCAAATAATGCCTCACATCTGCATCAGAGTCCAAAGCTGCCTTGCAGGTCACTCTTCATGTGTTCAAACTGTCAAGCCAACTCTCAGTGCCTCACACTTTCACAAGGCAATATGGTGTAGAAACCAACAGTCTTCTCTCTTCATCATGGAGATACATTAATACATTAACAATAAATAATGAAGGAATTCATCAGAGGAGACTTTGCATATAGATAGCCTACTTAAGCCGGAAGAGACTATTAACATAACTTGCAGGCAGTGGTGGATAATTGGAGTGGCTCTCCTTCTTTCCTCCCCTTTCTGTGACTAATAGAGAGACCACGGTGACAGAAGGAGGACACATAACATGCTCACACAATCCCTACGCCATGAAATAAACCAAACCCTTAAGGTAGGTGTCAACAGTCTGAAAGTTAGCATTACATATTGTAATGACTGCTTTTAGTTTTAACAGATGTGTGGAGTGACCAGCTACTTAGATGGAATGCAGAGGGGGTCCTATAACCCACAGCGTCATGTGTTGAGCACAGCTTTCCCAGGGCCAGTTATTGCCACGCCAACCGCCAACCCCTAGAGAGGGAAACTCTGGGGACTTTTGGCAACTCCAGTCGTTGA
This sequence comes from Etheostoma perlongum, assembly GCA_026937815.1. Lineage (NCBI taxonomy): Eukaryota > Metazoa > Chordata > Actinopteri > Perciformes > Percidae > Etheostoma > Etheostoma perlongum. The sequence goes on along the minus strand of CM049371.1, from coordinate 5,851,713 downwards.
CCTTTGAAGGTGTGGGGAAGGTCTGCCGCATTTTATCTAAAGGAGCCGGGTCAACATAGCTCATTTGATTTCATGTTTTACACTCCTATTTAGAAACTTCTGTATCTCAACTGATGACATCATCTATGACTACACAAAACAGGCAAATACTATACTAATATATAGCATTTGCATAGTATATAGTAGTATAAATACTATAATAATCAAGATAATGCCTAAACTGTGAGGAAAAATATCAGATACATACCCTGTTATTTTCCCTCTGATGGTGTCATCAGTTCAGTCAGGTTTTGGGGACACTGTAGATAAGCTAAAAATGGTCTTCCTTTATTAATAAGCTGTGGTCGAAACGTGAACGATGATAAGATGTCTACATTACATGCAATATTTGATCAACCCCAACAGTTACAAAGTTAGGACAACTGCAGACTTACAGATTCATTACTATCTGAGAAATGTAAAAAAAGAAAAGAAAAAAGAAACCGTTTGATGGTAATAGTACACATGTCAACATAATTGATTTTAACTTTCTATCAGGTGGTTTGGTAGGTCTTGTGCTTACTCCTGCGGACTGCAGACTGCATGAACAGCTATGTGAGTTGGGAATTATTTTAGTCGAGGTGTGACTTGCTCAATTGTACTTCAACAAAATTGGTTGACAGTGTGTTGAGAGTAATTATTTCTGTCACACCCAAAGGAATTTAATGTTCCTCTAGGTTCAAGCAACGTTTCTTGTCATCTGGTGCAGTGGTGCGGTTGGAGGAGAACTGGTCCTTCTTGCTGTGAATGTCTGTGGATTACACTTTCTCTTCTTTTTCTTTCTTTTTTTACCATTTTTTCTTTATCTACCATAACATAAGAGACATGTAAGTCATTGCCCCTCTCACCAGGCTCAAGTGCCCATGTGGTCAGCCAAAGTGCCCCTCTGGTTTGATTTGAGGCCAAACATTCATTCTAATGCTAAATCTGACTTAGTGATCAGATAGAAGCTGTGACAGTGTCATGTCCACCCATGGCCTCCTGTAGTTGGCTATTTAACCACCTGTCGACCTACAAATCTTAACCTGATGGATGAAATGCTTACTCCTGCTAGATCCTTGACAGCACTCACCTTATACACATCTCTGAGAACAGGTCATTAAATACAGGATATATTAAATATCCTCCCTTCGGCAGGATGGATCTTATGCACATTAATCAGAACAGGGTGCTATTTACAGTAGAAGAAGCAGGTGGAGGAATTGTGGTCATATGTTAGTGAGTTGGACTGAGATCCAGAGCTGAAGCATAGACTGAAACCATTGCCTCTTGTGTAATCAATGTTTTATGATGATAGCATGATAGCAATTTTGAAATATGCATGCAACTGTTTCCCTCACTAACTTGCCAATTTTCTCTCTCCTGCTATCAAACACTTCTCACTGGCATTAGCGACCCTAGTTGTTATCATTTTGTTCTCTTGAAATGTACTTTTTACACATTGAAAAACAAAGAAACGACTAATGGATAGCTAATGCGGCTTGGCTTAAGTTTGGATGACGTTGCAAAAGAAGAAGAGCAATTCATGCCAAAATCTGCTGAAGCATCATTATTATGATGCATGGAACTTTCTTAAGGGCACTACCTGCAGTGCCAAGTGATATTTAAACAGCTGGACATACCATTGATATTTAATCACAACATTTTTCATAACTTTGGATGGCACCTGCAAGTAACACACTTCCCATGATTCCCATTAAAAAAAATTTTTTTTAAACTGCAGGTTGTTCTTTGGGAAATTAGCTGAAGAGAAATATGCTGTGTCTACATTTTCTCGCTGGCATTTAGGCTAATGTCAGATTATTCAGAAACAAGCAAATGTTTGGACTCTATGTCAAAGGTGCAACTCAATAAATTATGTTATTTGTAGAATTAATTGGTAAATAGTATTTCCCCACATGAACATGTTTTTATTGATTTCACAGGAAATGTTACTATAAACATAAGGTTTTAAATTTTTTTAAATTCCACCACAACCCCGAGGCCCACATAGAGTTTAAGTATAGTATAACAGCAGAAATTATGTGTACACTCATGAAATTAGATGAATATGTAGGCCACAAGCACGCACATATGTACTGTACATATTTATTAATAGTTTTTTATTGATTTCACAGGAAATGTTACTATTTACTAGTAGTTACTAATTTATTTTTTACATTATCACCCCAACCCCAAGTCCCACATAGAATTTCCAACCACATGTCTCTTTATTGGCATACACACACACCATTCTTCACTATACCAGGGAAAAATCCTTCAGTTTTTTCCATTTGACGTCTTTGCCATTGCATGAGTGGTATGTTAGCGGTGCAGCCTAGTGATTTGAAAAGAGTCATGTCAGGGACTTGGAAATGGATTCAAGGACGTGACAGGGCCCATGTGCATTACTCATGTGCTTGACTGCTGCTGTGCTTCTCTCTGAAGGTCTTCACAAGGCTGCCTGCCCTGCATGCAATGGTGAGAGTGAGACGTCAGGCTGTGAAAATATTATGTGTGTGTGTGTGTGTTCAAAGTAGCTTATTGTCATTATATTGAGGGGTCAGACAACAATATAATGAAATTTGGGTGGCAGTCCCCCGGGGCATAAAAACATAGACATTTAAAAAAGACAATTACAACAACTATATACTATACTATATGCTATAAATACATAAAATTACTAAGTGCAATGCAATGGGCAAACACAGTGAGCAGCAGCATTGCTGTATAGTAACAAGGGCAATGTAAACAATCAATGTTATATTGTGTTATTGCATGTTGGAACTAATTCAAGTCCTCCTGTGTGTGTGTGTGTGTGTGTGTGTGTGTGTGTGTGTGTGTGTGTGTGTGTGTGGGTGTGGGTGTGCGTGTGTGTGTGTGTGATGTGGAGTGGGGGTCTCAGGTCATGTTCAGGAGTCCAACAGCTTGAAGGGGAGAAGGTATTTTTTAGACTTGTGATTGTGTTTGAAACTTATTAATAATGAGTGGTATGCAAATTTGAGGTTTAGGTTGATGGAAATAAATGACAATGTTGCTGTAAATGGATATCAGAATGGTCAGGACATGACATGTTTTATACTCCATGTGAATCAAAATGGGTGGCCACATTGTTCATATGTGTTTTCTGATAAACAATTTTCTGGAAATGTATTCTAGTGTTGATTATAAAGATGAGTGGAGTTAGATGAGAATGTAAACACCACCCTCATGCTAAATGTGATGCTACAATTAGGATCAATCAATCAATCAACCAATCAATCAATCAATTAACCATGTTTTTATTTCTTACATGAAATCGTACGAGGTACAATTCAATTCACTCTATTGTCATTTCACTGAGTACTTGCATATTCATAAAAAATGAAAAGTTCTTTCTCATCAGTGGTAATGTAATCCCATCAACTCCTTTAACGTGTGCAAGATTCATCATAACACAGAATGTGTCCGTCAGAGTCACCTGGTTGAATGGCACCAAGTCTCTGTAAAAGCAAACCACAGTTCCTGACATCCCGTTGGAAACCAATGCAGGCACGGAGGCACGAAGGCCACCCAGCTCACCGTTACTGCCTGCACACCGGCCAGCAAGATGCCCAGCAGAGAAGTAGCAGTCGGTGTTCAATTCCTCCACACTTGCCTTGGTGGCGCTGTGATGTAGAGATGGAGATGGACACAGAGATGGTCTTTCTTGTCCACTTGGTCTCGTAGCCATTTTCACCTTTTCCTCGAATGATTACATTTGAAAGCTCCAACAACAAGGGAGTGGTGAGTTGATTTTCCTATCCTGATGAGTAACCCACAGTCAGGTGATGACTGCCGAGATGGTCTTGGTAGCTTGTGCATTTGAAAACTTGAGCCAGCTGGCTAGCTTGGCTATGGCAAGGTCTACAGGAGACTGGCAAGTATAGTGCAGTGCAGTAGCATAGCTATATTCTATTTAGAAATAACACCAACTAGATTGCCTTTGGCATAGTACATCTGGATATCGATCTGTTACCGTCAATCAATTTTCTGCTTTTCCTTAAATCTGCTTGTGCAGCCATTTATTAGTATAAACCTATATTCTAAAACTGATTATCTTCGGTCTCAGATAAATGTCTCATCGAGATAAAGGCAAAACATCCATGCTGCAGTAACAGGAGGAGGAGCACGGCAGTGACGTTTCCCTTTGTTGAGGACAAGACAGGAGAAAGGAGAGAAGATGGAGGGATTGTCAGCAGTGTTCATTTCTTCCTCTAATAGTTGACGATGGATGGCTGCAACACTCCCGTCGCTATTGGCCTCTGATAAGCCCTCTTTTCGAGGCCCTAGGTGGAGCGCCCTCTTAATGGAATTGCTCTCATCCCGGTAGCATTGCTGTATTGACTGCTCTCCCCCAGTGAAAGAGGACCCTTCTGTGAAGCGAATGAACTGGGAGATTGATGAGGCTTGGCTGTGTGAAATCAGCCCAGCCCCATCTCCAATCAGCCCAAAGCCACCAAAGGAGTACTATTTAGGGGGCATACTTCATATGTATGTGAAGAGGAAATGCCCCCTATGGTTGTTAGAAAAGCAATGTGACGCCAACATATGTTACACTGAAGTGAAACAGCCCTCCAGTGTAATTGGCAACAGAAAACAAAACATAATGTCTCTGTCTCAGTGTTGTGCATCGCCACCCTCTGCAAATATGATAACAGACTGTACAATAGAAAAAGATGAGAAATTATGTAATAGTACAATTTATGGCACTGCTTACACTTTTAGCATGACCCATCTTCTGCCTGAGAGAAATGATCCATGAGTTAACTAAACTGTGAAATGGATGTTTTTTCCTAAATGTATGCTGTGCAAAGGTAGAAAAACAGGAGTCCTTTGTTTGCAGGTAGCAATGGTTGTCTAACATTCTGTAGTACAACAGGTTCCCTCTGAGAGTTCAGGAGGCAGACGACAGGCAGATAAGATACTTATCACCGCTGAGGCTCTACAGTCTTATCTCTCTTATAGAGCCTCTTACCTTTTGGCTCTCACACAGCCAGACAATGATTCATTCTCAACAAGACTTTTAGCTTTGTGTAAAAGAAACAATTTGTTGTCTTTGTCAGTTTTATGCAACCTGTCTGAACTGCTGTTCTACTATTGTGATGTCTAAGAAGAGCTGGGAAAACAAACACATTGATATAAATTGTGGACATTTGGGTCAAAAAGTTTATTCTTTTAATTGAAAAAAGTTTTTACCATCTGTTTTTACTCATATATGTAGAACTTAATGCTTTTTTGGTCATGATTAACACTAGCAGTAGCCTAGGAGATGCACTTTGTAAAAATAGCAATTTAAATATGACTTCATAGCAAAAAGCCCATTCTGCAATGCAATTGTCCCCCAGTAATTGAGAGTCCTTTGTCTTTTCTGTTGGCTCCTTTCTCTTCCATGGTGGTATAGCCATTTAGCCAATGTAGAGATGTCATTCATCAGGCCTGTGAGTGCCCTCATGTCTACTCATCTGTCACCGGCTTCCTTACGTCCTCGACATCCCTCCTACTGCTTCTCAAAATAGAGCAGGAGATTTGAAGGAGGGGAGCCTTTTAGCCCAGTCCCAGGAGGTCCATCATCCCCCTTCAACCCTCCCCCAGTCCCTCCTTAAACCACCCCCAGTCTCCACCCTTCCTCTTCCCCATTTCCTCCAGCATCTTCACCTGATGAAGCCATCAAGACAAATCATTGTCCAGAAGTTGTGGTGTGTGCGTCGGGGGCCACCATCAGTCACAGGCAGACACTAGTCCAGACATGGACACACAATGGTGGAGAGGAAGGGACAAATATTGACTAGTTGCCAAGACAAAATTTACTGCCAATCAAACGTTTCTGAACCACCTATATTTTAGCATTACTGCTTCTATACTGCTGCTTAAATCTAAAGCAGTATACATGTGAATTGCAAATTGTCTAAAATGAAAGACAAAAAAAAACAGAAATGGGTGAACTGAGTTGCTTGTCATTTTTAGTTATGTGCAAGTGGGCTAGATCTTCAGCACATTCCTGTGTAGCTCAGTTTATTATTAGAGTAAATTAGCATCCCATCAGAATACATTTGTGTAAATAACAGTTGCCTATTCAAGTTGTAAGATCTTCATGGGACGCATTTGTTCATTGTTCAATTCCTGAAAAACTTTAAAGCAGATAAACTGCCTTACAGACACAATACTATAGTGCTAATAAACTTTTTCACAGCAGATATTTTGACATGTCATAGCAAGACATTCACAAGTGTAAGAAACATTGGCTCTGTTCCATTCTCAGTAAATTGGTCAGTGAGTCACTATGCAAAACAACAGGACCTTGGAAATTGGGTTATATGTCACAATTTAGGGAATTGAAGCCCCAAACGCAGAGATGAGGCAGGTAGGCAGGAGAGAGTTTATAATGAAGATTTATTAACAAAAAGAGCCCAAACCAACACAGGGATCCAAAAAGCAAAAAACAATGACTCAAGGAAAACACAAAATCCAAAAAGACAAAAATCCAAAAGGTCCAAAGAGAAAAGGGAAAACAAAAGCCAGGAACACAGAAACTGGGAAGAACTCACGGGGGAAATAAGGATCGCTGGGAAGAGTCCAAATGCTGAGCACACCGACAGGACCAGGCAACCAAACGGACAAACACACAAAACGATCTGACAAGAGACAAAGGGAACACAGAGGTAACAAGCAAACAAGGAACAGGTGATACAACAGGTGAAACACATCAGGGTGGGGACGACAATCACACAGGCGGGAAAATACAAGGCAGGTAATAAAACCAGACAAGACTAGACAGAAAAACAGACTATCAAAATAAACCAGGAACACAACAGACACAACACAGGAAGTACACTAGGCGACAAGGGAGGACACACAGAGTATAACAGAAAACAGAACAAACGCACAACAACAGAAAACAAATCCAACAGAAACTATAACAAAATAATGCAAATATTATCCAACCATGTTTTTTAAGATATACAAATGTAAATGAAGTTATGTGATGTGAAAAGAATTTGACTTCTAAATATTTGTGCAAAACAAACTGAATTCACATTCATACATGTGCACACATTCATACATGTGCACACATTCATACATGTGCACATATGTACACTGCTGGATCTCAGGTACAAAACTGGTGTAGTGGGAACAAATCTTCATTCACATTTGTGGATATTACTTTGTGCATTTGTTTTTCTCATCCCATAGGTAGAAACTGTGGGAACTGTAAAGCCTAATACGCCCAGCCACAGCTCAACCAATGGTGAAGCAAAAAATATGATATACTACACCCATTTCTGTAAAACAACTTTATGTCTACACCCAATGTATACAACTTCAATAAAAAGGCAGAGCAAGGGGAGAGTACTTTGGAAGACTGCTGAATGATTTCAGTACTCATCCCCATTTGAAAAGCACAAAAGACAAGTCCGTGTGAGTTTTTGACTTGAGGCTTTGAACCTAACAAAACCCACTTGGCTTGCACGGCCCTGCTTTTCTTTGGAAAAGAAAGGGAAGAATACATGTTACTTGTGTCTTTGGAACTCTGTAAGGTTGGTAAGTAAGGCATGATCATCTTTAGTTAAAATACTTTAAAGATCACACTACAAAGGGTAAGATGATACTATTTAGGTAGTCTGTGACTCAATAAAGGTGGCCTTGCTCTATGCCCTGCCTGATATTCACACTGCAAGAACACCATTAAAAAAGTTGGGTTGAAATGGCCACCTCTGGCCCCCCTCTACATTCTTTTATGACTGCAACAGTATAGGAAGTTGCTTGGCCTCTCTCAGCTAAGTATGCACTCATCTCAGGGGATGATGGACATTTGTAAGGAGTGATGAAGCCACAGCTATAGGGAAGGAGATTCCCCCATGAAAAGAATCTGATCTTAACAAAGCTGACAGTCGAACAAACAATTGAGTTTGTAACAATTCAAGACGTTCATCCTTCCACGATATGTTTTGACCCACAGATCAAATTGCAGGCTTTAAATGATGTATACCAGTTCTATTTCAGGGCACATCACTAGTGTTATTTGTATCTTTGGTAAATTAGCTATTTTCGTTAAGATTCCACAGAACCTCAAAGGAGAGAAGTGAGTACTGCTTCGTTAGACAGTTTTTAATCGATGCTCAGACAATAATTCAGTTCCATCTCTTCTCCTGCAGCTGCATAAGGGAATCACAGCAAGATAAATGGTCCATCTCACTGAGATCATTGCTTTTCCTATTGATCGTCCGATGCAGGTCTAGCCTGAGTCCAGACATTGCTGAAGAGATGTATACGTAGTAGTTTAGAGGAACATAACATGCACTCACTGCCCCAAGCTCTCCCCCACACACACAAACAGATGTTGATACAATGTGGATTTTTTAGCTAAACAAGCTGTGTCAGAGATGCATTTTAACTGAACCAATTCCCATTAGCTGTTCTGTATTGCTTACTTTGCAGAGCTAGTAAGCAATCTGTCTTGTTGTCTTCCATTTTCATTTGCTTCTTCGTTGAACAGCACCCATGCTGTTGTCTCCGCACCACCATACCAACGACAACCCTCCTTGCTGTGATAATTGCCACACGAGTATTGCAAAAGGTACGAGGCACAGACCTCTCGGGATGCTATCTTATAGAACAATGTTTGGTTTTGTTGTCCTTTTTGTTCTTTCTGGGGGAAACTTTCTGCTACAGTGCCCACACAGTATTGAGCAAGCATCTGGAATGAGTCATAGCCCCTCTAATGGAAATCCATTTAGGTTGGTCTGAAGTATAAGTCTGCGCAGGGAAGCATATCGTCACGCTGAAGTGAACCCCTGGCTACCTTTCAGTAAAGGGAGGACAAGCAGATAGTATTCAAGGTGAAAAGAACTCATAGACAATCAACAAAAAAGGCTCATTTTGAGACCAAACAATGACAAATAATAGATTGCAGCACAGAGTGTATGCAGCTGGATTGCATCTTTATCAAAGTATTTTTTTTTTAGTTTTAACCATTTTCTCACTAGACACACAGAAATGATTGTATTCCAATGCAGTAAATGTTAATCGCCTTATCTTGGGTGATTGAAAATTGAGTGTTCTCAGTGAAAGAATGAGCTGATCTGAATGGATGTAAGCTTCAGCATATGAGGCAAAATGCAGATCCATTGATCATTAATATTTACATATACACCCAAGCCTGGGAGAATTGGATTTTGAGGTTGGCCTTTTAGTGTAATGTATGCACTCTGGCTCTTGATTGCGACGTTGCCGGCGGCCTGAGAGGCAAACCGTGAATACGTTTGAAGTGAATCTTTTAATGGAGTATTATGGAGACATGAAAGAAGGCCTGTGAAGGTCAGTCTCTCAGTGGTGCTGTGAGCAATTGTGCTCTCCTAAAATGTCTGTGTTACTTAAAATTAAATAGGACAGGCTTTCAATTACAAAGAGGAAGTACTGTAATGCATTGACTAAATCGTGCCGTCTTCTCCTTTGCCACTGGAAATATGAAGCTTATGTTTTCTCTGGACCAGAGGATCATCATTGTAAAGCATTATTGCTGGTGGATAAAAGCACTGGATTTCTGTAAGCTCTATTATGGAATAAAAACGCACTGCTACTCTACATCTTACAAAATGTTTTAATGATTTCACAAAACTAGATTTATGAAACGTATTATGCAACATATCAAAGTAATCAAGTACAACACCCAGAGTTAGGTATCACCTTGATATTCCATTTTCTCCAGCAGAGGTGGTGTTAGTGTCCCTATTAAAGTGACACAACTGCTGAATGAGAAATGAGCTCCATCACTTTTTTTATCTCTTTGTTCATCCCTCTCTTCAACCTTTATCAATTTAGTCTGTGTGTGTGTTCAAAATAATGTATGATTCATTTACAATTCCTTGTACCTTCCCTATTTCACTGGAAATTAGAGCGATTGATGTTTGTGTGAATGATCCTTGATGAAGGTGTGGTAGCCAAAACGTCATAAAGTGTGTAAATGTGATCGGTTATACTGAATATAAGGGTTCTTTTTCTGTCATTAAAAACCCCAACTGTCGATTTAAGCAGGAAGACACATTCACAGTGCTCTCCACAAGAAAATGACTCCCCACATACTGTAATATATGACAACATTATCCAAAATATCACAACCTTCGGTCTAAAGTTTAAAACAATTGGCTGTTAATGTGAAAGGGAAAAAAACTTTTATTGCTGTATAGTAACAGTGTCTGTGGGGATGACACCTGTCTTATTGCTTTCCAGATGCTGAACTCTAACATCAGGTCGTTGAGAGTCACCCTGGGATTGATTCTTCTTCAGCTACTGATTCTGCTGTGTCTTTTATAGCCAGACACCATTACTGCAGCTCTGTGCCTGTGCTCTCAATTTACTCTAACAAGGCTCACACAGACAACTATATAATTGTTAGTTGTCTATTAATATCCCCTGCTGTCTGGAAAAAGCATCTGGTTTTGTTTGTATACTGCTGCACTCTTTAAAGCATCTTTGGGACACTGACCAGACAAGGTGGCAAGAAAATATTACATTCATTTAATGAATCCAGGGGAGAAATAAAAAGGTAACTGCAGGATCTCGCAGTTATTACACAATAATGGGTAGTGCAGGGATCAGGTGAAACTCCAGGAAGTTACTGCTCCCAGCCAGGAAGTATTCAGGCACAAACCCCCCTTTAAACAGATTTTTTTTTTTTTTTTACACTGCTTTTTGTATGGATTAAACAAACAAGATGCATTGTGTTCAGTGAGCTTAGAGGTACACGCAGGCCGATTCTGTCCCCTTTTGACAGAGCCAGCACTGTGCTGTTTCCCCATTTCCAGTCAGAAGGCAATGATGAGCCAACCGGCTCCGGGCTGTACATTTAAAAAGATAGATACACGGGTAGAATCTCCTAATTTAAAGGTGCTGTAGATAGGATTGTGAAGAACCAGGACTTAGCCAAAAAATTGAACATTGACAACTTTTCAGTCCCTCCCCTCTTTCCACTAAAGCCCAAAATGGTCTCCTTAGCCCCTCCCCCCACAAGAGAGAGATATGCACGATAGAGCGCGTGTGTAAGGGGGGGTGGGAGGGGACCTGTCTGCTACTCATGCGCAGGAAAGAGGGAGGGGAGGACACTATGAAATGCATGTGCATGAGCAGTGATTGACACCCCTCCTGGCCCTGATTGGTGCATCTGAAATGGGCGTGATTGATTTTTTTCAAATCAAACTACAAGCTGTAGGTGGTGCCAGAGGAGGCAGATTTTTTTTTAATGACCTGCTTCATATTGTTCTACTCAAAAATAGTCAGTTTCAGCAAATACAGCAACAAGTTAGTTTTATAAGTCTTACCTACTGCACCTTTAACTCTCAGCATGAAAGTGAATAATCATATTCCACAAAATGTCTTGTCTTTCAACAAAAGCACAAAAATGTGTTAGTGGACTGGAATCAAATCCATATTGTATGCAGCAAATCAAAACCAACCAATGTCGGTAACATATTAGCTAATTCATCAGTATTATAGAATCTGAGCCAACTGGTCGATGAAAGAAGGATGAAGCAAGGCAAAAGGCTGAACTCCTCAAAGCTTCTCTATATTCCTTCAGTCTGAATCTGGGTTTACACTTGTGTTACTGATGGAAGGCAAAGCAGTGAGAGTCGGGCTCTGGATGCAGCAGTTAAGCTGCAGGCTATCAATCAACTCCAGCTGATTCTGAATGCAGCCCACCGTGTGCTGGGATGTGGCCCAGGGTGAAGGAGGAAAAGTCAGCCATTTCTTGTTGTCTCAGTGTGGGCACCAACAAGTTAATCAAAGAGATGCACAGCCTCTTTCCTCAAGGCTCAGAGCCTTGACGGCCTCCTCGGTGTTGTGTCTGAGGCGGGCGACAGGCTGGACAAACAGATCGGCTGAAGCTGGATAATAAGGCATGCTCTTCTCCAGCCAAGAGTCCTACCAGCCAAACCCACACATAAACTACAATAAAAAAGTGTTGCAATAATAGGCAATTGGCCTTTTCGTTGTTGAACTGCAGATTACTAAAAATCGTGAAAAGGTCCACTCTGGTTCTTGATTTCTAATATCGAAAACTATCCAGGCTGCAACACCATGATCGACCACAGACTCAATAGGTCACACCATGGTATCTACTTTAGCCCTCCTGCTTCTCATAAGAAGGGATGAGGATTGATTCAGCTATTTATCACAAACCTGACATCTATGAGAGCAGCGCTCGCCAACCCACCATGACAAATATCTGACTCAAACACACTCAGTGGAGAATATGAGCTGTCCATAACAGACTGTGTCCCATCAATAGCAGTCCTCTCACTGAAACAAATGATCTTCACTCATTCAACCTTGAAGGAAATGAGCTACAGAGATGTTAAAAGCAGGAATGAGTGTAATAATGGAGCACCGACTGCTGTTACAAGCAGACAGGAGTTTTTGACTGTGGTCAGAGCTTTTAAAAAAACAATAGCCTGAAGTTACAAGAGTGCTCTAGTACCATCTGGTGGTGACGCACGCACACACACAAGAGTGAGAGAGACAGTACAGTGGAAAGCCAAAGAAAATTAAGCAAGTGGTGAGAAATGACAAAAGGAAATCTATTGTACTGAAAGTAGTGGATAAAATCTGTGCATCCCACTCATCCAACCCACTACCTTTTTCAGCCCTTGCCACCAGGAAGTTACTATAAATCACTGCACCACACAAACTGGTTCAATATTATATTTTTAACCACTGCAACCTGCAAGTTGTCCCCATTGACTGTGCCCTCTGGGCAAACTGCATTGGTTGTTACTGTAAAAAAATTCCAGCAAGTCCAAGTTGCCTTTGCTTATCTTTAACCATGCATACAACTGTAATGGTTTCTGTTTGTTCTGTTTCCTGTTATACTCTGTGTCCTCCCTTGTCGCCATGACCTGGATGACCGAGAACCTTCATGGACTAGTTGTTACTGGTGTTTTGTTGTCAGATGTTGAAGGTGATGTATGCTGTGGCCATTTTCTGCATTTTATGTTGCTAAACAATATGAATATGTGATGATGTTGATGGGGACCATGCTGCCACACACACCGGAGAGAAATCACAACTGCTTTGCTGCATGGTCATTTAAGAGTTTTTTTTCCCCCCAGTTTCTGGGGCAAAAAGGGCAAGGGTGGTTGTCTCCCAGGATGTTGACGGCAGCATTGGATAAAAACTGAAACCTGAATCTTCTGGCAGAGAACACCATCTACTGGAAAACACAAGAAATACATTTCCTGGAAAGCCAGGATCCACGTGGAACATCTGTAGCTCTGTAAATTAATTGGAGATTGGTAGGTAACGTAATGCATGTATGATGTGCATTTCACTGCTACCAGAGAGTTTAGGTGCCAGAATCAATCAGCCAATTAATACTTTTAATTGTTCCTATACAGGGGTGATACTTTTTAATTCAGTAGCAGGGAAATAGTTCTACCTTTCCTAATGAACAATTTTCATTTGAACAGAATAAAAAAGATATTTCATAAAATTCTTTATTTATAAACTTGATGCAAGTTTACAAATTACTTTACATGGTCAAAATCACCCTTGCCATGGAAAAAAATGAAACCAAACCAAAGCATGCTAACAGTGCATAACTTTATAACCCGGCCACTGCAGTTAATGAAGCAAGGTAAAGAACCCAGAACCAGGCTAATTCAGAACTCAGACCAATATGTCACTCGCCAAAGCAGAGAAATGTTGTCAGACAACAGGAGCTGGTATGAGAGAAGCTGTCATTCAGTACACAGACTGAAGTATACCATTATTTCAAAGGACAGGTTAAATATGTGGGCTTATAATTGTTCTGATGGCACACAAATCTGAACTGCTACTTTTGTTGTTTTGTTGTCCTGGCATTTTTAAAGGTAATCCAAGCAAGTAGGAGGTCTTGTAAGTCCATGCGTCTCTCTTAGTATCTGGCCTGGTTCAGTAAGCGGCACACAGGGAAAAATGATCCTGTGCACTGATGTAGGAAACCACGAGTTAAGTAAACACGTAATGAAAAACTGATACATCTAGTCTTTTTTTAATCACCCTACCCCACCACTCGCTGCCTTCAGTAGCTTGGGGGAAAACACCCATTGATATATTGACATGCAAAATACAGCAATATCAAAGAGACGGGGTAGATGTGTTCTGAATACCTCGCCAAGAGCAAGTTAATCTGAAGGTGGGAACAAATCCCTGCTCCACACATCTAATCATTTCAAAAAACTTGCCAAATTATTGAACCTCAACAGTATTCAGAAATCTAAGTGTGTGCAAATCAGCGAAAACAGTGAAACACACTGCAATGTCTATTGGTAAAATGGATGTGTAATTTTAAAATGGCCCAAAAAAAGATTGACACATTCATCTCAATCTTGCATTTCCTGGCGATATTCTGAAGCAATCCTTTGCAAAGTCAAATGTGCAGTATGTATTCCTGAGTTTGATTGTCCAGAGAATGCAGGGGTGGGCTCGACAGTGACCAGAATGAAGTGATTAGTACATTGCCAATGGCATCACAACAACTAACAACCATGCCAATGATTCATAGCCATGTTGGGATTTTGCTTGTGGTGAAACAAGAACGGAGGGTGACACTTGTTACACATATCCTGCAAGTCTAAACAAATGTCAGACATGTTGAATATGAATAGGCTGTATGTTTAATAACCCATCTCTACTGGTTTTGAAAATGTGTGACTGAGGTTAGTATTACTGAGAAAATTCTAAATCAACTTAAAAATGAGGAAAGACTGTATGAATTAGCATAACTAAGCTTTCTATGCTGGTTTTCAGGACAATATACTTAAAACAATGCAAGTAACCACACAAGAGAACACCCACAACAAACGTGTAACTGCATTAATTGGAATGCTCCACAGTTTTCTGCATATTATTCACATTACATCAAAGACCCAGCACGCTGAGGGGTACAGCTGTGCTGGGAGTGGTTATGAATACCAACCAGAGAAGTGGTAATGGGAAGAACTGGGTCCCTACAAATATTTATCAAATCTACACAAATATTCTGGAATAGGGACAGACTCCAGCCGAACTTCCCAGGTGGGAAGCCAGAAGGTATATGGTTGAGACTATTGCTGTGAATTTGAAACTCTGGCTGCACTTTTAAACCAGCCACAAGGTCAAGAAAAAGTCAGAAGGTAAAAGGTCACTTTTCTTCCCCCCCCCAGACTGTTACGACTGCAGGATTGGCAAAGTGCTCAGGATGTGAATCAGCTACAAGAGCAAAGCAGGTGACTACACTGTTAAGCTGTTAAGACTAACTTTCTTCAGTACAACAGAACTCCACAAGACGGTGTCTTCACTGCATTGCCTTACTGAGGTTCATCTGGTTTGAGTGATTGGATATGAATAGCCAAACCTCTGGAATGCCAGAAACTGCGTGCCTACTATTATTGTTTGGCCATTGTAGAGGTGCCATCAAATAAGGGGAATGGTACTGTCGGTGTTGTCAATAACATGAGGACTACAAATCAATATTCATAAAAAATAAAAAAATAAAATAGACCAAAACCGCAGTAGTCATTAAGCTTACAGAAGATCATGGTGTACTTTTGTTTCCTTCTACAAGAGTATCCATGAAGCAACGTTTTCTTATTCTAAAGGAGTCTTGAGAATTTGCAGTGCCCTTGCTGCTAATAGACAAGGGTAAATAGTTATACGGTCTTTACCCAGCCAAAGACCCAGACAAGGTTACATTATATAAACAATTAAATCCTTTTGCAGAAATACAAATTTACATGTTTACACGTGGAGTTAAAATCAACTACATTACAGTGTGATCCAAACACGCCCCTGCTTTGCCTGGTCATTTCTTGGGTTGCCAACCTAGGACACACCAAACCTCTCCTGCAGGGAGGTGTCCAGTTGCTGGTTGTGATGACGACGACAGTGGTCTCCCAACTTTGGAGCTCAGCAGTTGCTGTTCTTCATTATGGGGTATCCCACCCAGGCTGCAAAACTCTCTATATCTTCCTCCCCACCTGAGGACTTCAAGCTTTGAAAAGATAAGAGGTTTGAAAGCAAACTAGCCTCAGAAACATGTTATTCCAGAGGAGGGATCTTGGCATTGCAAAGATAATACATGAGCACAATATTACAGAGGCCGTCCATGGAGAGAAAAGGTAGTGGTTCTTCCACCACCAGCATTTAAATGTCCTTCCCAGCCACCGCTGCATCATATCAGGAAATGTCACATGCCATTCTTGGATCCAGTCTGTGGCCAGAGAGGCAGAGTCTGGCGACCGGAGCATCAGACAGCCACTGCTGGCGGTTAAAGCCATGCTGCATCTTTCAACTCCCAGCCGGCGAGTATCCTTGGAATGCTCAACGCCAAAACCAAAGGGTGAGTTTGTGTGACGTTTAGTCCACCGGTTTCCTCGAGTATGGGATGATGTCGCAATGGAAAAATTAGATTGTATCAAACAGATGTACAGAAAGATAAATATTGAGGAGAGTACACCCTTGCGGGTAGCTGATGAGCTTGGATGTAAATTCCAGGTGAGAGTGTGTGTATATATATATATGTGTGTGTGTGTGTGTTTATGTGCTAGTTTCTGGGTGGGCACTGAATGAAGAATTTGGTTTGAAGTTCAAACTCTCATGTAAAGAACACAATGGTTTGCAGGATAAAAAAAATATATTGGTCGCAAGGAAAAAGTAAATCAAAGACGTGGTCCCAGTGCAGGAAAGGCAGGAATCTGTTTTAGCCGTCCTCCTTAGGGGGTGTGTACCAGCCTAAGGGAAAAACAACAACAAAGAATGACATAGAAAACAAACAAACAACAGGGGTTAGTGAAGCTAGATAACAAAAAAAGATATACTAGACATTTTGAACGTGCATCGTAGTACAGGACCCAGATCTCCGACAATTAGGCATGTGTTACTTTATCTGCCTCATTGTCCTGTACTAGGGCTTGACAGTATATCGACTTTTTAAGATACATTACTATATTTTCAAACAAGACGTGGCATGAGCCATTACGGTTTATATTGATATAGTTTCATGTAGCTTTACACACAATTCTTCCGTAAAGCCGTGTCTGTTTTAGCATTTCTCGTCTCGCCGGGCAACCCTGCCCCCACTTTGATGTACATGTGTTGCAGCTGTACATTTAACACATTAAACAGCAATAGAAATCCTGTCTTTGCATTTTTTTGTTTCAAATAAAAGTGTCTTCTGATGTTGCACATGTGGCTCTGACTTCAGCTCACTTTGTAGAAAATTCCAAGATATATATTTTGTATCACCATTCAGCGGAACAAAATACAGAGATATATCATTTCTGGTCCAATGCCCTAGCTTGTACATACGTTACCAACCATGTCTGGTAAGAAAACCAAAAAAATTGGGAAATATGGTTCATATGGACATATGGAGCAGCGGGACGCAAAAATCAATTTACACAACATCAATCCGCTCATCTTGTTTCTACGGTTGCTGCTCATGTGAACAAAGTTCTGACTGCACTGATGGCTGAAACAGAGCCAGGAGCCGTGCCGTGGTTTTATTAGAACAAACCAAAACTGATGAGGATTGCCTTTGCCAAAACGGCACACCAAACTGATCCTGCAGCACAAATGACGTTTCTCTATTTATTTCAGATTTCAGTTTTTATTTCTTTCAGCTTCAACTTTCACATTCTACTGCAATTAAACATAGCCCAATGTAGCCTAACCGAGTAAAAGAAATTTACATATTTTCACTGGAACGTCTGGTTTTAAAATGCAGCGTGGTGTTTTAAGAGAGGTCAAGGACAACAACAAAAATCTGCATTAATGGTCATCTTTGAGCAACAGACCTAGCAAATTAACATTTAAATTTAAATATGGATTCTTATCTTTGCTGATTCTATGTAATTTGATATTCTACTGCATATTAATTGGATTTGACTGGGCATATCAATCCTTTAGTCGGCTTTGCAGAAACAACCAAATATCAATTACAATGATCAAATTCAATGTCACAAAGCATTTAGTTCATATGCAAAAATGTGACACACGCATGGGAAATCATTGAACCTGAACATGACATTTTGGTTAACAGCAGGTTATATAAAAAGGTACCTTCGCACTACAACTACTTCCCTGACAGTGTATAAGCAACACTTACATTTTTCATGTTAGTTAATTATAGATTAAATTTCTTCATAGAAGCCTAATCAAAAAATGTATTAATTAAGAATACCAGCACTAAACAATTGTTGTTAAACTTCATATCTCTCATAATGCAGTTTAGTTCAAATTAGCAGGAATGTTTAAAACACACATAGACAGTAGAGTCTACTTTGTCTTACTTTTGGAAGTTGGTTTGGAAGTAAGTTGTTAAAATGTTGTTTGTTTTTTAACATTAAAGCATGTAAACATGTTGTTGGAGAAACCCAAAATACAATTATGAACATGAATGCATTATATGTCTTCTTTAAACACTTAAATCCGTAACAAAAACTTGCTAGAACCTTGCTGGTGTCTTTGAGGCTCACATAAACTCCAATAAGACCCCCCAAAAAATAAGCTGTCAGAAAGATCTTTAACATTAAATGTGAAAAATGGTAAATGTGGGAATATAAACTGGTCTGTAACAGACTTTAACAGAGTCATAGTGAGAGCACAGCCAAAGTGACATGTTATTGTTTAAGCATAAATGTATATGCAAAGAAATGGCCCTGAATCACATGCATGTTATACTTACAGTTTGTATGTGTATTGCTGTGTTCTATATCCTGCTAGCTACTATGCGAGTTTTACAAATGGAGTGTTATGATGTGGACTACAGGCATGTAAATGTTCTCCATGTTTGGTACATACACAACATTAGAAGCTGTAATTGGCCTACGCTTTAATGCATTGGAGGGATTTGGTTTCAGTAAACAAGGTTAGTTATGCACTCTGTATAACACCTGAGACAAAAACACTCACCGTTCTTTTCATGGATCTGAACAAGGGATTTGTAGGACTGCTGTGCTCTGGCAAGATTATACTGGTTCTGCATTAAAAAAGAAAATGAAATCAACCTTTGGTGTGCACTGGGTTTATGATGACAGTACAGAACAGGAAACAGCAATGACAGCTGTTTTCTACAGGCAAAAAAGCTTCTCTCTATCTCCAATTTCAAGAACAAACCCCAGTGTGCAGTGCAGGATAACCAACCTGCATTCTTCCCTTGTTTGACCATTCATAAAGGATCGCTTTCACACAAACCTGGCCATCACCATTCACTGTATAGAATTACATAAAACTTTGTACAAAATCTAATTTAAACTTTTTAAGGATCCATTGGAACACTGGATCTAGTTTTATGTGTAGAGAAGGCTAATTTGTCCTGAATTCTGGGTAGATGGAGACCTTTTTCAAACCTAAACAACATGGCTGACTATTCAAACCACTCAGCTCCCTTCACTTCAGCAAAAAATGTTCAGGAAGAAATCAACAGTTACGAGAACATTTTACAAGGAAAATTCAACAGGAATGAAAACTTCCACTATACTCGTCCATCAAGCTCAGATCCTAAGAAAACATGGCCCCTAGTTCTGAGTTAGCCTCGGTTTGTAGGTATAATATGCTAATAATAATAATTTATTCTAGATTAATCCCGCAAGGGAAATTACAAAGTTATCACTCAGTTGTTAGAATACACATTTGACACAGGCCTGAAGTACACACACATGCTCAGTACCTATACATGTACTAATGGAGAGATGTCAGCGTGAGGAGGCTGCAACTGTCGATGGACAGGCGCCCCAGGCAGTTGGGGGTTCGGTGCCTTGCTCAAGAGCACCTTGCGCATTAACAACTTGTCTACAAAGGAGGAGGTTCAGACACATTTTTCAGTCATCCTTTTCAAGTGCGTCTAAAACCCATATGCTTCCATTTTAATCAATCCAGCTGTCTGCCCGGGCCACATCATGGCTCGTATTTCACTCACATTTTACGTGCAAAACTGCAAACCAAAGCATGTTTTTATGCATCTAGTCTATCATCCTCGATTTTATACAAGCACATTCAGTGGTTGTGTGGTGGGCACTTAGCACTTCAAAAACGTGGATGACCTAAACTCAACACTCTGCCTGAACACATCCTGTGTAGACACAGAGGGAAGACTGCCCTGCTTACGTGTTGATTTCACTGTGTGGGCTGTGTAGAAATTGTGTAAGATTGTTGCAATTCTATAATGAAACGGAAGAACAAAAAGAAGTTCACATTTTGAACCCTGACTGAGACAGGTCCTGACTACAGGCTGTCTAACATGTGTTGACCATTTTCGCACTGACAGCAAACACCGGTTTATCTTGGGTTACTGTGTTAATCTATTAGTGGTATGAGGGTAAAGATCATCTTCAAACAGTCCTCATGAATGACTTTTTTCAGTACTGGTTAAGCTTTAATATAGCTATAGGGTATAATTTTAACAAGTTCCTTAAAATTACACTTTTAATACAAGTATTTTAACATCAAACACTGCACACACCATACTCCTGTCAGGCCTTGAGTGGGGTCAAAGTTTTTGGTTGACAAAAATACAAGCTCTTTTTACATTCCAAGACAAGACTATCGCACCTTTAATCTGCCTAGCCATCTCTGTGAAAGTTACGAAGACAGAATGGGGGGAAACAGAGCCTTTAAGCTGGCAGTGGAGGTAGTCACAGATCCGAACCAACGTCGGTGTGAAAGGGACAGCCTGCATGGCAGGACTGCATGCAGTATGATACATGAGTCGATGCACAGGCAGATCAAAAAAGTGTTTCTGAGTAGGCAAAGTTATTAATATCTTACAGAAACATTGCATGCAATGGTCCTCTTACTCCTCAATTCGTTCTCTCCCTCTCTCAAACACACAGCAGCAGCAGAAGCATGAAAGCTAAACACAAAACTAAAAAAGTGAGAAAAATCAAGTAATTTAAGCTATCATAATTTAAAATTAAAGACATGCTAAATAGAATTTCTATGAGGTTCAGAGAGGGGCTTAAATATATATGTTTTCTTGGGACTTAACTTTTCAAACACTCAGAAAAGCCGGTAGCCAGATTAGGTTTCATTAAGAAAACATGACAAGTACAAGTGACAGCACAAAAAGATAAACATCTATCTTGGCCATCCCAGTAGTGCCACCCTGCACATCCCATAACATTCCAATTGCAATACAAAAAACAGTACATAACTAGAAACAGGAAAACAGGAGATTCTCACACAGCACAACAGGCGCCGTTATAAGGCCTCTGTGTCAAAGCACTGTCATCGTGGTCCACATCATCATTATCAAAAGGTCATTTCCTGACTTGAAAAGAAACCTCTAGTGCTTACTTTATTGGCTCCAAACTGCACTCTGGCTTTTCCTTTGACTAAAGTGGCATTGATCTGCATGATGACAGACTCAATGGAATAGGCACTGCTCCATCCCTGCAATCAGGAAACCCAGTATCAATAAGAGTACTGTAGGTTTTAAAAGTGTAAAACAGATGCAGATATAATCCAAATTTATATTGCATATAATGCAGTGCAAATTCACATTAATGTATGGCTTTAAACAAATATATTTGGCCTACCTGTTTGGTGAGGAGTTCCATGCACAGGGCACCTCCTCCAAGAACATAACTAAAGCAAGGACAGAAAACAATTATCAGATGAAGAGCTATGAGAACAACACGATGAAGTCCTCTTTCAATAAGACACTTCTAAATCACTTTGTTCACAAACTCAGCCTCAACTATAAAATAGTCAACAGGGAAGGAAGAAACAGTGAAAAGTGTACCAGCTAAAACTCACCCTCCAGAAAGCACAGGCGAAACCACGCGGACAAACGGTGGATCAAAGGGGAAATTATCCTGTAGAGCAGGACCAGCAAAAATGGTCAATCTACAGACTTCAGACTCCAAAATAGTGCTTCATTGTTATTAATGCAGAGTAAAGTGTACTCACTTTATATGAGAAGTTTAGTAAAATGTAATCCATTCCTTCCTTCTCCTTTAGGACTTGTAAATCACTGTGTAAGGGGCTGTCTGGATCCACCCTGTTGGTCAGTAAATTATGCAATCAATCTGTGTTTATGTTGACCTAGAGAACGATAATGTGTGACACAAGATCCCAGTTACTTACGTCCTTAGTTTGACGTGCCATTCATACAGGCTGTCGTTAACAAGCTCAACTGAATAAATGCCTGCAACAGAAATTGATTAGATATGAGTTCTAAGAGGTCTCCCAATACAAGGTCTTGTAAAAACTGTAATGATTAAATCTCCCCTTTCATTTTATAAACTGAAAGGTAATACAGTGAGGCAATGCATGAAATGTACTGTAACTGGTAGCTCCACTACATCATATCACTGTCAGTAAATTCTGCCTTGTTCAATTGTGAAACAGTTACAAAAATACAAAATAATATTTCAAACGTCAAAATCAAATTCGTCTTACTTATTTTTTTTATGTGTTTTTTCCCCTAAGGAATGCAATTTTTTCTTCGTTAATCTCTCACCAAAATGCAACCTAGGGTCTTTTTGTAAATGTAACCGAGTACCCGAGTCAAACTTTCATTTAAAAACATAATTAAGACGGAAGCGACACTTTTAAGATCTACCGTATTATCGTTTTTTGGTCAAATGGCCTTTTGAATGGGAGAGCTAGGGGCACTTCAATGATAGCATCAAAATCGCTATTTTTAAAACACTAAGAAGGCTCGGCACAACATGAAACTTTGCTCCAAGTATCACCTGGGGCTCTACACATGAACTCGAGCATTGAGAACATTGTTTGTGTTCACAGAGTGTACTAAAAAGAAACTCACTGTAGCCGTTGATTCTGTCCGCCATCTTGTCAGTAAGAAAGTGTTATCAGGATACGAATGAACGGACTCCATAGTTGGAAATTTCATTCTTACATGAGGCTCCTTTTTCAACTACAAGGTCAATTTGTTTTTCAACGACAAACCAAAAAATTATCCGTGCATTTATTTGATACTAAGCTTTATGAGCTTTCCATCTTTACTCTCCTCCCTCTATTTGTCTATTTGTGACTTGCTAGATGGACGGCGACTGGAAAAACCAACAGCTACAGGAACTCTGTGAACACAAACAATGTTCTTGATGCTCGAGTTCATGTGTAGAGCCCCAGGTGATACTTGGAGCAAAGTTTCATGTTGTGCTGAGCCTTCTTAGCGTTTTAAAAAAAGCGATTTTGATGTGATCATAGAAGTGCCCCTAGCTCTCCCATTCAAAAGGCCATTTGACCAAAAAATGATAATACGGTAAATCTTAAAAAAAAGTGGCGCTTCCATGCTAATTATGCTTTTAAATGAAAGCTTGACTTGGGTAAATTAACAAAAAGACCCTTGTTTGCATTTTGTCAAGAGTTATGCTTTGGGATGCTGTGGAAGGCGTGTCTATGTGCTTATAGCCGTTACTAAAGCATACAAGAGATGGTTGCAAATTACATTATAAGGGTGTAGTAACCTACAGTATTGCCACCACATTGACAAGAGGGTGGAGGTGACTTCACATGGACAGGTGTTAGGCACCATTTAAATTCTGCACAACTAAACTTACTCTCAAATGTTAATCTCTGATTGTATCAACATCATTGTTTTTGTATTACAATGCTTGATGTTCATCAATACTCATCAATCACATAAAGCGGATAGAATTGATGGTGATTGTGTGTGAGGGTTTGTAGGATTATGTTAGTTTCCAGGAAGAGTTATTTATAATTGTTCTTTTTACTCAGATCTACATCAAAAGAGCAGAACATTGTACAGAGTGCATACCGGTCTTGTAACTCTGAGACCTGTAGATCTCTCTTAGCTCCTTCATCAGGCGGTCGGAGGCTTGCACTGAACCAGACACGGCTCCCTGAAACATTCAAATGACAACAGTAACAATAAAGACAAAGAACACAGTGCTTAGCAATTCACTGTGAAGGTAAACCTGTCATCTGTACCTACAGTTGTGCTCATAAGTTTACATAACCATGCTAAATGGAAATTGATCTTAATGCCTTAATTAAAAAGATTAGGAAAATCCAACCAAGGACACCAATTTTCTTTGTGAATGAATAATGTATCGTAAATAAATAAATGTTCTTCCTTAAAATACATGGGGCATAAGTATACACACCCCTATGTTAAATTCCCAGAGAGGCAAGCACGTTTTTATTCTTGAAAAAATGCCTCACATAATCACATACCCTTCACCATACCTAGAGATTGCCGTGGTTTTATTTCATTAAGCTTAATAGCTGGCTTGATTTGCATTGAGAGATGATTTTATGGAAAGTCAAAATATCATCAATATAATTAAAAATAAAAATCTGCCTGCCTCTATGGGATTTTAACACAGGGGTATGTATACTGATGTCCCTTTATTTTAAGGAAGAACATTTATTTATGATACATTATTCATTCACAAAGAAAATTTGTCCTTAAAAGGTTGGATTTTTCCTCATTTTTTAATTAAGGCAATAATATCAATTTCCAAAAGATTTTTTATTCCTCTTTTTAGTCAACTTTAGCATGGGTATGTAAACTTTTGAGCACAACTGTACATAGGCCAACATCAAAGAAAAAGCTTAATTTCACTAGACATCAATATTTATATTAATACACCTTTGAGAGAATGTTTCACTGATCCTCAAAATACTTTTTAAAAATGGTCAAATAAGTGCATGAAAGATGCAACACTGGTTCCATAGTTTGGATATAATTCAAAATGTTATTAACCATAAGCATCTTAGCACCCCAAAAAATATACAGTATGTACTTACGTTCAAATGGTCCTGCCTCTGGTTCTTTCGGATCTTCTCCAGGATGGCCAGATTCTCCTTCTCGATGCCATCATCCTCGGATTTCTTCCCATCCACAGGCTCCTCCTCTTTCATTTCATAGTGGTCCAGATCCTCTATGTCCTGTTGGTTCATATTTGATATTTCAGACATTTTAAGTAGTTTCTGGGTCTCGCTCAAATGCAAGCAACATAAAAAAACAGCCCAGGGATCAAAGCCAGCGTCAAGTCCAAAGATGTGATGAATCTCCCTAGTTTCCTGGAATAACATTAACATTAGCTCAACAATATCCAGGGTGACTAGATTATAATTCAATCATGTCTAAAGACAATAAACATGTGTATGTACTGGGGGAAGATAATACTTGACAAACCAATCAAAACTATGTAGACATTGGCATTTTTAACAATATGCTTTCCCAAACTACATACCATACTAACATTCAATACCAACAGCCTAAATATTTCTCTTTCAAATTATGCATGACTAAGATGGGAGGAAAATGTGTGTTTCATACCTGAACCAGCACAATCTTGTAAGAGTAATACATGATGTTTAGACCAAAGATTATTACTTACCTCGCCCATCTCTTCCTCCTCTTCTTCTTCAGATGTGACCTCCTCTGTCCCATGCTACACACACACACACACACACACACACACACACACACACACACACACACAAAAAGGCCTTGAGTCAAGCTGATTAAAGTCATCTGAAAGCGACTCCCTAAGCTGACCGGTGTTTTTATTGGCTAGGGGTGTAACGATTCTCCAAATCCATGGTTCGGTTGGGGGGGTTAAACATCTGGGTTTTATTTAAATCAACTACAAGAAACACAGATAAAATGCATGGAAACTGAGCTAACAGTTCGAAATCCGGGTTTCAGATGCTTTCTTTAACGATCATGTGACTGGGGTTACACCACCTGTTATTCACAATCACAGCAAGCCCCCTTGCATTCTTCTTAGCGCTCCTTCGGGGGTCTCTGACCGCACGTACCATCTGAAAGCTGCCGATGGTTGCGCTTGTGCCTGGAATGTGTCCATGCAGCCATGTCTCTGTGACAGACAGAACGCTGCATTCATGAGACCGCGACATGGAAGACGGGACTGTGACACAAGACTGTGAATGTGTGTGATGCGGATTTCGGTCTTGGTTTCAGAACCGTTACACCCCTACATAAGATCAGCTTTTCCTGACCATAACCACGGGAAGGTCATCTTAGAGAACAACTTCACATGGATCAACAATGCCCTGTGTTATGTAGACTGATATTTCATTACTGACCAAACATGGTTAATAAGTGCATATTAAAACCTCCTGGTTTAAGTATGCATGTTTTAGTCCTTAAAAGTAATCAAATACTGGCCATGTTCTGGCCACGCCATTCCATGCCATGCGGAGGAATTTCACAAGAGCAAACTAGACTGCCTTGCCTTTCGGTCTGGTCCCACAGGCCCTGCAGGCAGGGGCTGGTCAAGCATCTCCACATCTGGATGTTGGGGAAGGTTGTACAGCCGACAAAGGTCACAAATGAGTTTCTTCAACTGCTGCAAAAGCTAGGAAAGACAAACCACAAAGAGGAGGGGACACAGAGTTAGATAAACCAATGCAGCTACACAGCAATGCCACGTGGCAGACATGTGACAGAAACACTAAAGCTTGCATGAATATTAGTTGATTATCTTTAATTAAGTCTAATTTGTATTTATGTATCCCAATATCACATATTTGCCTCAAGGAGTTTTATAATCTGGACAGCATACAACGGCCTCTGTGGTTTGCTTCAAATAAGATTTTTTGTTTTTTTAATATAATTGTTAATATACATTTTTTTTTAATAAATAATGAATATGCAATATATGCAATTTACAATTGTGTAAGAGAAAAGATGTGGACAACTGTGGAATAATGTAAAATCATGCGATCTGTGAGTGCAGCAACAATAAAGTTAGGGAAAATTTGTCTCACATATGCAAACTATAGATAAAGTAAAAAAAAAAAAACACTGACATTATTTGCACGGATAGAAAAAGGGTTAGGTAGCATAATCATTAAGTTGCCATCAGATAGCGTGTTTTGCCTTTGCAAATTTGGGGCAATTCAAATATAGGGTACTGCTAAAACATCTTTGCAACAGTAAGAAGGAATGTAAGGTATGTCCCTTACCCCTACAACATAAACAATGTTGTAAGCTTTATCTGAATGTGGACTAAGTCATGGTGCAAACTGCAAAAAAAATAAACTTCTCTCGAAAGACAAAACTGACAGCACTTCTATAAACAGCACATTTTATGTCCTACTAACAGAGCAGCATGAATAAGTAGGCTAACTAAGCTAAGGATGGCACCAAACATGTTGGATTACATAACAATCTGCTTGTCACAGACATCTGACCTCAAAGGTTGTCCCAATGACATAATGACACAGCCATTCGGTCTGCTGAAAACCTGTCCAGTCTGTTTGTACCTGCCAGTTATATTTAACCCATTCCCCCAGTACAAATTGTCACACACATTTATGCAGCACATGCAAGCTGTTTTTTTACGTTTAATAAACCTATTTAAATAAGCTTCTGTTGTGTACATCTTGTGAATACACTAAAATGGCAAAAACTCAACATGCATCGGTGAAAACTTTAACTAGTTCAACATAAAATTATGAAAATAAATGTTAAGACAACACTTTATGAAATGTAGTCTAGAATACAAATATAAAATCTAGTAAATAGTGAACTAAGGTTAAAACACATCTAAATGATAGGTGTCTTGACAAATCAAAATTCAATAAGGGAGGGGCTACAAAAGATTTTTTAACACAACAATGATTTTCCTCCTCTTAATGAAACACAATAGGCTGGCATATGTCAAAATAATGCAAAGAAAATGCTCCTGTGGCTGTGGAGAGGCAGCCTGGTCATTACTTGTTAAGCTAAGCAAGTCAGTTAAATATTTAAAAATATTAAATCTTTTTATTCAGCAATATGCCATATACCTAAGACATAGTATGAAAGCATTTGGGCTGCAGTTGTATCAGATCTGTTTTAATGTATCAGGATAAGAATAAGTCAGCTGGGAAATAAAGGGTTTGCTCATTATTCATTTTTGTGTACTTGAACCAACTGCTGTATCACACAGTAACCTATGTATTGTAGTATGTATTCATACAAATTGAAACCTAGGCCTATGTGATCAGGCAATTTTTTATCGAGGTTTTAAAGTTAACATTCACTATGAATATTAAAATTGTCCGCAGGTCCTCACAGAGTATATATAAATCGTTGAGTTTTCCTCAATGACACAGTGAAAAACAAGAGAGTTAGGATAGCTAATGTTACCAGGGTGCTGCCTTTTCTCACATCTTCCAACCTCTCCAAAACTTGCGCCAAGCTGGGGTCGTCAGAGTCCACAAACCATATCGGCGGCGTAGATGGATACGATTCCTAAATACAGTGGAACACAGCAGAATCGAGAGTAACATTAATATATGTGACCTATTTTGAGTGTCGCAGGGCTAAACATAGAATCAGTAAATAACGTAACATTTGAATTGGAGACATCAGCATTGAGATTTCAGCGTTAGCTAAGGTTGCTTCTCAATTATCAGACCAAAAACCCTCAAGACTGCGTAGCTCCCACTGACACTACCTTGTGAAAATACGGCAAAGCTTGTCACGCACATCACCAGATTGTATAGTTGTTGAGGTAGAGTTAGCCTGCTATCTGGCTAGCAGGTATCCCTTGTTGGTCGTTAGCGAGCTAAAGTTAGCTGGTTAACCATCCCGGCACTTGTGTTCTGTAATCTTACCGTTATATTACAGTGGATAATTAACAGCTTTTCCCCAGTTACATTAAACTGACAGCTCAGCTCGTCAGGCTTCCAGTCAATGATCCTGAAGCGTTCGTGGTTTGGATCAAAAATGGATTCCAAAAACTTCAGTTCGGCCTTCAGCCCCGACACCGACATCTTCCACGCATCTCCGGCTGGGCCGCTGGGGAGGGGGAGAAGTCGGGACTTAGCTTTTAGCTAGCTAAAGCCACAACGCAAATGTATGTACCAAGTTGGTTAAAACATGTGGCAAATAAATGGTGGACTGCCCTTGTCGATGTAGCTGGATACCCAGTGCCAAGTATAAACAGCGTCCGGTCAAAATTCAGCGCGACCGGATAGATTGTCTGATGAAGTCACTCTCGGATGAAGTGGCTAACGTTAGCTAGCTAGCTTTTAGTTAGCATTTGAAAACAGCGCAGCGCTCGGCAAGATGCTAGCGAGCGACTTAGCGAGCTCCGTTGTTGTTGTCTGTCTGTCTATTGTTGTTGTCGGTCTATGATAATAACAGCATAGGGTTCTCGCAGGGTCCTGTGACCGTCTGTCCTTACAGTCCCACCGACAGTTCCTTATTATTTACTTGACCGGGAAAGAATCACACCATCTCCACGATTTGAACGTATATCCCGCTGTTGTGTTTTTCATCCCGGTGTACAACTGTAGCTGGCCTCTTGTGGGGTTTAAAGATGGCGTTCTGCAACCTCCCTGTTCCCGCAGAATCACACAGCATACAGCTCGTTCTCAATTTATTTCAGGTTAGAAAATAAAGAAAAGTTGGATGTACACATTGAACCATTCTGTCAACCAATTATGTGACTGTGAATGTGATTTATTTATTTTTGTAAGGGAAAAGAACCAATTTCCTGATAGTATACTTTAGATAGTAAACCAGAGAAAACTGGTGCGCATAAACTTATTGGAATTATTATTGGAATTATTCTGCCTTGGTACCTCAAAGATGGATACTGTAATTGAGAGTAGGCCTACGTTTACGTAGAAATGATGTTTGATTCAATCACAAATGTTTGACTTTCTTGATATTATGAATTAGCATTAGTGTTTTTAATATCACAATATAATCAAACAAAATCATAATTTAAATTGTGTTTTACTAATAAAAGGCCAAAAATATAGACTGTAGCATATGTAAATTGTTTACATACAAGGCTTTGTTAGACAATTTGAGTGTAGGCCTACACACTAATTTTGACTTGCTGTATTATTGTCAGTTTAGCACATTAGTCTGATTTGGCCTGAATGAGGCTATGATCCCATTTAATTTTAATCTGAAATTCAAATTTGTAGGGCTATATGTCTCAACAAAAGGTCATACCTGTGTCGTCCCATCTTGAAGAAGAGGAATATATGTAACAGTGGCTTTACTTATTACGGTCATACTGTACATGTTTAATTATAAAAGGCTACAATTACAGAAATAAGCATGGAAAGTTAGGATCATGTCCAAAGCCATCTACTTGGCCACTTCTAAAGAAAAGGCATGTAGTGATAAAGTGCTACTACAGTTGGCTACAAAATTGTCTAGCTAGGAACAATAAGCAGGTGTGATATGATATTCACATCCAAAATCAAGTCATTACTACTGGTGTAATCCCAGCCATCTGATTTCTGTAAGTATATTAAGCGTGTGTGTGTGTGTGTGTGTGTGCGCGTGCGTGTGTTTTCTGGCGTTTTGTTTTTTCTAACTAACCAGGATTACCATCAGGATCACTATCACACTATATAGAATTTTTTTTGTAATATAACATCTAAACAAATATGATATAATAATGACACAATAAAATAGTAACCTTTAATATGTATTTTAATGGCTTAACTGTCATTTTCCCACCTCCTGATACATACTGGGTTGCAAAAAAATCTACTTTGCTCACAAGGATCCATTAAAATGACATGTCGTAGTCCACGCTGTGTCTTTCTCCAATAAAAACCATGAACAATGTTTATCAAATCATGTCTGTAGTAGTACCAGATGCCCACTAGGAGGTAGTGTCGCTCAAGGTTTGAACAACTAGGGTTAGGGTTAGAGTAGGGTAAGCTTATGAAAACACTATGTTGTTAGTCCTGCTCTCCAGTAACTGGTGGTTATTGTGTTTTTGGTCTACATGAATATCTCTTCTATTTCTTTATATTTATGTATTACAAATGTTGATGTAACATTGATGGTTGAACAACTGTCAAAAGTGTTTAGATCATTTGCATGTTTGCCGGGAAACTATTTTGATTGCTGAGGTTGAAAGCCAGACAGGTTCAATACCAGGCACATGGAAGAACATCTTCAGGAAGCATTTATTTAGGCCTTTAATTAAATTAGACATTGCATAAGTTTCAGGGAGCACACCAAACCTTAAAAGCAAACTTTAAAAAGCCTTTGTGAGTAACTCTGTTATCGGCAGAGAGATTTGGGAGTTGCTGACTGGCCCAGAATAGTGCAGTGCTGTCGCCTCTAATTATGCTATCATAGGTCACCTTTTCAACAGGAATAACCTTTCTTTGGTTTGGCCCTCCCCAAATTAGTATTCTGTGACAGTGGAGAACACAGAGAATCACTCGAACATTACTTATAGAATGTCAGTGTTAGTGTCTTATTTAGTCATATGTTATACTTCAGACCTGTCATTCCTCTGACATGCAATGTATTTTGTCGAGGAATGCAAAAGTACTACTAGCTAAGCAACCCATGTCAGTTTGCTGAACTGTTGGCCCCAGTACTTTCAGTTCTTGAGCTATGTTGCAGTTTGAGGTTTAAGTCTTGAGGAACAACATATGATTTGTCATTTTAAAGGCCCATAGCGGCGGGGGTGGTTGGCCATCTTGTCCAAACCTGTGCACACCACTGGTGATGTGTATGGACCTACAGCTGCAGACCAGGGCCCAGTGTGAGCAGTGATGACCAGCAATCTCACATGCTCACTACCTAAGCGAGTTAACACATTCTTAAAATCACTGTGTAGAATATTGCAACTATGTGCAATTAACTCTTACAATCTACCACACTCATTGTGCAATGAGGTCAGGGACTTTTTTAAAGGGTAACTACCATTTTGAGAAATTGAGAAAGTGTTGTTTTGTAACACGTATCAATCTTTCACATAATTAGAGCACTTTCACCCCACTCCATTTCAGTGTCGCTGACCTGTATTAACCCAGTTCACTTTTCCCTATGTTGAGGGAATTATCCTCTAAATGTGTCTACTGTTTGGAGGTCATGTTATAAATGATAGCGGTTGAAAAAAGAAATTCACGCTCCACATTAAACATGTTTCTTCTACCTACAACTGCGAGGTTGCCTTCATACTCTTAGATCTCATTAATATACCAGAATATGTCCTTTTAAATCAAGTCAAATCAATGAAATGCTTGAGTAGAATAATGTTTCATATATTTTAGGCTGAGAGTATATAAAAAAATTCTTGGCAGAGCATATCTTCAGGGATGTCACAAAGGCAAGTGTCAAGCTTGTCAAGGGTCAAAACACACCAAAACAAATGTCCTGGTTGAATCCTGATTGTCTTTTTCGCCTTGTTTTATGATTGAGCAGCTGACGTGATGTTTGTCACAGCGTGAAAGTGTACGCACTAATAAAGAGGCAGATTGCTGTTGTCCTCTGTGATTTATCCTGCTCTACTGTCCTCCATCTGCACTAGACAGAAAGTTAATTAAAACCCTGCTATATCTCCTCATTCCATCCCAGACAGCAAGAGCAAATCATCTCCCACCATTTACAGCCTTTATTATTTCTTTATGAACAACACCAGAGCTGAGGTCAAAAATGCATGAAGGCTCTACATGCCTTCTTTTTCAGCTTGAACTTATAATCCTCTTTATAAGAAAGAAATGCACAACTTTTAGCATGTTTTATTTCCATCATCCCATCTAGACACTCTCTTATAAATTATGGCCCGTGAATAAGAAGCAACATTTTTATAATACATTTTAAAATGCCTGGCCTATCGTTGTACTGTTTTTACATAGAATTAATAGTAAAGTGGAAGAGAAACTGAACCAATGGATCCCTCTTAAGCTCTACTTCACAAAAGAGTATATTTTGCATGGTGTCAATGATTTTAGCTTAATAGTCCTTATTAGTTAAAGGTACAACATAAGTAACATGGCTCCATTAAAAGGTCTAAAAACGACTATTCCTGTGTTATATATGTTGTTGAGTTATTTTAATGACACGGGACGTTTCATTTAGTTGCCTGTCAGTGGCGTCATAAAACCTTTGACCCCTCTAGTTACTCTAACTTCCGTCAAAACACGGGAACCCAGGTGATATGTTCGAGAGTAATTGTAAATTATGTAATGTCACAGACAGAATAATACATAGTAACGGTAATAAAGCTTGCTTTGTGCCACACAGCAACATTTTTTTATTGATTACACGCCACGTACAACACAGTAATACAGCAGAGACCTAATTTATTGATACATTTCAATATTGATCGATCCAGCTTAACGTTATTAGCTATGTTGACAAGAAGCTCATGCTAATGCTTAGTGGGGAACGTTATAAGTTTAAAACATCATTCAACACGCTCATCAAGTTATTTTAAGAACGCTTGTTTTGATCAAGGTAAAGTTAACGTTAAACTGCACTTGCTTTCCTGCGATTACGGTCACCAGCCTTTATTATTAACTAACAGCAATCCGAACAAGCCAGCACAAACTCCAGTGCTGGGTGATAACAATGCTAATGGCAATAATACAACATTTTTTGTTCCGTCGGGGGAAACAGACCATATTGCTAGTGATGGCCAAATGAAGCTTCGTGAACCAGTGTCTTTATTTTCTGAGCCCACTAGATGGCGCTCTCTGTTCAACAACTGGTTGAGAATATACTGAATTGCAATGCCTTAGCCTTTCTCTTTCAAACCAAGAGGGCCATCTAGTGGGCTCAGAAAATAAAGACACTGGTTCCTAAAGCTTCATTTGGCCATCACTACATTTCGCCCTGGGTATCCAAGTCTGGCTGGCTGTGGTGTTGTGCTGAAATTCTCCCCTCATTAGCATTTAGCATTCTTCTTTACAGATACGTTTGACTGGTGACTGTCCTGCGGACAAAAGCTGGGGAGAATTCTGGCGGCAACACTCAACAGCCATTCCATGGATTTGGGCATATCCTCGGCCATTATCTCCGGAGACGCGGCTCGGCCCCGGGTGTTACTCGGCAGCCAGCCGCAGCCGCAAAGTAGCTAGCTAAGTTTCTCAGTGGAATTGAGTAACGTTACAACAAACCCTTCCCCTCCGGTGCTGAAAACATCCAAAAAGTGACACTGATGTGAAATATTGAGTTATTGTGGTTTTAGCTGCTGACCAATGTTAGCTTTCTTGCTTGCCAACTGCTCAACTACCAATACAAATCAAATCATCAAGAACACGTAATTATGTGGGAAAACTGCACCTATTTTATCAGAATGACATGAATAAACTTTACTAAACATAACATGGATAAAACTCTAATGGATGGATGCATCCATGAACAGATATATTTTATTCGTCAATTCTATTAAACTATGAAAACTACAACTCCCATAATGCAACTTCACAATGTCATCAGAAGTCCGTGTTTACATCAATTGTTTTGATTGAGAGACCCAAGCGGCAGAAAGTTACATGTTGATCGTTTAAGAGAAGTGTAAAAACAAATGTGCTGCATCTAAACCAATGTCTTGTATGGATTTGGAGTTGCTTAGATGTTAAGCTTTGGATAGCTGAAGCCATTCCTCAACCGCCTCTACTGCTGATTCACCACATGCAGGGCAGTTTGTCACAGAAGACTGCACCAATCTCACCAAGGAGGAGCGATATTCAATTTTCTTCTGGGGAACAGTGAGTAAACAAGCAGAGACTGAGACGTTGGCTCACATCCAGGACACAGAACCCGCATTTATGTGTGTTTATATATATCATTCTGGGTTGGAAACATAGGCTTTATTATAATTTATTTGGTCAAGGCAATATTTCATATATACCTAAGCAGAGCTGACTTAATCTGACTATGGGAAAGACATGGGACAACCATTAAACATGTTCCCAAGTCTGACTTTTAAAAAGCCAGGACTTGAGACCCTGTGTGAAGGTATGGTTGGTGGTACAGTTTCTGATTTCCATTGGTAGGATGTTCCATATATGAAAGGTTTTACAGAAGCATGATTGACTGAAGGAACTGGGCCTGTAAGGGGTAACACAGTCCCCGCTCAGTTATACTATATGGTACATCAGTAAAGCCTTAATTAAATGTCAGATTTTTCATTTTGGCTTTTAGATGTTCAGCTATATTGTATATACATACATATCTTTGTTAGCATCATGCCAGAGTAGCACAGCCCTCCAGGCTTACTTCCAATCACAAATGGGAGGTGTCCCATCTGATACTGTCAAGCATCTTGGGAAATTGTCCCCCATGATAGTTTTTCACTTTGCCTAGACCTTGAAAGTGCACTGCATCTAGAACACTGTCAAAAAAAAATAACGGAAATGCTAAGACAGCAAGCTTTGTGCAATAGTAAAGTACAAAAGTGAACAAGAAAGAAAAAAAGGTTTGGCCAAAAGGTTTAAATACCTGGAAAATGTGAAAATCTACTCAGGGGAAAAAACCTTGTTTAGTCACAACGGCAGAGAGATTTATATCACATGCATTTGTTAACAGAGGTAACGTTGTTGCCGGCCACTAAGCGTGCAGATCCATAGGCACTTTCTCCCGTGTGCATTTATATTTTACTGTGGGTACACAGGAAAGAAAGAAAGAAAGAATGAACAAACGAAAGAACGAAAGAACAAAAGAAAGAACGAAAGAAAGATTAGGTATTGTAGATTAGATATACAGTGTATTTTATCAATTGGTTACACTTTTTTACACCAGTAAAACATGCTAAAAGTTGTGCATTTCTTCCAAAACTTAATTACATTAAAAAGGCACTTGTCAATTCCATGGGTCTTAGTCAACTTAAGTGTTTCTCCAATGAGCCCACAGAGGGCCATTACTCTCAACCAGTACTGAATAAAGAGCCAATGTCACCTTGAACAGCAGTGGCATCTCCAGAAGTGTCTTAACAGTTCCTTTTCTGTGTTAGTAAAAAAAGTTGAGCTATAGATGGAGTCACGTTTTAAGGAGAAGTCTACAGGTGTGACATCCTTATCATCTTGACGTCATAGTCAGTTTGTTGTGGTAACACAATCAATGATGCTGTTTATTGGTTTTATATGTTGAGCTCAAGATAGCATAATGTAGGCTCTTAAAATATAAATGAAAAAAATAAAAGGTAAATCATGAAATCAGATTGAAACCATTATACACACTAATATACAGTACATGTGTGGGAAGAAACAGGTTAAAGAATAACTTTATTGTGAAATGGCAATATCACAGCATGTAAGGACGCAAAGAAAAATAGTTTTATGGCGGTCTTAAGATTTTGTAAAGTCATGTATTATTCATACAATTTACAGTGTAATGGACAAATGCACTGTGTGGTGCCAATATAATTGGATAAGGGTTATCTGTGGAGCATTGCTGTTCAGTGGGATCTGTTGTTCCTCATGTGGTCTAACCAAGTAAACTGCTGCCTAATCACATTCAACCCACAGTCTATTTACTTTCTGGGGCACTGCTGCTCTGGCAAGAGGGAAAATGGTCCGGCTGGAAGGGGTCTCGTAAATGAGTGCACCGTTGCCAATCTATCCGTCCTAATGCTAATACAGTTTACAGAGTCAGTGGGAGACCCTGACAGACTGACAATGGGGGAAGGAGCCCAGCTTAAATAAATTAGCTAAGAGGACAAACATCATCTAAATCATACCCTGCCTGGCCTTGGGCAACAAGCCTAAAATTAATGGCAGATGCAGGCAGAGAGTAGCACTTACTCAGTCCTGGCCAGAGTTATGATTGAGGTGCTGGCAGTTAGTATACACTTACTGTATCGGCTAGCTCAGAACTGAGCGGGCTCAAAAGTCGAATCGGAGATCACACTTTTAAATAAATCATTTTCCTCATCAATCAAAATGCTGTTGCATTAGAGTCAGTGTTCAGTATGCCCACTTAACCTTTTGCTGTGTGAAACTAAGCCAGAAGTTAATAGTTTTCATCAATAGATCATCAATATAACACGTCAGAGAAAGTGTGTTTCAATGTCTAAATCGGTCCAGGTGATCCTGCTTCCTGTGACTGGTTGCTTGATCCTGTCACTTTTTAAGATGGTACTTCACTGTAACGGTCTGCTTGGATGTCCTGTGAGCATTGAAGGGTGTGGAGAATAGGGAGGGATATCACACAATGAGAATGATGGGGACATATGTTGGCTGTGCTGAGAAGCTGTGTGTGGCAGATAACATTTTCCAGCAATTGTGATCACAGAGGGGACTTCAGGTTAGCAACATACCATCTGGAATCTTGCAAGCTGTGACACATCTACTTATTTGATTCAGCTGAAACTAAAAAAAAAAGCAAAGACTGCAAACACCACAGACATTTAAATAAATAGTTCAACATTACACTTATTTACTTTCTAGTAAGTTTTCTGGAGAGTTACACGAGAAGATCGATACCACTCTTATGATTTTTAAGTAACTATGAAGCTACAGCTAGCAGCCGGTTTACTTCAGCATAGCATCAAGTCTGGATCAGGGGGGAGGCAGCTAGCTAACAGGTGTTTTAAGGAGAGATGTGTGTCTAACTGTCTAGACCGTGACCAGTTACTTCCTGAACCCTTTGTTGGTTGCATAGCAACTGCTCAAAGGCAAGAAATATTATTTAGTGAGTTTAAGATTTTCTGGGATTTGACTAGCTGTTGCCTTGTTTCCAGTCTTTGTGATGAGCTAAGCTAACTGCCTGCTGGTTGTAGCCTTATACTGAACAGCCAGACATAAGATTGGGATTGATTTTCTGCTCTTTGCTAGGAAGCAAATGCATGTTTCCCAAAATTACAAACATGCTTTTTATCATAGCTTATCTTGCATGCAATCAAAAATTCATCCTATATGATAGAATTATGGCCAATATACATAAATATGTTTGCACAAAATGGCAGGTGCTGTAAATGGATTTTTATGAAATTCAAGGAAATAATGGCTTTTATTGCTCTTATCTGTTATTTTTAATATTGCTGTGCTGGCTGGCTGGATGGATAGGTGGGGATTGCCTGACTGCCCAAGCCGTGCATGCATAATTTGTAGAAACAACCTGAAGCCTACTATTTTTCTCTGTACACCCCTATCATTTTTGACAAAAATTGTATTACTCCATACTTCAAGATCCCAATACCTGGTGCAATATGCTTTCCATCTTAAGGATGTGTGTACAGATAGCTAATTGATGGATGGTTGGTTTCAATGTGGGAAATGCAGCTTCACATCCAATTTTTTTTACTTGTTTTGGAGTAACTACCAGCTATGCTGCCTGTGGTTAGTTGATTATCTGTGCCCTGCCTCATTAGCAGCCAGTCCAGGCAGACGCGCAGCAATCAGTCACGTTGCCATCTGAGCCCAGCCCCCAAGGATGAGCTCTCTGCGATGATGAGGGCCTGAGGGTCTCTTGGGCTCCATGGATGACAGACAGAGTTCATCCTCTCTATCTCTTTCCCTGGAGAGTTGGTTGTATGGTTACACAGAAACTGAATTTAATCACAGAGACATAATCCTGGCCAAATGCACAGACATCATTGACCCAACATATCCACAGAGCAACAACTAAAAGGATATACTGTAGTTGCGTCATGAAAGTTCCAGTCACATACAGGTCAGTAATGACTTCTGTCTATTTGCTGTTTTAATAAATAATAATGAGTGTCCCACCGCTTTCAACTGTGGATTAAAGTTTGTGCTTGTAAAGATGAATCCTCCCACTGGGACTACCTTTGTAGTGGTATCACACAGTCCTGGTCAAGCAAAGGTTTGTCATTTCCATGTCAGGCATTGATAGTCAGTGATTGAATCTGCTCATCTCCCGACTTTATGAGTCCCAGAAGAGGAGTTCAGTTTCCAGGGTCCAATTATGCCAGAGTTGAAATGTCAATCCTACTACATCATAATTATGTCCAGCCTGGACCAATGTCTCCAGTTCTTCCACAAATGCATTCAGAGAAATTAATGTACTGTAGCATTAGGTTTTTTTACGTTGCAATATCAATGGCAGAGAGAGGAGGAATTTGTATTTCCGAATTGAGTGAACAACATTATAGTGTGTAATGCAATACTGGAATGCACTTAGAAGCTAAAAACAGATGTCTTCTATGATGGAATTGTATGTAGGTGTATACTTTTGGAAAACTGAGTAATGCATTTTTCTAACAAAACTAAATGCCAAAAGCTAAATGATGACTTCCATTTTGATTTTTATATAATGCTGTAACAAGTTTAATTCATCTTGTCAGTGGAGTATTAAATCTTCACGCTTCACAGATATTGGTGACATGTTTTGTAAGCTACCTCCACAATTTGAAGTGAAGGTTGTTAATACTTTTGTCAGTTTTTCTAAAGTTTAGAAACAATCAATATTTTGAATCTGCATCATCAATCAGCATCTCACTCAGATCTATTACTACTCACTGACAAACATTTTTGTCTCCCTGCCTGTCTAGTACAGGCAAATACTATTACAGGAGACTGGATAACTGACTTCTTGAAAATTTTCCACTAATATTTGCCACATCAGCAATATCTAGCTACAGTATATACCCACTAACCTACCTACAATCTTCTTAATTAGTTTGTTGGGTTTTTACTGGTTGCTTCCTTTGTGTCTCTCACAGCTTTTGTTTTGTAACCGACATCTAACATCCTTGTGACCGAAGAATCAGAAAGAAAAGATTTACAGATACACACAATTTGCTTGGCTTTGCTTTGATCAGGCTCTTGTCTAGGAGGTCCTAGACACACCTATCTAAACACATTAGGATCTCATCTATGGCAGAAATAATTGATTCTAGTCAGCTGTGATTCTGTGGATGCATGTCTGTAAACCGTGCCTTTGTGAAAGACCACACAGTGACAAATGGGATCAATTTTACAGTTAATTCAGAAAGAACGTGGAGGTGTTTTGTCATTTAAATTACACACATGCAGAAATAGTTAGAAACAAATCACCTGCACATAGGCTACAAAAAACTGTTTAAATGCACACGCTCTTAAACCCATACACTGACTTTGGTGTACACTGAGATCTATGACCCTGTCACTGCTTCTTTTTTCTCAATATTTTGTATTTATTCTGTCTCCAAGACACCATTTAAAAAGCTGTTATTTCTTTCAAGTACCATAAAAGTATGACCAGTAACTGGTCTGTCACCCTCTCAGTTTCTAATCAGTGTATTTTTTGTAAAATCTGGTAAAACAGCCTTTCAATCCCCTTCGGTTAAAGCTTTGATGGCTAAAACGAGACCAGACAAGCTCCTTGACTGTGGACATCAGGAAGCTAAATCAGACTTATGGAGGAGGGAGTAGATCAGGGATTGCCCAGTCTAGTGAATCCATTTAGGATTTGTGGCATTGTGCCTCTAGACAGGTGTGGTTTAATACCCCTCCCTGAGCTGTAAAAAAGGTCACATTAAGTCATGCTCTATCTGAAGGTGTCACGGATGACAATTTAACTTTATGTTACTCTCTCTTGCTGAACGACATATTGGACACTACACTCGGGAGCGGTCTCCGCATCCTGTCTGTCACTCACTGAGAAGCTAAATACATTAATTGAATCTGTCTTCGCCAGAGACTATTCATTACTAGCCTATATCCTTGACGTTCCACTTCCGAGATTGCTCTGGTGCCGCAGGAAATTCCACTGGATGCAGGTATTTTCTGTTTCCTTCCGGTTTCTTTGTGTTGGAATTTTAAACTCCAGTGGATTTATGAGGATCTCTGCAGGGTTGATTGAGACAGCTAGCTAGACCAGCTGTCCAATCTGAGTTTTCTCTCACACGACAATTTTACAGCAGCCGCCCATGACAACTGTGATTGGTTTAAAGAAATGCCAATTAACCAGAGCATGTTTCTTAATAACACTCCCCCAGAAATATTGCAAATATAGTGTGGATTTAGAGTTTACATGTGTACTTTGCTTACACTTTCTTGTAAAAAAACAGCCGGCAATGGTGGTTGGTTAGCTTTCAGGAATGTGAAAAAATGAACAAAAACTAATTATTTTGTGGTCAGTTTCTACAGAGTTTAGAGATGGTGTTTTAGTGGTTCAGACCGAGTAAAAAGTGCTGAACATTGGATGCCTGCCAGTGGCCACTGATAAGAAGTTCCAGTGACAGGCCTAAAACAATCACAGAGCTTCCCTATGAAATCCGCATAGTAAAGATGTTTTTTTTTATAGTAAATACAGCTATGTTCACATATAGTTTAGGTTACTGTGTGTGTTCCAGCTTTAGAACACCACATTGGGATCTCTGTTACAGCACTGTTTGCTCATTTCTGACCATCGGTGGAAGATGTATTCTGATCCTGTACAGAAGCAATACCATAGAAGTAAAGTATTAAGATCAAAATTTATTTAATAGAACATAAATGGCTGCTATATTATATTATTGAATAATGTATTATTAGACTGTTAATACTGATGCATGAATGTATAACTGTATAATTTTATTTTTATACTTTAGCAGTTTGAGGTAGATCCAATTATATTTACTCACTAGGATCATCTTTTTGATGTATTTTAATGGAGTCCTTACCCCAAGTGAAGGAGTTTAAATACCTTGGAGCGTGAGATTGGTCGGAGAATCGGAGCAGCAGGTGCGGTATTACATGCCATTTATCGCACCGTTGTGACGAAAAGGGAGCTGAACCAGAAGGCAAAGCTTTCGATCTACCGGGCAATTTTTGTTCCTACCATCACCTATGGTCATGAAGGCTGGGTCATGACCGAAAGAACATGATCCAGGGTACAAGTGGCCGAAATGGGTTTCCTCAGGAGGGTGGCTGGCGTCTCCCTTAGAGATAGGGTGAGAAGCTCAGTCATCCGAGAGGAGCTCGGAGTAGAGCCGCTGCTCCTTCACGTCGAAAGGAGCCAGTTGAGGTGGTTTGGGCATCTGGTAAGGATGCCTCCTGGGCGCCTCCCTAGGGAGGTGTTCCAGGCACGTCCAGCTGGGAGGAGGCCTCGGGGAAGACCCAGGACTAGGTGGAGAGATTATATCTCCAACCTGGCCTAGGAACGCCTCGGGATCCCCCAGTCGGAACTGGTTTATGTGGCTCGGGAAAGGGAAGTTTAGGGTCCCCTACTGGAACTGCTACCCCCGCTACCCGATACCGGATAAGCGGATGAAGATGGATGGATGGATGTAAGTTATTTGGAATTTTACCTATCACAAATACAGGACGGTATGTTGTGGAATGTAGTTTGTAGCAAAGTACAAGTGCTGAACCTCAAATTTACATCTACGCGGTAAGAATAGTTTGTGTCCATGTGATTTATATTACATGCATATTAAACCTGATCAGAAGAGACACACACACACACACATACACACACACACACACACACAGACAATCTCAGTTGTAACACACTAATCATGCATGAACCAATGAGATCTAGGCAGTGGATGGTGGCCAATTGGTCTCTTCACATGAGGCTGCAACTTTCTGGTACAGGAGCCAAGCACTCCAGGTAATGAACTGCCTGAGTGATATATATATCCCTCAGTGGTGCAACATGGTACTGCAACAACAGCAATTCTTTGATTAGCCATTGATCTTACATCGTACTTCCCTGGCATGCAGAGAAATCTGTAACACACATACACTCTCTATCAACATGTCCATTGTAAAACTGTCATGTGGCTCCTGCAGCACGCTTACAGGGTTTATACCACCTTTCACACTGCAGACACAGACAGTGTTGCAATGCTTTTGACGCTTTTTTAATCCATGGTCAATAAACCTACTTTACATGACATTATACCTCATTTTTGAGTCATGAAAAAAAGCAGTAATTATGAAGTACGTTGAGCAATAGTTATGATCAGAGGATGTTGAGTGGATCACAAACTGGTTTATGTCGAAGTTTATTCAGGATACTGTTTTGAAACCATTTTTTTTTTCAAATGCTAAAACATTAAATAAAACACACAAATACAATAAAGCTCATCATTAATTTCATCCATGCGTCATAGTTTTTTTTATTGTAAGAAACCTGGCTACCTGGAAAACCACACCAGGCTACTAGTAATGACAAACTTTATTGTGAATCATTAATAAATAACTAATGATCATTAATAGTTTTTTACTTTTTCTATTTAACTCCACTAAAATGTAAAGCACTGAGAGGTCTGTCATTTATGTATGGATCCTCAATCATATTCTGAGCTGTTTCCTGTTTTTATTGAATCCATTGAGAATCCAGACAGACTTCCTACTGGAGTGAACATGATTAAGATGATTTAGAGATCTGAGCAAAATGCTGTATAAGCTGATAACACTTCACATCAAGAACAAAACAGGGCCTTTGCTGACATACAAGCACACCAGCCCAGACTTTTAGACCACAGATCTTTAACAGGGGGTTCCGGACCCCTAGGAGGGTTACCCTAACCCTAACCCTCAGAGTCAATGCGGGGGAAGGCACCAAATTATTGTTAATTTTTGTAATTTTTTCAAAAGTTAAAAAATCTTAACATGAATCCAACAGACTATTTGCAAATAAAAATCCCTTCTGCTTATTGGCCTATAGGTAAGGTAGTCACTAAGGCCATCCACAGATCATACAGTTAATCCTAAGGATTCACTGTGCCACATGTATGTTTAACAATAAAACATGATTTATAAAATCATGCCAACCCTTATTAGCCTAAGTTA
Organism: Etheostoma perlongum; assembly: GCA_026937815.1. Classification (NCBI taxonomy): domain Eukaryota; kingdom Metazoa; phylum Chordata; class Actinopteri; order Perciformes; family Percidae; genus Etheostoma; species Etheostoma perlongum. The sequence continues at coordinate 5,808,264 of CM049371.1, read as the reverse complement.
ATTAATTTGTATTCTATGTACTAAAAAGGTATAAGGCTTTAGACCGCCCCACACGTTATTGTAGGCCCAGTTAATTTCATACAATATATGAAGTAGGGTCTCCCTTATCGGTCCCTCTTTCAGTTACAGCAACACTAGAGAACTTTTTGTAGCTTAAAATAATGTTTCCAAAATCGTTTCAGTGGTTCACCAACTTGTAACAGGGTGAACGGCACTTCTGCATTCGCTCTGCGGCTCTCTACCGGCTGTAACCGCACTGTGCAAGTTTGCCAGATGTGGTCAAGCGTGTATTAGTTTGAGTGGGAAATAATTCCACTTCAAACCTGTAGAGTTACCGAAGTGGGAAAAGTTCTTTTATGTTGCTTTAAGGAGTCCTTGGCTTAAAAAAACATTGAAGACCCCTGTGTCAGACAACATACTCTTCTACTGACATATGCCGTGACCCTTGAACCTTTTATTGGCTGCTTGTTATATTGCTGAACATAATTTAATTTAATGTTATTCTACTGCTTCACCTATTTTAAGTGTCTGTGGCTACAGTGTCGGAAAAAAGATTTTTAAAATGCTGATTTATTTTCATTGTTTTATTGACATTTCTTACACTAACTGTGAAACAACATACACCAATAGAGTAAGATATTAAAAAGAATGAAATATATCAAAATATCAGTAGCGATTATTTGACCCTGCATGTTATGCTTTACACAATTGTATTAATTTTGTCATGGTTCTATCCAATTAAATTTACAGATGCAACAATCCATTTTATCACTGCTTTGATTAAAGATACTCTCCAAACTTCTTTTAAGACATTAAAAAAACTCTGCTTAAAATAATAATTTTGTCTGATAATGTTTCTCCACAAAAAAGGTTACATTGAAACACCTAGAATGTATGAATATGCAAATTGTAACTGGACACAAGGTGTCACAAAATCTTCTCGTACATACACGTCTTAAACTCAATTTAAGGAGGGCTTAGAGAAACGTTCCCCCCCTTAGCAGATGAATGTGAAAACTCACACACACACACACACACACACACACACACGCACACACTTTATTCTGCAGATGAAGGTCAAACATCCAAGTCAAATAACAAAAAGAACACATTTTTGAGTGGAAGACTTGCATTATATGTATTTTACGTTAACATCCAACTAGATTGGTAAAAAAAAAATTAAAATAGATGTGACCAGATAATGGCATACATTCATTTTTGTTTTGAAGCCGTTAAACTTCTATGGTCCCATGTTGTGTGGTAATACAGCTTTTCTTTTTGGCTGGGAATTTACTTTGTGACACTTAAACTTTATGAGCCTGCTTACTATGAGTGTGTGACTATATAACCCTAACCCTAACCATTTTGAATACATTAACACAGCTTGTGTTTGGGCAATTCCAACATAAAAATCAGTTTGCATCAAACTCGTCATCACACTAAAAAGTAAGTTTAAATCTTTATTTATCCTGAGATGTTTGACCAAGCACAACTGATTGAATTTCTTGAACATGTACACACATTTATACCCGGAAGCTGTTTAATGCAACTTGCATACTGAGTGGATATAATAACAACCTAAAAGTTTGCCAGAAAGTTGCTCTTTTTGAATCAACAAGTTTTTATGTCAATCAAGAAGTTAAAAAGAAAAGAAAACCCGAATGGTGCCAAAGACCTTTAACATCTACAACCCCCCTTTTTGTAATTTATGATGCATTTATCCTTTGATATATATTAGGGATCCTATAAGTGATGGGATTGGCTTCAATCCAAACTCCAAACAACCTTCTTGCTTTCTAATCAGAAATGATATTGTAGATATTGAGTTTTTCACAATTTCAATATGTCCCAGTAAATTGTCATCACTGTGATGGTGAAGTAGGCGGCCATTTAAGAAATGAACTGGCCCATGGTTCATTTTTGAGCTGTCATGTCACCACTCATGACTGCACTGCAGTTCAAGGTTGGTGCTTGTCTAATCAAAGACCTGCTGTAATTTATATTAAGCCCTGTACATGTTTTGAAGTTATTGGGATATTAACCCGGTGATTGCTGGATAATGTGTGGCCGCTTCTGGGCTCCTATCAGTGAACACGAGTCACCAGGTGGGGTTCAACTTTTTACTTGGTAAGATGATGCATTACAGGCAGTCACAAGCTGCCAACATACAGTATTAGTAGTTAACATTTATGAAATAAATCCAAAAAAGCTACATTAATGTCCCGGCTCTTATAACTACTATTATATGTTATCAAACATTAGGTTAAATAGACCGCAAAAACAATAGTTTAGTCTTCCCTATGGATCTAATTGTTGTTTCTGTCTGCATCTGGATTCAAAAATACAATGTTGTTTTGAATGTGTGATACGAATGAAAGCATGTTTTCTGTATAAACAATATGTCTGATACACACTGTATATACAATTTTGCAGTCAAAAGTGTTGTCCCTGTTGACCTGATACAAAAACGTGTGAGGGTCCAAACCTAATCAGCCCCCATTGATCTGCACTTAATGATCCAGAATAGAAGTCTTTGGAGTTAAACATGTATAACCCCAGATGAGTCCTTGAGGCTGCTCTTCATGCCGGATACAGTTCCTGTGACCATTATAATGAGGCTTTAAGCAGCGTGGCGGCTGTAAATCTGCTAAGATTGCGCTGCTCCTGTTCTGACTGGACCTCACCTCACTAAATCTCACATGCAGGACCAGAGCATAATTTATTGTCCTCTCCTGAGCACAATCGCCAAAGCAGTAAGAAGTCAGCAAATGATCACACGTCACCAGGATGGTCAACTAGTGTTTGCTGGTGGGAAGAGAATTAGACCCAGATGTGTATTAGCATCTGGACTCAGATGTCTGGGTTGTCTCATTGAGGATGCTGTTTGACAAAAGCTGTGAGGGCTGGAGGTGTATTTATGTAGGCTGACATACATGCTGGGTTCAAGACAACTAGGCTACATAGCACACTGTCCTGAAAATGTCTGTAGAACATTCTCAGATATGATCTTTCCAAACCTCCCTTGAACATGTTTTAATTATGAGTATTGCATGTGCAATAGGCCTATTAAGATGCTAAAATCGTATGTATCCATATACAATCATGTATTAGGGTGTGTGGGCTACAAAGGTCAGAGAAATAAATATGGGTCATAGTGCACTGACTGCATTGTATTACTTCACACATGCAGGCATGTCCTCACCAAATCCAAGTGCACTGCAAAGGTATATGTTTAGAATTGAATACATCCACTTTCCCCATTCAATTAGCCAAACAGCGTAGGCCTATACCATGTTAAGTGGTACATAGGCTACAGCTATGTAAACTACCATCTAAACAGCTGCTGAGCTGGTGTACAGTAGCCGATCACAGACCGGGTACAGGACCTGCAGGACTTGCTGGGGACAGGCTGCTGCGCGTCGGCAGAGCGTGAAGACCCAGGAGGAGACTCGGGGATTTTTTATGGGGAGTATTTCTATAAAGTAACCCCACGACAGAGCAACAGATATCGCTTTTTGGTAAAGTATCTCTTTTTTTTAAGGCATCAACACAGTGCTGGTTGAGTGTCCAAACCGTAAGCGCGTAGGCTATAGTCCAACAGCGGCATGTCCGAGAGGAGCGCTCCACATCGCAGCTTTGAGGTTTCATCACCGACAAGTCCCGCGGATCAGATGGTGCCGAAAAAATGATTCGGGCTCTCTCCATCCTCGCTTACTTTTTCACTTTGATTCACTGTAAGTCTATCTTTCTTTACGTTCTGTGAACAAACCTACTAATGTAGTATTTTCTAACGTGCTTGTTTCTGTGTCAGAGCTCCTAAATTTATTTCGGGTGAAAGTGCTTCTGTGCTGAGAAGGGATTGTCCTTTTAGTGTCCCAAAGTCTAATTGCAGCCTTTCATTTTGAGTGCCGCTACGTTTTTAGTGCAGTGGCTCAATTGCATAGTGAACAGAAACATGCAGATACCCACAAGTGTTTTGCTTTAATTTTGAAACCAGTGAAGTTTTCTTTAGTATTTGATTATAGGCTTACAGCAAAACACATGCATGAAAAACATAAAACGTTCTTTTTTTTTACAAATTGAGCTGAGATATTATAGCCTCCTTCTGTATCTCAACACAGTGGAACAATTTGATGAATCGGCCCTGCAATCAAATGTGGCCTGTATTCACCTTATCAATAGCATATTGATAGAACTGATAACGGCTTCAGATTGATCTACAAAATATAGGGTCTACGTGTGGCATTTATACTTCCTTTTCTTCCCTTCTTCAACATTATTTTACGTGACCTAAGTAGGTTTACTAAGGAAGATCAAATGGGCTGAAAGTTTAAACTCTGTCTAACAGGATAAGTCTATTTAATGGAGTGCAAAGAGTATATGCTGCGACACTCCCTGTGTAAGTATTTAGTCAGTCAGTTACATTTTAGTGATGAATCCTCATGTGTTACAGAGACAAAGCTTTCTTTTTTTCTCCATATAAAAGGGGAAAGGAAAAAGACAAAAAGGAATGTTTGATAATGCCCTATTGCTATTAATGCTGATTATCACATTACTAAGATCTGGAGCACAGAGGATATGTAGGAGAGAACATTTTTTTTATATAGGCTAGTTTATAACACCTCACTCAACCTTTGCCCCATGTTTTGGTTCATTCACACACTTCATTATGCTCTCGGATCTCTAACTGTAATACATTTTTGTAAAACAATGATTTTCTGTGCAGAGTGACCTTATCCAACAGCCGACTCTATCAATGTATTACCACGCCTGACCTCACTTTGAATCAAACTAATGTCAACACAACACTTTTGAGGCACTTTTAATTTTACACATTAAACCTACAGACGCACACACACAAATACACACAAACACATACACACACATACACACAAACACAACTAGCAGTTCACAGCAGATAATCACAAGTTTGGGTGTTGCCAGTGTCCTTTGGAGAAGGTAGAGCTTGTTGGACTTAGGTCTTCAAGGGCTTTGACAACACAACATCTGTTAAAGACTGCTGTGGAGGGGACGTCAGCCAAGTCACTGACAAATGCACAGTCACGGCAGAATGTGCTGCCCCGTGGGGCTAGACTGTCGGCACGCCACGCCCTGCAAAGGTCTAGGAGTCTGTGAGACGATAATGGCACACGCAGTTTGATACAGAGCAAGAATAGAAGATTTGCATTGGATTTTCTGTCCTCTGTGATTTGGAGGAGTCGTGGAGGAGTACTTAAACTTATGTTGTCTTTTCTTTCACCTTATACTCAAAACGTATTCACTCCCTTATGGAGTTAAATTCCCATTCACACCTTGTAGCATGTACACCAACACATTAGATTCATGGCGTCAAGTAGGTAGGTTAAGCGGGCAAGTTATCATTGTAGTATCATGGTGATTTAGGTAGTCTTGATTTCTCACAGCAAGACACGCGTGCAGTCACAAAGAGGGAGAGACCGACAGATGGACAGAGAGAAACACACACACACACACACACACACACACACACACAGTTTCCCCCACTCATGCGATGGATTGCTTTGTCACAGGCGGGAGAAATAAGCGTCCGGTATGAATGGCCAGGCGAAAAGGCACGTTCGTTTACATAGGCTATTGTCTGGTTTCATATTTGTCCATCAACTTTTTTATAAAATACATTCAGGGCTACACTCAAAGCAAACCGGCAAAATCGACTGAGGTCGCCTCTGGCTGAATCTCTGAGGTTCTGCAGCCATGAATATCACTCTGCTGAGTATTGATCAGTAGCGAGTCTTCTTCTACGGGACCATCAGTAATAGTCTCACCTCATTGGTATGTTTACCACAAGTAAGTTGACTCAGCAACTCTAGACCATATAGGGGCATTAATAACCAGCTGCATGTAAAGACAATGGAAGAATTAGTCCTAATTTATTATGGTCCAGATGAAAGGCACTATCATCAGTTTTAATCAGGCTTGTCTTCACCCCTGACATGGGCTTCATTTGTCAGGGATGGAGGGAAGGAGGTGGAGTTTAGTTTTAAGTGTTGGTATTCATTGCTTATTCTTACTTGAAACGTACTGTACATCCAGAGGTTTGACTTTAGGCAAAAGCTAGTCTTGCACACCAGACCTATCTTCACAGCGCTGTGGAGAAAGGTCTGGCTAGTCTACACAACCTTGCTGCATAGGAGAAAAACGTGTTCTGGCTTGTTGCCATTTCTTTCAACCAGTCACAATCATCTTGGGCGCGGACACAGTAACAGTGCCTCTGCACTGGCAAGCTCTGTAATTAAAAATGGTTGTTGAGTGTGTGATGAGAATTTTACTCAAACAAAGATAAACATAATTTAATTGGCCATTCTAGCTCGGAGGATGTTTCCCGAATCTACCGGAGTTTAGAATGCCAACACAAAGAAAGTGGAAAGTGAGGGATATCCGGTCAAAAATGAGGGACATCTGGCGGAACCTCCGGTGTCACCAGAACTTTCCCATAAATGAGACGTCATCGATATAGATTAGGAAAAAGCAGACTTATTAACATGCAGTGAAAATATCTGCCCTCATCCCAAAGGTAATTATTTATTTGGAAATTACTTTTGGGCCCTCATCACATTTTAGTATAATTGCACAACACAGCCATCCCTGGCTTTCTTAATTGACAATTGCGGTTTCCCTTGAGACTATGCATGCAGTTTGTATGAAGCCGTCTCATGGATAGAGGAGGAACAGATTGTACACATATTTTGACAAACGGGATTTGTTCATATCCAATTCATAATGTTTTAGTGTTTTAGAGAGGTAGGCAGGTAGGCATTCCTTTCTACATGTACATGGACAAGTATTACTATAAATTACCTAGATATAGGACCAGTATCATATAATGCCAACACTTAATGCCTAAGCAGGAAGTGTAAAGAGAAAGTAAGGGTGTGGAAGTCAGGGTGGTCGATAGCCGTGTAGCTTACAACTTTTAAATAGTAGACCATGAGTTCATGTACTGTCATCAACCAACACTTAATGTTGGCTTGTAAAGAATGTAACCACAATCTTTCATTAACCCTAAAGACACAGTGAAATACAGGTTCATCTTCTGTCCTCTATAGCTCTAAGTTTGCCATATTTGCTAATCCATGCCCATGTGAAGTGATCCAATCCCTTGTGAAGAATCAGAATTCCTGCTAGTAATTATACCCCATCCAGTATGCCTTCTTTTGAAGTTTTTATAAACTCTCTGTGTTTCAGTTCTGAATCCTCAGAAAAGCCAGAAAGCAAAACAGCCACCGTCTGAATTGTTTGAACCATAGTTGGAAACCACTGCAGTATACCTCGCCACTGATTTCCAGACAGCTCCATCCTCAATTTAAAAAAATAGTTCAATGTGACAGCTTAATGTAGTGACTTTAAACAACCAACTCAGCAGTAAGATTATGCAAATGTGGAGCCAATCTGTATGATGGTCCCAGTGGATTAAATGGTTTGAAAATTAGCAAGGAATATACCAGCATAAGGTAATATATATGCAAACAAGTAGCATAGACCTTAAATTTCATATAGTCTCTCTCAATCAAACACTGAAGGTCTAATGTTCTGAAGCGTTTGTCCTGATATTTATATTTTATGTATACACTACCTGGGGATAAAAATAATCATTGAATAAAATTGTGTCACCAGGTAGCAGCTGTGCTGAGTCAGAGGAGCGTCTCATGAACTGGTTGCTGAGAAAGGATCGCTACAATCTGCTCATCCGCCCAGCTGTCAACAGGACCGAGAGAGTCCCAGTGAAGCTGCAAGTGTCTCTGGCTCAGCTCATCAGTGTGGTAAGACACCAAATACTTCTGCCCACCATGTGTATTTATTTGTGTATTTGTGTATGTGTGTGTGTGTGTGTGTCTGTCTGTCTGTCTGTGTGTTTGTGTGTGAGGGATATAATATGTGTTGTGGGGACAAAGAGGGAAACAGAAAAGGAATGACAGAGTGAAAAGAGTGAAAGAAAGAGGATTCCACAAAGCTTTTAGAAACCAATTAGTTAGATTAGATTAGATTAGATTCAACGTTATTGTCATTACACAGGTACAGGTACAAGGCAACGAAATGCAGTTTAGGTCTAACCAGAAGTGCAATAGCAGCAAGTGCAGGATGTACAATGATTCCATAAGTGCAGGACATGGATATGTACTGAATGAATATAGAGATAAATACTATTATAAACAGAATTTTACGATCCTGTGCAGAGAGGTCATAGCTTTAAAGGGATGGATGGAGTAGAGAATAGATCTGCTCAGCTATGATCTCTGCCTCTGTCATGTCCAGTTTGAAAATTCAGCGCATTGGATTAAAAGGGGCCATAAAGCTGTTTTAGCCACAGTGATAGAGGCTCTCCTCTGATTTACAGTGGAGGCTCCTCCCAACAGCACACCAAGGCGGCAAGCCTCACTTTATGAGTTTGCATTGTACCCCATGGGAGTATTTGGCATTTGGTATCACTTTACTGGAAGTGTATGTTATGGGAGTGTGATTATAAAGCCCTCAGCAAATATGTCAACATGCAATCAGGGAAGAGCGGAAGGATGTAAATGCATTTATTTTTTATTTTTACCACACTTCAAAGTAGATGCCAGAGTAAAAAAAACAGTTAGCAGGAAGGTTCCTCTATTTCAGATAATTCATGTTACAAAGACTCTGTCCTTAAACCTTGATATGAATGTATACATATATTCACATTTTTATCATAATCTTCCTGTTTTTTAAATCAGCTATCCCATAATCTTTCCACTGCCCCTGTGAACTATAGTAGTACCCCGTGGTTGGGAGCCACAAGCCATAGCTTAAGTGTCCAGGGTCAGCTAACAAGCTGTTCTTATTGTACGTTGTTGATGTTCAATTACAATCGTATTTGTGCATGACAACTGTTTTTTCTCTCCCTACTCCAGAATGAAAGAGAACAGATCATGACAACAAATGTCTGGCTCACTCAGGTAAGTATGATGAAGCTCAGAGTCATCTTCTCTCAGTCAGCCTATGTCTTGTTAAATGTCCTTCCCCCTGAACTTGAATTAAACCATATCCATTCTTCCTCTCTAAATGTGGAACAAACTGCTTCCGTAATTGTGCTCCAAACATACTTCACTGATAATGACGCATGTAATTAGAAATGAGCTGGTCTTGAGAAAGTGTGTGGAAGTTGGATCTTGACGTCCAGGTCTCCTCTGTCTCTCCAGCACTGGGTGGATTACAGGTTATCATGGGACCCTGCAAAATACGAAGGTATCGACAAGCTGCGCATTCCTTCCAGACACATCTGGCTCCCAGATATTGTCTTGTATAACAAGTAAGCATAACAGGACTGTAATAACGTTATGGGAGATTTTACATCCATATGTGCCATGTTCGTATTAAAAATAAAACCAGAAGATTACTATAAGGACTAATCTGTTTATGCTTTCTCTATAAGATTAAATCTGTTTTTAGATGGGAATGGGAGCAAGACATTTGAGAATTAATATGCTTGCTGTTCACCATAAATATCTTTCTCAACTGATTCTCTGAAGCCTAGAGTTAACATATTTAATCTTTTCTCTGTGGATTTTGGTTTCAGTATTGACTTGGCAGTCCTTCGCTGTAGGAAAAAAAATACAAATTTTCAGCATGAGTGGCTTTCTTGTTAGCTTCACTTCACTGTGATTGCAGGGTTGATAACACAAGCCTCAGAAATTGATTCACAGGCTCCCTAAAGTTTTCTTTCTCTTTCTTCCTCTTTTCATAGTGCTGATGGTACATATGAGGTAACAGTCTTCACCAATGCCATTGTCCTTTTCAATGGCAGCATCAACTGGCTTCCTCCGGCCATATACAAAAGCGCCTGCAAGATTGAGGTCAAGCACTTTCCCTTTGACCAGCAGAACTGCACCCTCAAGTTCCGCTCTTGGACATATGACCACACGGAGATTGACCTGATCTTGAAGTCTGAGGTGGCTAGTATGGATGATTTTACTCCTAGTGGGGAGTGGGATATCCTGGCCCTGCCAGGCAGACGGACTGTCAACCCTCTGGATCCCACCTATGTGGACCTTACATATGACTTCATCATCAAGAGGAAGCCCCTTTTCTACACCATAAACCTCATCATTCCCTGTGTTTTGATCACATCTCTGGCCATTCTGGTCTTCTACTTACCCTCAGACTGCGGGGAGAAGATGACCCTGTGCATCTCCGTCCTCTTGGCTCTCACTGTGTTCTTGCTTTTGATCTCAAAGATTGTTCCTCCAACCTCACTGGATGTGCCTCTGATCGGCAAGTACCTGATGTTCACCATGGTGCTCGTGACCTTCTCCATCATCACCAGTGTGTGCGTGCTCAATGTGCACCACCGCTCTCCCAGCACCCACACCATGCCTTCCTGGGTCAAGCTGATATTTCTTGTCAAACTGCCTGCCTTACTCTTCATGAGACGCCCTCAGAATAACTCTGCACGCCAGAGACTTCGCCAACAGCGGTGTCTACGGGCGAGGAGATCCATTTTGGGCTTGGGTTATCCGGTCACATCCAAAACAGATATCACCATGTCGTCTTCTGCACTGCTGTCTTCCGACTCTGCCTTCTCAACCCCAAGATACAAAAATGTAGCTCATCCGCCGGGCTACAGCCACCCCAACAAGAAGGGGAACTTGCGCTCCACTGATTACCTTCCCAGTGGTTTCACTTCTATCCAGGACCTCCAGCCGAGAAGCAGCTCAGAGTGGGCTGCTGATGTCCAGGAGGCGGTGAACGGAGTGCGCTTTGTGGCTGAGCACATGATGGAAGATGATGATGATCAAAGTGTATGTATACACATTTAACCTATCTAATATCGAGTATAATGTATGTTGTATGTACACATACTGCTCTCCAAGGTTTGAAAATCAACCTTCAATCCCCTGGAGTTTATAACTCTAATTAACACATATATTACTGGTTTAATCTATGTACAAATCTCAATGTAAAATTGACAATGATTTTGTGGGAGGTTACATGCTGCTGTCACTATATGCAGCCAAGCTGAGACGCTGCAAAAAGTAATTAATCACAAATTGGTGATTTTTACATTTCTGTTATGTATAGATTAAATGAAAAGTTTGTTAATTTGTGATTGTAATTAGGTATTTGCTAAATTCCCTCCCAATAAACTGCATCAAAGGTGTTTTATTGGCATAATAATATTTAGAGCATTCTTTGACCCCTGAGGTGCAGAAAGAAATACCACTAACCTTAAGTAGTTGCTGTGACCTTGCAAATTAAAGGCATACGTTTGGTAATCAATCTCTTTCTTTCATAAATCAATAAAATAAGGAGGGAACAAGGAATGATAAATGACTTGTTTCATAAACGACCATGGTTGCTATTGAAAATGGGGTTAAAGGGTCAACGAGCTATTTCAGCAAATAGGTCTCAGCAATATGAAAAAGTCCTTACAGGAATATAACTTAACTACTGTATGTCAGCAGTCAGCATCCTTAGGATAGGCTTATCTATACTAAGCAATATTATTGGTATGAATGGATTTAACACATTTAAAAAAGTATATTACAGAACACTTTATGTTCCAATTTAATCCTATTCAATCGCTAACAAACACAATAGACTACAAGACATATTAACACAAGGCTGCCCAATTTTGGGCCTGCAGGCCAAGATCAGCACATGCTATCTTTGTTTTGGCCCGCCATTGCATTTGACATGCTCATGCTTATTCTCCTCTTAATTTGAAAATGCAGTAAAAACCTAACCGTACTATGTAATATGCCTACGAACCATACGTTTTATACAGCTAAAAAGTACTTTATTTGAGTTTTATGGCAATGTTAACCACAGTGCCTGTAAACCTTCCTAATAAATTACAATGTTTTTATCTACAAAGAATTAAACAAATGATGGTGTTCTTTAACATCAACATTTATTTTTGACCCGTGACCTTCCGTCCAGATACATTTGGACCTTCATCTGAAATAATTTTGGCACCCCTGTATTAACATGATGTCTGTAAATTGTTTGTTTGGATGTTAAGAACTTAGATTTAAAGTGAATAACTCTCACACTTATTCACTCGGTTACATTTTCTGCCCCTGAGTGGCTACACAGAGGCATGGCAGTGTCTGCAGAAGACATACTAAAGCAGGACTATTTTGGTCCTCTCAACACTGCAATACTGCTGGTTTGTTACAATCAGTTGTGACAAAAACATGCACACTGACTGATTTGATTTGATTTCTGTATATTTGCAGGTGATAGAGGACTGGAAGTATGTGGCTATGGTGGTGGATCGTATGTTCCTGTGGATCTTTATAATAGTGTGTGTTGTAGGCACCCTGGGCTTATTTCTCCAGCCTGTCTTCCAGAGTCAGATTGTTCCCAACCAGCAGCCCAGCTCAGAGACTCCTCGCATATGATGATCAACAAAGAAGACAGGGGAAGTTGTAGTTCCTTCCAGCAATCAAGCTGTTAGGAGGCCTGTAGTAAGTGCAAAGTCTTTTTGGTTTTTGCTTAAAATCTGTAGTACCATATTGGTGGGGTTAAAAGGCAATGACAGCAACATTGTCTGTGCCAAACCCCACCAATAAGGCACCTGAGAGTAAAAGCAGACAAAAAGTACTTCCAACCATTCACATCGTACATCAATGGAACAGACAGCATATTTGTGCAAAATAGAACATGAATCAAAACTACATGGTCCACAGCAATAAAACCTTCTACAGCACCCAATGTTTTGTGGAAATGGTACATTTGCAAAGGCCCTAATGCGACATCAGTCCACTGAGGTCATTTCCTTTATGTTTACAATGGACAGCTGCAGAACTGGACTGAATGTAGATTTCACTTCACTGATGTATACCAAACTGTTGAAGAAGAAGAAATATACCCCATAGTGTCTGAGATATGAGATGTCAGATGTTGTTTGACTCTTGATTTGTGTTTAAGTTATATTACCATGTCATTTAAATGTGATGTGTGATTAAAGTATGAATAATGTCCTCTTTCGGTTGATTAAATGTTTAAAATCTCCAATAAAGTCTTGTCAGGGTCTTGCCAGAGTGCTTAGTTAATCTGTGTTGCCGGTGATAAAGTTTGTCCTCAGAGCCAATACGTTCGTTGAAAATGTGCCAATTAAAACATTTCATCACATAGATAAGGCAGCTGTTCACTTGAAATGTGAGAGGGTGTGACCAGGCAAAAAAATGTGTTGATACAACAAAACCGTCAGAGAGGGAGCTGATGGGTAATACAGTGTCTTGAGGTGCAGCCATAGCCATATCTCTGACACCCCCCCAGAAGCTAAACAGTTATTGAAAGATCTGCACAATGGCTTTGACAAAATGTTTTAGTTTTTGTCTTATGGCCATTCATTTGTTTTTACACTGAAGTTGATCTCTTTTAAGTGCGTATTTGTACAGACGGGCAAATGTAAGCACACACATAAACTATTCTTTACAAATCACATGCTGAACTGAACCCTTTACTGCTCAATAAATAGTGCTGAGTTGGCTCGTTAGAGATTCTGCAGACTCTTTGGTTAGACCTTTCATTGAAATTAAGAGACAGCAATCTGTGTCTGTTAACACTGTTTGAGATCATTCATGGCTTCTCATTCACCTCTTAGATTCCTGTCATTATTGCAGAGAGACAATGCAATGCAGCAAATCCATCAACACTCCATCATCTGTTTCAGTTCAAACAAAGCGGGAGCAGTCGTCATTTAAAACTCAATGGAAGGTCCTATAAATCACAAGCCTTATGTTAGCAGCCTTTTGTCATTAGTCACCAATAAGATATGCATGGAAGCATTGTCCTTGAGAATTGTCTTGCCCAATAAGCAAGTGTTTTCAACACATTTCTACCATAATATAGTCCTTGGGAAATAGTAGGGCTCATTCAAAATTAGTCTCTTTTTTTAAATCTAGAGGAAAACCTTTGCAGCATGAGAAGTCTTGTTAAATGACCTAAGACTCAGCTGAAGTCTTGTGTAGCTGTACAAATAACATGTTTCATTTTGTGCTGTCTGGGAGAATAAAGGTCAAATTGACATTTATTTCTACTTTTATGTGATGCAATCTTATGGGGGCAATTCTCTTTTCATTCACTTGCCCCACTTAAAGAAGTAGAGAGGGCAGGGTCAGACACCAAACAACATCTCTGGTGCTGGTAGGGATGTATGACTTGTTTGAGGGCACTTTATCAAAGTGGATGTTAGCTAAAAAGCACTTGGACGTCCCCTTCATCCAGGGGAAGGACAGATCTGTCAAACCACTGGACCACCTTGCTGAAAAATGTTTCTCTGAACTGGCACTAAAGAAAGACAGAATGAAAGCTGGAGTCAAAGACAGAGCTATATATCCCAATTTGAAGCGGGCTTACCCACATACATTGACATATTTTTGAAACAGGATGTTATGTAGGGGAAAAAACTCAAAGAATCAATCAATCAATCAATCAAGATGTATTCTGAAATGCTCATAAACTGTCGCTGACGTCACCCAAACCCCAATCCATGGTAGCACACATGCAGTGGCTATATATGATATTGGTTGATGAATGGAAGACTATTAATGAATGAATGAATGAATGATTTTTATTATTGTGTCACACATAAAAATGTATATGCCCAGCCCAAGCAGGCTCACAAGACATCATTGTTTACCCCAAAGGACTAGATATCAGAATAGCTGCGTAAATTAATGAAACAAATAAACCTTCCTGACGTTAAAATGAACATCTACACTGTGAGCCACACCAAGAAATGTTCACTCTGCACAACCTCGGTGCCAGAATGTCTTCATGCAAGAGATCCAAATGTTCAAATATGAAATGTGACTTCAAAACTTTTATTATAACATTGTGTATGTATCACTGAATAAAATAAAGTAAAAAAACATCTTTAAGTATTATTATTTGTTAAGAGTTTACCACTGATCTGCTCTATCAAGACTGAGACTGGTTTGAGCAGATTTAATTGACAGTAGCTAAGTTTCCATCCATTTGTATAAAGCTGGTGAAAGTGTGCTTCCATCCAACGGCTTTAAAGCGAATAAAAACCTGTATGTAATGACGTCACATGCTGTTTTGCAATCAAATTGGTTTATTGAATTGATTTGAGACATTTTAAGGTGTTTCTATTCATGTTTGCACTGAATTGCACAACATTCAAGCAAACATTTGCTAACAAGTTTTTCTAGACAAAATGGGTCGCGCCGTCAACCGACAAATGATTAATATTCCACAAGTTTTAATAGTGCTTATGTGCCAGCTGATAGCGACATATCAAGCTATAATAAGAAAACAATGACGCTATCAACACATTGCTATGATGATGCAGATGCAGCTTACCTTTTATTTTTCCTCTGGCACTGCTGCGAGACAACTCTTTTTTGAGACATGTCTCGCTGTTTGAGCGCCTTCCATTTACTCCGGAGGACGTCCCACTGCTTGTTGTAACTTTGTTGGCCATTTTCTTTGCGAGTTCCTGATAAATTACGGCATTTCTTAGATTTTTGCTAAAATATCCGTTGTGTTAAATTCAAAAAGTCTCTCGTCTCCTCGTTCGTCCACTTACATCTGTCTTTGTTGACACCCGCCATGTGTGCAATCAGAGTGGAAATACTAGGTGGAAATTAAACTTCTTCTTCGTTTTGTGATGGGTTGCAACCATGAAATTACCTAAAACTGAATCACAATTCATTATTTATTCAGCAAATAACGTTTCCATCAGCATTTATCGCATAAGCCGTATATCAATCAAGACAAAATCCAATAAAACCGAACATGGCATTCCATAGAATTTCCGTAAGGCATTTTTCATTCGATATCACTTAATTCTAATAAAAACGTGTGGTTGGAAACAGCTAGTAAGAGCCCAAAAGCTGATTTGAATGCTGCTAAATCCTGATTGGTACACGGGAACTGCGTGACATCCCCTTTTTCCAACGGAGCCCCATCCACTTCAGACCAGGTAGATGAGCACAGAGAAAGAATTAGATTAGAATAGAGGGTTTTCACCGACATCACGTTCCGATACACGGCCATATTGGAGGCACCGGTGTAAACAACTGAACGGAGTACAGTGGAGTATTGTGCACTTTGGATACTTTAAGTGAATGGAGCTGTGTCTAAATAACAGAAAAGCATCCAAAATGCAAAAGCATTTAGGGAAGGACTTGGACTACAAGAAAAGGCCCAATATTTCGAGAAATTACGGTTTATTGGCGGTGCAGATCCCTACAAGTTGGCTCCCTCTTCTTACATCCATGACAACCTGGCGATTCTTCCTTCAGTTGCATATCCCGATATAGCTAGTCAACTACCTGTTTTCTCGCCCAGCCCATACACAGCTGCAGGCCTCAAATCCTTCAAAGGTTTGGAGGCCTATAACCAGATGGTATGTGGATGAGTGAGGGAGACGCAGTACCAAGTGATTAACGACCGTTGTGTTGTGAAGGCCAAAGTAAGTAATGCAGTAACGTCTTTCCTTAACTGTATGACATCATTGCAATATTTAAGGTGTAGCCAAATGAGTCTCAATCGTTTTTTTTTTCATTTCATAGAGCCCCAGTTTGCTATCTACATTACCTGAGTGAGTTTGAGCTTTGCCAATCAAATGTTTTTTCTCGGTCTGACCTATTGGTACAACCTAAAACACGGCAATAATAACCATTTTCCTTGACGACGTTCGGGATCTAATTCAGTGCCTGCCCTTTGTTGTGATGCAGCGTACCTCTGATGACGCCTCGTGAAAAGCCTCTATAAGCTACAGAAATCTCTCAACCTGCAGAAAAAACAATATATACACTCAAATAGTCATCATAGTCATCACTCATAGGGTGATTGAGAAAACAGAAAATGCATTTTTAGGGTATTTAAAAGGACAGGGTTTTTTTCTGTCCCATAAACCTCCCAATTAGGAATATAGTGAAAATGGTATTTATTTATTAGTCAATTTCAAGACTTTAAGGGGAAAATTTGCACGACTTGTTTTATCAGCTTAGGTATCTGTAGGTTGCACATTTTTGCAGTGCAGTGTGCCTCCTATCAGTGACTGTGTTCCTCAGTGTGGCTGTGCCTCCCCCTCTCTGCTCTCTGCTTCTCTCCGCAGCTGCAGATCTGCTTTCACTCTTCTTACATTCTCCTCCTGTCTGCTCCGCAGCGCTGCTGCTGCTGACCCTGGATACCGATTCAATTTGTTATTTGAAACAGGATGAAAGCCAATTTTTGTGTCGTTCTGCCCACATGTTCCTTCTTTCTGTTTCTTCTGCCAGGTGAGTAGCCTAATAAGCTACTACTTTAACACATTAACATCTTGTTACTACGCCTAGCCTAGGCTACTTGTTGATTTACTTAACCTAAATGTGTTGAATATTTCCACAATTAATGTTTTTTTTATTTATTTTTTTTCAAAATGTGTTCATATCCAAATCCTATATTTTATATAAGGCAGACATTCAGGGAAGTCAAGTTAATAAATTGTGACTTTACTTGCTATTGTTGTTTTTTTTTATTTAAAGGGATGCATTTAATAGATGACAATTATCGTTCTATTATTGTACACTGAAGAAAACCTCAAAGCTAATCAGACCAACAAAGAATGATTGAAGGTAGACTGAGATTTGAAACAAGTGATTAATACAGTTTACAGGTTCAATCAGAGCCGTAAATATAGACAATGCAGGCAGTGACCATGGGACACCGGGGAAGTGTGTCTGTGTGTGTGTGTGTGGGAGGGGGCTCCATCAATGTTTTGGGCAAAACATTGACCAACTTGTTGCGAGTAATTTAGATTTCCCCCAATACGTGTTCAAAGAACTTACGCTAAATAAAAAATGGTGCAGTTTGCTATACATGTCCTCGAAAAGGCAGTGACTGCTCACTGCTGGGGGTTTTAATAGTCAGGAGCAATCTATTAAAAATGATATACTTTTTCTAGGGGTGCAAACTAACCAGGGTTTAAAAAGGTGACGAAGACACAGTTGATCGTGAGAATGTAGAGGGAAAACTCACCCTACAATTAATGTAATTGTTGCTACAAATGTAAAGTAGACATCAGATCAGAGCACTTAAAAAATCATCAGATGGACACAAATCACAAAAAACAACCTAATTTTATCAACTTGAAATGGATTTTTTTTTTCATTTCTTTGGTATATTTGGCATATACATATATGAAATGATAGCTGGGTAATCTGTTCATGTCCAATGTCAAGTCTCTATTTGATCATGTGTCGAGACAATACAATGTATGGTGGCTAGTTTAGGCACAAAACCTGCCAAGTATGACTGAGCACATCTGCAAGCTGAACGATGGCGTCATGTGTATGCGTTCCTAGTATGCATTAGGGCCATAATAGCAAGCACTGAGGCCCGACGTAACTACCTCACCCATAACTGATTTATTTAAATATGAAGACAAGCACTGCTCCCCTGGAGTAATGACAAACCAACAATCACCTGGCTGTTAGTCACCTTGTAACCAAGCTGTACTGTAACCCACTAAAGCACATTGCAGTGACAGATCATTGTCTGACCCTGTGCTCTTGTTCAGGGGGCTCCTCTTCAGATGCAGAGCACAAGCTCTTCTCTGTGATATTCTCCAACTACAACCAGTACATACGACCGGTGGAAAATGTGACCGACCCAGTCGTTGTACAGTTCGAGGTATCCATGTCACAGCTAGTCAAAGTGGTAAGTAGCCTACAAAAGGCCTTTAGAGTGTTTATGTGCTAATGTCTAGTACATGTGAGTTATGGGCTACTGTTTGACCGCAATCAGACATACAGTATATCACTCTGCTTAATGAGCAGTCATGACCAGGGATGTGCACTGACATCGTACTAAAAACAACTTAAACAACTTCCTAACTGTATATAGAGCCAGATATATATATAAATTTATTTCAAAAGAAATGTCTGGTCGTGACCTGAGGAAAATAAAAAAGGAATAACATAGATAGCAAATGTGGAAGGTCTGAGCATACGAAGAAAAAAAAAAGGTGTTGTTGATTTGTGAACTTTGGGCAACACAGTTTTAGAGAACAATTGCCATTTGAGACACGTGAGATACACAGTAACCTCTTGGTTAAAATCCTCAGATGGGAACTAAAATGAAAGATGGAGCGGTCTGGCTGTTTGTCTGGCCAAAGCAAGATCAGGAATGTCAGCTGTCTGAGTACCTCTCAGTTTAGATAGACCCTATCACTCAATCACTGCCACTTCAGATGAGCACCTCTGGATTTGACGGCATGTTTTGCTGGCACTTGTTGAATGCAGATGGAGCGAACAGAGACTCAGACACGTCTAGAGCAGATTGTAATAATTAAGCAAAGACGCTTGTGTTGAACAGGGAGGACAGCTTCAATCACAAAATGAACAGCTTTGGATGTATTGTTCTCTATCACATTACCCCTCTGCTTGTGTTGAATAACAAGAGGAGATTAGATCTTTCATTTGAGACATTTTACCAAAATTTTCCCCCCCGATCAAATTGATTTATATTAAAAGTAAAAGTTAATAATTTTGCAAAACCAACCTAATTTATTTTTATTTTTTTTCTTGAGAATTAAATGAGACGAATATCGCTTAGCTTAGCATGAAGATGAAGAAGTATTTCCCAAAAGGTTTCACTTTTTATTTAAACATTAATATTCAATAAAAAAAGTTATTAGTCAGTAGTAGCCAATAGTATAAATGTCACAATGTATGAAGTTGTAACTACACACAAGGTTTATTCTAGACAATATGAATGGATATGTGGGGCTTGAGACATTGTAGCCCATCTAAATCTGTTTTCTTTTGTCTACTGCCAACAGGAAATGTATTTCTTTATTTTTTTTCGGGAAGAGCTAGATAAGTATTAAAGACATCTCTGGATTTAAAGATGTCAAAAAGATAACGTATCTTTAGTTTTATTCTCCTTAACGCAGCTGATGTAGCAAGCAACAGTGCTTCCCGTGCTGATGGATGACTATTATTTCCTCCACACACCTGGTGCTCCTAACCCACATGCAATTGGTGTGGTCAGCCTACAGCAGGTACAGCAGGGCTAAATGAGCTCATTTAGACCATCGATCGCTCATTGCCCGATTGCTCATTGCTCATTGCCCATTGTTTTAGAACAGCGGGAACAGTGGTAACAGAGACTGGTTTTCAAAGAAATAGTTGGAAACTTTGGAAAATTAGTTTATGCAACTCGTATCAATCTACACTAGTCCTTAAAATGTTTTGGTGGTTTGATCACCACATCAGATCATGTGGTCAACTATGTTTAGCGTGTATATTCGCAAAGGTAGCAGTTGAAATGATGCTACTCCTGCATTTCGACCAATCCAAAGATCATACTGTTACCATAAGATGCACCGTCTGATGCCTGCACACTGGCTGGCAGGTTGCCCAGCAGAGAAGTCGCAATTGGTGTCCAATTTCACCACGCTTGCTTCTGTGCCCCTCTGATGCTGAGATGCAGATGGACGCAGAGCGGGTCTTGCTTGTCCACGTAGTCCGGATCATAGCCACTGGTGGTGGCTGATAGCTATCTTCACCTTTTGCTCTGTGTTTCCTCTGACGATGTCAACCATAAAACACACACAGTAGTGTTTCCATTTTGTCCATGCACTTAATGGTGATAAGATACAGAATGTGTGCTTTGACTATTGTAGTGTTGTAAAATTCCCAGTCTCCCAAAGATAATTAAAAAAAGATTGTTCTACCGCCTTCTGTCCACCTGTGTTTCCCAGCCATGTAGAACCTCACCTGGATACTAAATGGTAATATGAATGGTTCCTAAGATTGTTTTTTTAACGGTCACCAAAACCAAAAACCTGACACCCACAGTTTTTCTCCCTCAATCCTTTAGTCCCTCTGCTCACGCTTCACCACTGAGTTGTTAGAATTAAAGCTTAAGGTTGTGCTGCGACTCCCTAGCTCCAGCTGTCATGTTATGCTCCAGGTGTGGTGGACCCATATTATGCTCATTTTCAGGTTCATAATTGTATTTAGAGGTTGTATCAGAATAGGTTTACATAGTTTAATTTTCAAAAAACCTGTCTGTTGTGCTCTCTGTTTTAGCTACTGAGTGAGGCATCTCACTTCTGTTGCATCTTTGTTAGGACTACTACTCAGTCAGAAGCAGAGAATGAGGGCTAGGCGAGCATTATAACGTGTGTTACAAAATGATACACGTTTGTCATGGAAGTAAAGGCTGGACTACAATAGAGCTGTTTGGAGCAGATTGTGAACAGTGTTTTCTGTTGGAGATGGTAAGTCCCTTTGGGGTGGCTTTTAGGCCTTTTCACTTTGTAAACCTATAACATGCACAATATATATATATATATATAACATAATAAAGGAAAGGGAAAAGCCAACATGCAAAATATGAGAACTTTAATACTCTTGCCCGATTTGCACAGAGGTCTAACCCTGGGGAAAGCACACAAACAATCCTCACTGGTGAATTGGATTATCGCATGTGACAGTTTTAACTTTTAGATGTTAACATTAATGCTTTTGTTCTTTGCTTAAATGTCTTCATTATCAATTCTGCTCTGTTCTCAGGATGAAGTCAATCAGATCATGGAGACAAATCTGTGGCTGAGACATGTAAGTTCATGATGCATGACTGTGCAAATGGACCTTGAGCAAGGACATCTAGTATGGATCCAGCCTTCTGTCATACATGATTCTTCGGGGCTAGACTGATAAGTTGAATTATTCATGGAAGGAAGCTTTTTAAACAAATGGATACTTCTTGTCCTATTTTTTGCAAAAAAAGAGAGAAGAAAATCCTATGAGCCAAATGAGACCAAGAGTTCATGGTCAATTTTTATTACATACAGTATAATTTTGTAATTTGTCTGGTCTGGAATTTATATCATACTTGTCCATAATATTGTTTTTGACAATGTGACAGAAACCTCTGGCTGGAGACATTTTTATGCTAAAGAGTTGAGGAGTAATTGCTCTTTGGAGTCTCTCTAACCAATTTTACAAACAACAGTTATTTCCCCTGCTGACCATCCAAATTTTACAACATACTTTAGATAATTACTCCTTCTTATTTACGTGAAATGATTGCAGCTTTCTGAGATTACTTTGTCATTGTTACTTTATGAGTCTCACAAGGATCAATGGCTGTCCTCAAGAGGGGGTCAAAAATAGTGGCCAGAAAGTCAATAAAACACACTGTGGTCTATTATATCGCCTCTTAGACTGCATACAGTGTACTCTATGTTTATATGCCACAGTTGGAGATGACGACTTGTCGTTATAATGGGACATTTTACAACTTGTTTAAAATATAGACAGTGTTTAAATATGGACAGCTTGTCAGCTGTGAGGCCAAATGTCTCGTTTGCCCCCCTGGTGGCAGGCTTTTTTCATTAATTTTTCACAAAAATGGTTTATTTCCTTTTATGTAGTTCTTATCTTGCTGGTTTTTGTGTTATTCCTTCTAACAAGTTTGGTTTTAAAGTGCCCATATTATGCTTATTGTATTTTGAGGTTGTACCAGAATAGCTTTACATGGTTTCATTTTCAAAAAACACCATATTTCTGTTGTACTGCACATTGCTGTAGATCCTCTTTTGGTTTTGGTTTCTGTTTTAGCTACAGAGTGAGACATCTCACTTCTATACTATCTTTGTTGGGAGTCGCACATGCGCAGTAGCTAGGTAAGATCGTATCAGCTAGATAACTCTTTCTCCAACTTTGGTCAGTACAAGGCAGGATTAGCTGGGAGTCTTCTTCTAAACAAGGGGAACTTGTGGAAGGAGTTCTGCAGGTATACCTGCAGAACTAGCATGCTAGCGCTAGCATGTTTTCACTTAGCCACCTCGTTTCGGCTAGTGATTTTAAACAGCTCACCCGGAGACTGAAGGCAGAGTACATTCAGAAACCTGTATCTCACTCAAAACAGCGTGGATAGTTTTTAAGTTTGTATGCGTGTGGAAGCACCAGAGACACAAAATAACCCCCCAAATCCCAGAAAAAGGTGTTTTTTTTTATAATATGGGCACTTTAATTAGTTATTTGATTCTATAAAAATTGGGGTGAAACGTCATGTTTGATTTGTGATAAGTCTGGCTTTGATAACGCGGTTCCACTGTCTGATCTGGCTCCAAAATAACAAGATGGCTGCACCCGTATCTAGGATTGTCTATATTATCATTTCTGTCACTTGTTTTTTATGTAAAAAAAAAATTGTTTTTTTTCAGATCTGGAATGACTACAAGCTCAGATGGAATCCAAGGGATTTTGGAGGCGTCGAGTTTATCCGAGTGCCGTCAAACAAAATATGGAAGCCAGACATTGTGCTCTACAACAAGTGAGCGTGACAACGTATTGATTGTTGTGTGCATTTAGAACAAAGGATTACAACAAAGATATCATTCTCCATTGCTCATTTTGCATTGGTAATTTGTTGTTTGCATAATCTTATGGATGTGCATAGGAACATCTGAGGGTACAATTTAATACAACCACAAGGCATCTTCTTTTATAAATATTGCCATGACACAATAGCCTATTGATTAGATCCTTCAGTTTATCTTCATTGACTCATCTGTCTCCAACCTTCCCTCTGTCTTCGTCTTCTATTTTCTTACTCTCTTTTTTCTTTCTTTACAGTGCTGTCGGAGATTTCCAGGTCGATGACAAAACGAAAGCCCTGCTTCGTTACAATGGAGATGTTACCTGGATCCCTCCAGCTATATTCAAGAGCTCCTGCAAGATCGACGTCACTTACTTCCCCTTCGACTACCAAAACTGCACCATGAAGTTTGGCTCCTGGACATACGACAAGGCCAAGATCGATCTGGTGCTAATTGGCTCAACCATCAACCTAAAGGACTTCTGGGAGAGCGGCGAGTGGACGATCATCGATGCCCCTGGGTACAAACACGACATCAAGTACAACTGCTGCGAGGAAATCTACACGGATATCACTTACTCTTTGTACATCCGCCGTTTGCCACTTTTCTACACAATCAACATGATCATACCCTGCCTTCTTATCTCCTTCCTCACTGTGCTCGTCTTCTACCTGCCGTCTGATTGCGGGGAGAAAATCACTCTGTGCATCTCTGTCCTGCTGTCTTTAACTGTCTTCCTCCTCGTCATAACAGAGACCATCCCCTCCACCTCGCTAGTCATCCCCCTGATTGGCGAGTACCTCCTCTTCACCATGATCTTTGTCACCCTCTCTATTGTCATCACTGTTTTTGTGTTGAACGTCCACTACCGCACACCAAAGACCCACACTATGCCTTGCTGGGTGCGGACTGTGTTCCTTGGGCTGTTGCCCAGGGTAATGTTCATGACCAGGCCAGAGAGGGACCCCGAGACAGTGGCAGTGACCAGCAGTGTTCAGACGATGCATTCAAGGCCCTGTGCCAAGCATTCATCAGGTACTTTGCAGAAGCAGCACAAACCTCAGGCCCTCGTGTCCAGTGTGGTGTCCAGCCTGACAAACCGCCAACGGATTATTAACAACACAGAGCTCTCCAACCTCAATAACTTAAGTGGAGAACCGGCCAAAGGTGCAGGTTCTGTGTTTTTGTGCTGCGAGGGCCGTTCCAACCGTTGCTGGCACCAGAGATCCAGCAAACTGCCTGCAGATTCTGGGGGAGGGAGCAGAGGACTGGGCAACCTGGGGGGCGGTGATTGGAGGCAGTGCTGTCGGAACTGGAGGTGAGAGTCAGTGCTCCAGCTCAGAGTCTCTAGATGGAGGAAAAATGTCCCTGTTGCCACTCTCCCCTGAGGTCAGGGAGGCTATTGAGAGTGTCAAATACATAGCAGAGAACATGAGACTGCAGAATGAAGCAAAGGAGGTGAGTGCTCACAATCATAAACATTCTAGATTTTAAACCTTTATAGGTAATTTGCTTTCAACGAAGCAGTCATTACATCCTTTTCATTGTGATCCTCTCACAGGTTCAAGATGACTGGAAGTACGTTGCCATGGTGATCGACAGGATTTTCCTTTGGGTTTTTATCCTTGTGTGCATCCTGGGAACAGCTGGCCTCTTCCTCCAGCCTCTATTACTTTGGGATGACATTTGAATTAGTTTGATGAAACAAATATTTAAATTCTGTCAAACGGCACAGCATTCGTTACTTATGAGATTCTCGCCATCGCTCCGGACAATGCAGAGTGGATCAAAGTCAAGAAGAAAAGATGACGTTGAGGCAAATGTATAAGTGACTGTGTTTTCACAGATTAGATGATTTCTTTGTGAGGAAGTGGTTTTAGATCCCTCCAATGCAGAGGACATGGTGAACAAACACACATTGTGTAAACTAGTTCTGCATTAAACACTATGCCACCAGAAAACAATTTTTTTTAATTACTAGTATGTTTTATAACAAGAAAATCTTGAACATATTTAAATGTCTTCATTAAGTGCCATGCCAAATTAATACACGTATTATGGAGAAAAATGAGGGCGCACAGAAAAAAAGACATTGAACATTGATTGATGTGATGAATTTCCATGTTTCTGAGAACTAAGCAAGAATGTTGATTGTGTTCAAAGAGTGACATCATGTGGTAAGTATTTGCTACTGCACATTATAACAAGGCCTTTAAAGGTTTATGTCACCCATTTTGTCACCATCTCTGTTGTAACATATTCCCAGTCGTAACATGTTATGAAAATAAATACCAATACTTTATGAATTTAAGGCATAACATGCTATTTGGGATAGCATGACCCTAAGGGTGACATTAGAAAATGTCATCAAGGATTTTTGTTTGAGCTTGCAAATTGGATATTTACAATCCCCGGAAAGTAGTGATGGCCAAATTAAGCTTTAGGAACCAGTGTCTTTATTTTCTGAGCCCACTAGATGGCCCTCTTGGTTTTAAGAGAAAGGCTAAGGCATTGCAATTCAGTATATTCTCAAGTTGTTGAACAGAGAGCGCCATCTAGTGGACTCAGAAAATAAAGACACTGGTTCACGAAGCTTCATTTGGCCATCACTACATGAAAGTATTCTAATTGCAAAGCGAAAACGATCTATAAATATATACATTTTAGTTCTGTATATTGCATAATTCTGTAAATACATTTAAAAAAAATGTTATGTAAAGGTGTAAGGTGGAGCTCTGTTGTATCTTCCCTAAACTATCAGTATTTGTGATACTGGAAACAAAAAGCTGTGGGATGTACTGTATATGTAATTTCAAGGAGGCCACGAGATTCTGTTTGTTACTCTGTTCCACATCCTCTGTGGCCTCTTGGAGCTAACTAAGCTTATTGGATCACAATCAATACAGAGAGCGAGTGATGATGGACCTCATTGGATTCCTGTCTTTTCTTCATCTAACCCTCCTTCCTGGCCATAATACAATTTTCTGCTCTTACTACGCGGGGTCTGCACTGCCTCTTAATAACTCAGTGCTTACGCCACAGGCCTGATGCTGTCAGGGGTAAGGGTCAAATTCTCCCATGTACTTCAAAAATGCCATGGTTGCATTTGATTGTGCTCCAGTTGAGAATATGATGTTCTGATGGATAATACACTTAAATCACAATATCAATGTTAGGTACAAGCTGCAAATAAAACTAAGTAAGTACCTACATGTACTGTGGGTCTCATTCTTGCATGGGGTCTTATTATACAACTAAAACTCAAAGCAGAAAGCGAGCTATGTGATCACAAGAATATCTAGCCCATATTAAATTGAACGCTGGCAGGGAAGCACAGACAGATACTGTATTAGCTCTCTGTCCCATCTGATATGAAAACCCTGGCTAATAAATGTAATTAAGGCTCACTCAGAACCCATGTGTGGCTGATCTGCAGGAGGGCAGGAGACCTGCCGAACAGATACTGTATATGACGTACCAAATGAATGAGCTTCTGAAGGTATCACTGAATGTTTTTTGATGTGTCCTATTGAGAAGTTACATCCTGCAAAAACTGGATATAAACAGGGGGAAGAAGAACAAAAATGAAATAAAGATCTATAAGTATTACCTGCCAACAATTGACAACAATTTTAAACTGATACTATTTACGTAGTGTTCAAATGTTATGAGACATCACAAAGTCCACAGGAAGTGGTTTATTATAATGTCTGCACATTTCTTCTTTCAGCTGGCTGTGGGTGTAGACAAGAACCTGATAGGAGCCTGCAGGGTTAAGGTGCTGTGAAGTCTGTCGGTGTCACATTGCTTATAATCATGAAAACAATCACCATTCTTCTGTGTAAGTATATTCATAACCAATATGTTTAATTATTTAATTGTTTGTATTTTTAATTGAGTGGACCTTTGTGTACATGTATAAAGATTCATTTTACTTTTCTTTTCTTTAAGGTGTTCTTGCAAGTCAGGTCACAAGCCAAACTAATGGTAAGCTTTAATTTAAGAAAACACACGTGTGTGTTGCATTCTCAACTATGATTGATTTGAATTGTGTGATGTATCAATTCAACGTCTGTTTCTGTTTCAACAATTCAATTCTACAGGTATTTTTCCTGCGAGGATCCTGGCCCAACAAAAAGCTATAAGTGAGGACAGTGACCTTTATGTAACCTGCAGTACATTTGGGTTCAAGAAACAGATCATGGTTTGTGTTTATTTATGCAAGGACGACATTTGGATCGATAGAAAGATGCAGAAGCCAGATCAAAATGACACCACCTTTACAATACGCAGCGTTGGTCTTAATCACAGTGGAAACTACAGCTGTGTTTACTCCATTTGCGATAATTTGCTTCCCAAAGTAGCCATGAGGGGAGACAACGTCATTCAGATCCTGGTCATATGTAAGGATGTTCATCCCTGTAAAAGCATTGTGTCAATGTTTTTTTTCTTCTCTCCACTCATTTTGTTCTTCCTGCCGCACAGCCAATATTCTCCCTGCAGATATTTCAGTCGCCGGGCCGTCCACTGTCAGCGAGGGAGACCACGTTGCATTCAGATGTACCGTTTCTTACACCCTGCAAACACTTGGTGAATGTCAACTCATCAACTCTTACCTGAGGAGGAATGAGACCATCCTCCAAGTGCAAACATTTGATGTCACCCGCATGGAGGCAACTTTCACCATCAAAGGTGCCGTCATGAGGGATTCAGGCCATTACAGCTGCGTGGTGCTGCCATCTAAATGCATCCGAGAGCATGAGAAAACACTCTGTGGAAATAACGAAGTATTACTCAATGTCACAATTAAAGGTATCAGTTGCTCATGGTTACATAATTCAGTAAGAAAGAAAAGCTTCAGAGCTTTAGATGGCCCTTTCATCTTCAGTAAAACTTTCTCTTTTCAAATGGTAAAATATCTTTTGAAAACGTGATGTCATTTATGTGTCTTTTGCTTTCCAGTAAATTGGGTCCTCCCAGTTTTTGGCATTTGTGGACTGATAACTCTGATGTTATTGCTGGGTCTGAGTCTGAGGTGGATCAACAAACAAGGTCAGAGAATAAGAAGGAAATCAAAAGGAGTTCATATTTTGTATTAAATAAGTTCTCTCATTGACTGATAGACAAAAAAGATGAACAAAAAGATCTGTTAGCATTCAGATGTACAGTAACTTCTATTCTGAAGTGGCTTGTCACACCAATCACACCAGGACCTTGACTATATATTATGTATGCTTTCTTTTGCTTTAAAATTATTATTTTTCCTATTTCAGCTGACTACTTATCTTCAACTAATTCATGGTGAGTTTTGACCCAGTCTCACTGATGCTGTCTAATGAATTTAAAGCATTCCCAAACCTGTGAGCAGATAAGCAGAAAGTCATGTTTTTTTCACGTTTTCATTGTTATGTTCTGTGATTTGTGTTTAAATACATTTTTACATGCAGGATGTTTACAACAAACTAATATAAATTGGATACACAACTGAATTTGCTGCTGCCGGGTGAGTTGATGAAAGGGCTTGAATTGTGTTTTCTTACAGTGCGGCAGACATGATGGAGGAACAGCAGGTGCAGACGGAGGGAGAGGATCTGGACACACAAGAGGGTATGTTGAAAATGGAGTTACAGTAAAGGCATACCCTGGGGAGTTCATAATGAAATGACCTATGATGACTTAGAAAGAAAACCTAATCTAGCTACATTATGGCCTGTTAATACAACAATGCCTCTCCCAGGGTGAATAAAACATTAGGGACACCGCCACATTTGTTTTTACATTTTTCTAAGGAATAAATATGTGTTTTTGCCAACTACCTCCTAACGTGGATCACAACCTAAAATGCATAAGAGATTATGGCTTTTACATGCATTCATAAGGTCATTCCAATTCCTGAACACCAGCAGGAGCTCCCCCATATTTTGTTAATTCTGTTACAAAAAGTGCCAGTTATCAATCTTTTTTGATTAGATTGACATGTGCATTCAAAGTGATAATAGAAGAAAATGTAATCATTTATTTCTCTCTTTTATGCATTTTTCAATATATTATTTTTTACAACTTTCAGGAGACTCTTTCAGCATGGAGGTGGACGAAGAGTAAGACTATAGATTCATTTTAATACAAATTATTTCAGTGTCACTTTTACACATTTGGCAAGTAAGATTTGCTTTATGTCATATTATAAAGATGTAACATTTTACCCCATGAGAATTAATAATTTGTTAAATGAAACTGACTACATTTATTTTACATTTATTACTTGTACAAGTATTTAGGGAAGTATAGTATGTAAAAATAGAGATGAATTTCTGACGAAACTTAGATAAAATTTTGATTGAATTGTTTTTTGTTTGTTTCGCCTTTATTTGATGTACTTCCTGGTAACTGATCATGACCCACAGAAATTTATGAAAAGAAAAAAAACAATACATTTATTGAAATACTTCAATTTGAGCTGAATAAATGTTTTAAATCCTTTACGGTTTTAATAGACATGTCATCATGGTTTATTGAAAACATGTCCTCAGGTATGACGATGCTGTAGCTGCAGAGGACTTCACTTACTCCAATGATTGTGAGGGAGTGTACAATGCTGCGGGTAAGTGATACTTGGTGCTATTGCAGACATCGTTTTTCTTTGCATATTGAAGATTAAGTCAATATGAAGTATACAATAAAGCTTACAAGGCATTACACAGTAAGATGCTGCTTTGCCATTTAAGATGAGCAGGGTTTTCTGTTAGTGAGTTCAGTTCATCATACAGGAAAACCACATCTTCATTTACAGCAGTGGTGCAGACGTGAAGAGCATTTCGGGGCATGCTATCTGACTCACGAGAGCTAATTCTGTCATGACATGTAAAAAGAAAGAGTAAAAAAAACAAGAATAAATGCATGAGAGATTTTAAACATTCACAGCATTTACCCGCTTTTTTGTGTAAACTTTTGTCCACAGAGGATCCACCACCTGCAGAACCGAATCCAGCACATTTGTATGCCAAGTACTGCAAACACCAGATCCAGGCCTCACCTGATTTTATTTTCACTTGAATGCAAAACTGGAACACCTGCCTGTGATGTTTGGATCAGTCTGTGTCTCATGACATTAAGGGAATGTTAATAATTAGAATGGATGAGTGTTTTCTGAAAGTGGCTGTGGAACATCTGAACTTTACATTATTACAGTCCACCTTAACAGCAATATAGCAGGAGGTTGAATAGAAAATGTCTTCATACATTTAATTCTTATAAAGATCCTTTCTTTGTTGCAGAGGGGTAAGAAAACCTTTTGCATATTTAATGAAAAGACTGGGTGTTACTGCTTTATAAAATATGCTACAAATTGTTTTCAGTAATAAACATGGCAGGTGTTGTAAATGGTGGTGATTGATTTAAATTTGTATTAAACATTTTAGAAAACAAATCTTTCCTGTTGTTCCTGTTGTTACATTTAATCAGACACATTTGTATCTTATCTCCACTGTCCATGATTGTAATCTAGTGCCACCTGCATTCATTGTTACCACAGTGTCCCCTCATGGAAGTTTAAGCCAAGAGTGCAATGACCAATCTGATAAGAAAGGCACGCCGTATTTATTGTTTGTGATCAGGAAAGTCATATTTCATAATTTACTGGAGTGGCTTGAAGGAGTTTGGTATTATTTTTTTTTTTAAGATTTTTTTATTATCCATCAACGTCAGTGATTGCAATGACTAACCATGTTGTTCAGCTGATGCGCTACCAATCAAGAGGAGCATCCAATATCTGTGTTGCGGCTGCTTTCCTCCCCTCTTTCATTACTGCCACAGCTCCTGTGGGAACGGAGGAGCTGATGGAAAGAATGAAGTGACGGGCATTGTGCAATGCTGGAAATGTTCAACTTCTGTATACAATTCTGTACATATACATTTTTTGTATATATATTTCATATGTGTATTTCCTGTTATGGACTTACTTGTGAGTCTGAAATAAAGATACAATAATTAATATAGAGGCTGTAACTGTGATCCACATCACCTGTTATTCACTGTGATTTTGGTTCTGAACATGTAAGGTCTACTTACATACCAGATCATGTGGAAGAAAAACTATCTCAGGTACCATTCAGCCTTAAAATTAAAATATAGCCGCAAGCAGCAATGAGCTGGAATGAAACTGGAAATGGTGTGCATGTGCTTCTATAGAAGTATGAACCCAATCAGCCACATGGTGGCGATGTAATTAAGGCTTCAAAATGAAAGGCCTCGCCCCCCCCCACCATAAGTCCCATTGATTTGAAATTTCTCACACAAGTGCAGCTTAACGTGTTCTACAAAAAAGCCTCAAGGACCATTACGGTAAAAAAAATTAAATTTTTTGAAAAACATATTTCCTACATTGTAGTTTCGATTGCCACCACATTTTCAGTGAATCATCAATGGCGCAAGCTTATTAAAAGTTGTATAAAGCATGTCCATATCTCAATTTCTTTTTATTGACCAATGAACTTCGAAGGGACGTTGCTCTGGACATAAATTAACACAAATCAGCAACCACAAGGCCAATCATCACAAAACTCACAGGTTATGTTCAGATAAGTGCCCCAGATATACCCAGATAGTTTTATATACATACGCCACTAGCGAGCGCTACTAGCACAAGATAGGTGAGTGGCATCACACACATTTTACTATAAATCACATATTCATTGTCTAATCATCACGAATCTCTCAGCATATGTCCTCATAAGTACCTGAACCACGCCCTGAAAGTTTCATTTGAATTGAACACCAGGGGCGCTATAAATGCAAACAAACTGCAGGTGATATAGCACAAATCAAGCTATAAATGACTAAATGTTTGTCCAATCAACACAAAACTTCCAGGAAATGTCTACATAATGAGCTCACACATACACTGCAAGTCTCATTCAAATTGACCACTAGGGGCTTTAAATGCACAATAACTAGACGTGGAATAAGGCAAATCAAGGTTTGAGCTTGGAATCCCAGCCCGCGGCTTTATTAGCATTAGTTTTTGTGTTGTTCATCTGCTTTTCTCAAATTGCCGTGAGCTGGACTGAGCTACATATCACACTGAATTGAAAATAAATGTTTTTTGACCAATCAGTTGTAGGCATTTTAAACAAAGTGCACTGTTTGTCCAATCGTTATAAAGCTTGCAGGATATGTTTATGTGTGAAATTACATTGAAGTCTCTATTGAGAAAAAAAGGTTTGAACCTGCGAATCGTCCCTCTATGCTAGCATTATTTCTAAATGCTTGCTCTGCCTGTCTAACCTGAATCTGGATTATGTCCCACTAGTTTTCACCCTGCCCCTCCTTGGTAAAGGCCTGGCCTAATATCATTGTTACACGGCTTTGAGAAAAGACTCTTACACAACCAATCTTTATCCTGCATAGAAAAGTAGAATTACAAATTCCTGTTATTCAGTGAAGGCTCATATGCATCCAAAACATCACTGCTGTTCCTTGAATGGGACCATTAAGCAGTGCACATACATCTACCTGTTTGTTGTATTTTAGTTTCATTAAAATGTAATGAAATCCATTTCAGTTGATAAAAAAAATCCGTAAATATTTAGTTATGTGTAATATTTTTTTGTAGAACGAGCAGTCATTTCTTATTGTTTTTCTTTTCATGCAATGTAGACCCGCAAATTTGACAAACACAAGAGGGAGAAAAGTAATCACTGCAACAGAGTGGTAGGAATACCAGGGCATCCTGTAGGACTCTGCTTTCAGGTGAGCTGCACCTTTGTGTCTCATGACAAACTCTATCCAGAAAATGGCCTTCTCCAGCGGCGGGATTGGCTGATCTCTGTGCAGCCTGGAGAGTCTCTGTATGTTCATCCTGTAGGAGGGCTCATTCAGGACTTCCTGTATGGCCTCCAGGAAGTTGTTGTCTTTATCCACTGTATTAATGGTAAGAAGTGTAGTCGCCCCTCTCTCTTTTAGGCGCAGCAGGTTGTCATATTGGTCGAAAAACAAGGGTAGACCCACAACTGGGACTCCGTGGTACATTGCTTCTTGAACGCCGTTTGTTCCTCCATGAGCAACGAATAGTTTTATCTTGGGATGTCCTAAAAGATCATTCTGTGGCATCCAGTCGACTATTAAAGTGTTGTTGCCCAGAGTGGCTGGTCTGTCACCTTTATATCTCCAGATGACTTTCTGGGGTAATTTAGCAAAAGTAGCAGCGATCACGTTTGCCATATCAGCAGGAAGTTCACTCACAAAAGTCTCCAGAGACATGAGGATGACCCCATGCTCACCAGAACTCTGTACAAACTCCTCCAGGTGAAGAACCACAAGAACACAATAGATGATAAAAGGAGAAAAGCTGCATTTCCTTGGGAGGGCATCTTTAATCTGAAAGGGGAAAAAAACTATTTTTAATCCCTCTTAAGAAAACTAGCTTTAAATGACATAAAAATACATGTATTACACGCAAGATTAAACTGCAACATACCTGTTTTACATGAAGTAGCTCCGAGCATGCATGTGCTTAAATGTTACCACTGAATATATAACTATAAGTTCCATATAAAACTTATATAAGGGGATTATAGATAAACTTTCTTTGGGCTTTTCTTCAGGGATTGACAACAATGTGTGTGGATTTATTTACTATTGCCAAGAAAAAAAATCCAATCAACCCACGTGTGGTGCCATAATGTGCAACTCTGTCTCAGATGCATTCCATGTTTGTTTGTTTTTCTCCACCATTTTTAATTCCATGCAAAACCTTTTTATTTATTATGAAAAAGGAGACAAGTGGAGACAACATAGAAAGAAAGTATGGGGCTGACATTAAGGAAGTGAAAGAAACAGATAAAGGTCGATAGGTGCTAATGTTAAACTGTTAAATTGACCAACTCAGTAGAAGCCCTCACTTGCTGAACTCTTTTTTTCTTTTCCCCCTTGATTTGTCTCATCCATCTTTGTTTGGTTTAAATACAATTTAAAACATATTACATTCTCTATCTGTGCTTGTTATTTGTTTGCCATTTTTATTTACAGTCTCTATATTGGAATGTTGTAGATTTTATCATTACAATCACCAACATGTCCGTTCTGGCAGTGCCTTTGTTGATTTTTTTAGCTGTAGTGTGAAGACATGGCCATGCAGAGGCAGTGCAGGCTCAACCAAAGGCTGCGCTGCTCAGCTGTCCAAACACAGAAAGTCTTCCTGGTAATTGGAGATGTTGATAGTAGTGTAGTGAGCCTAAGGCCCTTTACTACATTTCGCTACAGTATTACATAATCTGAGGTATCTGGATGGAACACCAATACAATAACAAGACAGTATTGGAGTTGTTATCAGACCTATTTTCACTTTTGATGGGGCTGACTTTTATGCTACATAAGGCATAAAATAAACATCCTGGACCCACAACGACCCTGCACTGGTCTGTTGCTAAAGATTGTATTACAGTCCCACAAAGAATGTAGGATTTGTCCTCAGGCTGAAAGGAGTGCCAGAGACACTCAAGTCTGGGCAAGAAAAGCCACCCCTTCTTTCACGCACAGTCAAGCAGAACGAATAGAGAAACTATTAACTATGTGTATCCCTGA
The DNA here is from genome assembly GCA_026937815.1 of Etheostoma perlongum. Taxonomy (NCBI): domain Eukaryota; kingdom Metazoa; phylum Chordata; class Actinopteri; order Perciformes; family Percidae; genus Etheostoma; species Etheostoma perlongum. The sequence goes on along the minus strand of CM049371.1, from coordinate 5,773,325 downwards.
AGAGGAGTATCTGACATGCATGGCACTCACAGAATTATGATCTATAGTTTGTTTGTGTGACTATGGTCTTCTGAATGTACATAGGAGGAGAAATAACTTAAAATACACGTCTTTTATTAGAAGGAAGGAATATGGTGTTCTATTCTCACTTCCTTGTTCTTGCTGTTGATCACAATTGTGAAAGTGGAATTACAGAAAAGCTAAGTTAAACCATCACTTTTATTGAAACTATGCCACACTGATAAAGTCATTTTCCCAAATGTTATACATAGCTGATATGCACACATAGAGTATTAGGCAAAATGTAATATGAGAATGATGGTCTTCTCCTAACTATTGTTTGTCTAACTAGTGTGTGTATCTGTCAATCTGGGTGGCAAGCCACCTTATAATTAAAGAGATAAATAAAGTTATAATGAAATTAATTAACGGAATTGATATTCATCACTGTGTCCTGCAACCTGCAAAAACACAAGAGGCATCACTGGGACATTTTTCCAAAATGATCCTGTTAGGACATGTTGTCTTGCTATTTTGTATCTAAGAATCTCTAAAAGACCTAAAGATACATCTCCTCACTATGATGCCAGCAAGTATAATAGGTGAAATTTATTGAAATTTATCAATGTGTGAGATGTAGACAATGGCAGATTTTTCTTCTTCATACATTAATTGAATCTTTTCATTTATCATTACTTAACTCAGAAATACATAACTCAAAATATCTCTAAAACAAACAAAAAAACATATGTCTGTGAGGTACACTCAGCAATCAAGTCCCCAAATCTGCAGCTGGATCTCTGGCACAGCTGTGGCTTACAGAATTACTGTGGATAAACAGCGCAGGGCCGTATCTGAGTGGTAAGTCTTTCAAATCTCCCAATAGGACCCATAACGAGTTGTTAATGTGCTTTGCCACCATTTGGGGTAAGTTGAACTGTGGCTTTCAGAAGGTACTTCCAGCATGGTTAGGGACAATGATGTTGGCCCACTTGTAAATGACTGGGATGAAGAGGAGAGCAGTGCCCAGGATCGACACCAGGAGGAAGGCCCAAAGAAACACTCGATCCAAGACCTGGGCTACAAATTTCCAATCTTGAACCACCTGGTACAAAAAAGAAACACATCGTCAGTCACTTGATTGTTATGCACAAAGACATGACATAGATTTGAATAATCTATGTGGTGAGTAAATAACTTCCAGTTTCCCATCTTGTGAGAGTTATTACAGCCTTTGACATCATTAAAAGTTTGGGGCCAAAAATCTGAATCAGAATACTTTATTGATTCCCTCGGGGACATTATTTAGTTGCAGTTGCTCACAGTCAAATTCAAGGTGGAATAAGAGAAAGACAAGTCAGTAAGTGTATAATGTAACAAAAGTTACATAGTTACAGTAAGAAATAAATAAAAATGTTAAGTAGAAGTAAGTGAGATTAGGTTACAAGTAAGAGATTGTTAAAAACATTGTTTCAAATGGATTGTAATCATTTTACTGTAGTGCAAAGTCAACATAAATATAGTATGAACATAAACAGTGTGGCTATACGTAGCAGCGGTGGCTATCAGAGGAAATCCAACATACTCACCTCTCTGACCTCATTTTCTTTAACTACATGCATGTTTATGTAGCGAATAGAATCCAACGCTGCTTGTAGGTTATGCCTGGTGTAGAGCAGAGGTGTCAGTTCAGGTGCTGAGTCCTCCGTCCCACCCTGTCCTAATGCTCCTCCTGCTCTAGCTACTCCAGCTGGGTCGTAACGGTCCACGTGGCTGCGCATGCACAGCAGCTTAGGCAGTCGATGCAGGAAGATCCTCCTCACCCAGGGTGCCATGCCGTGATGGGTAGAAGAGGAGCGATGGTGGATGTTGATGGCGAAGACGGTGATGATGATGGAGAGCGTGACGAAGATCATAGTGAAGACCAGGTACTCCCCGATGAGAGGGATGGCCTTTGAAGACGAAGGAATGATCTCCTCAATGACCAAGAGGAAAACTGTGAGCGACACCAGAACTGAGGTGCAGAGGGAGATCTTCTCGCCGCCGTTGGAGGGCAGATAGAAGACAAGGATGGTGAGGAAAGAAAGGCCAATGCAGGGGATGATGAGAAAAAGGGTGTAGAAAAGAGGCAACCGGCGAATGATGAAGAAGTAGGTGATGGTGGGATAGGAAGAGCTGCCGTCTGTCCTTAGACCACGGCTGCCTGTGGCTTTCACTATCTCCCATTCACCGTTGTCAAAATAGTCCTGCTTGTCCACATGGAAGTCCTCCAGAATTATGTCTACCTGTTAAATATGGAGTGAAATCTCATGTTAATCACACGGAATCTGTCGATGCAGAATTTCACAGAATATCCTGCAGATTTTAAACAAATTTAAATAATTAAAACACTTGTTAACACATCTCCACCCCAAACACAAAACAAACACTTAATCTGCAGATTTTCAATCTGTATCACCGCTGGAAACTGTAAAGGAATCTGCAGATTCTGTTAGGGTCTTGGACTATCAACTATGGATAACGTACTGTAGAGTAGAGCCTCACCTGGGAGCCATCATATGTCCAGGAGCCAAACTTCATTGAGCAGTTCTGGAGATCAAAAGGGAAGAAGGTGACATCAATGGTGCAAGCTGACTTGTAGTTGGCTGGTGGTGTCCATGATATGGTTCCATCATACTTAACAACTGCCTTGGTGACAGTACCCTCAAAACGCCCATCTGAACTGTTGAAGAAAAAAAACATTTATTCATCTGAAAGATTAACTGATTAATTGATTTTATATTCATTGTTAGAACTTCTTATTCATGCATAGCTGCACGTTTTGTTCAAGGTTTATATTATTCCACACTTTTGGAAGTTTTAGATTGGACTCTTTCTGTGTAGGTCTTTAAAAATCCTTCAAAGATTTTTTTATTATACAGTGCTGTCATCATATCAGTTTGGTCATTACTGTTATATGCATACATTTTGAAAAATATAAAATACAGGACACGTATGTCATTTCCATTTCCATATACAGTATAATGACACATACTTATCATACAGTACCACGTCAGGGAGCCAGATCCTGTTAGATGGGACTCGGATAGTTGTGATGCCCAGATATTCATCAGGGTTCCATCTGAGTTTCCTGTCAAGCCACTCCTACATAAAATACATTAATAAACTCTACACATTAACGGAATGGAAGGGCTTTAAAGGATGGGTTTGACATTTTGAAAAGTACTCTTATTTGCTGTCTTGCCAAGGGCGAGATGAGAATATTGATAACACGTATCTGTCTGTATGCTAAGAAGCTACAGCCAGCCTGGCTCTTTGGCAACACAATCTGTCCATCAGCACCTCTAAAGCTAACACATGAACATGTTGTTAGCACAATTTACTATTATTAGATTATTAACTACAGAGTGTATTTGATTTGGCTTAGATATGCTATACATGGTTAGTACCTTGTAAGAGAATAACCTGGAGGGTTAACCAGTGTATAAAAAAAGCTAAAGCTTAGGATTTTTTTCTAAATCGAAAAGGTGACGGCCAAAGGAAGAAGATAAAATACAATTACTAAATATGACACAATTTTAAAATTACAAGTATGATAGATAGACATCACTACCAGGGCCATTACCCTTCCATCACCTTTTTTGCATAATGCAATCCATCACTGTGAAAGGGAGCAAGTGATCCGGATGGCAGAGTCTAGTCTGTGGGGATAACTCAAAAAATACATGACAGACAGGACACCAGAGACCATGAATAAGGCTGACAGGAGCAGGAGTGGGGAGGATGCGGCTTGTGGAGCAGGTGCGTGGGCACAGGGCCGAAAGGACTCATATAGATGAGGACTGTCAGTGAAATGCCACCAGACCAGATCAAAAAGGGATGACTAAATGCCATGTAATGCCAGAGGTTGTTTTAGAATATTTCTTTGACCATGAAGTCACCACTAACAGCCACACCCTAACAACCTTACCTGCATGTTTTCTGATGATTGTGAAATGTAATGTTTAGGGTTGGATGTGTAGCTCTACTTGCCTGTTTCATCCACACATTGGTTGTCATTCGCTGGTTTTTCTCATCCTAGAACGGTGAAATAACAAAAGTTAACATTTCAATTTAAAAAGTAGGTATGTCAATACTGAGTGCTGTTCTGTGCTCACCACATCAACTAACTGGGAGATGGCCAGCCCAAACTTCACACGGATTGTCTGGTTAAGGTATTCCACTGGACGGACCCATTTCTGGTAGTTTACAAAGAGGTATTTGAACAGCTTGTCCTCTGCTTTTGCAAAGGAGGAGAGTTTTGGAACCCCTAAAAGGTGGGGGGAATTTAGAGGGTTAAATCATATAAATATTGATAATAAACCTGTAGATAAATCAGCAAATAAAACAGAACCTTTGATTTATTCAGTAGTTCCATTCTTGATAATGAGTCCATCACCACGTCTGTTTCTAGCATTGCTCTCAGACAGCACCGCATTTACCTCTCTGTCCTTACTACAGTGTATGCCACTTTGAGTTTCTGTTTATGATGTCTGTGGTAAAGCTTTGGTTTCAAGAGGCAGAATAAACTAAAGCTTTGACCTAAACACACACAGAATATAGAAGATCCAGGAAGGATCCTAATAACACATGTACAAAAGCCAAAATGACGTGATTGAACCCTCTCTGAACACAGGTGTCCTTGATTCAGTTAAGTGTCTGTGATAGAGCCATTGCAGGAAAGAAAGATAATATTCTGGAGTTCATAAGTGGAAAGTAGTGAATGTTAGGTTGGTATTTTTTAAAAATATGATTTAGCTGCTAGCCTTTCAACTAGAGCCAACCTATTTAAACAGAATTAGGTTTTGTCTTAGTGCTGTGCTTTGTCCACATAAATACAGTATGAGACTCAAAGGAGCTCCAGTCTGGTGTTTATATTGTTATTATTCCAGAGTATAGCTGCAAGCTGTTATTCTATTAAAAAAAAAAAACACGTTAACTATGCATTACACACAAGGCTGTTGAGGAATGTTATACAAACTAAGCAATGTTTTTATATGATTGTGATTTGGCCCACATCTTATTCCTACTGCATGTCCTTCACTACAGTAAGAAACTGGTATGCCTACAGTATTTACCTATTTTGCACTGGGACTCATATGCATCTGTGTGTAAATAATGCACACACTCTCAAGTCAGGGTGCATGCCTTTTATTAAATGAATAACTGCTTACCAACGGATCTTGGGAGAATACCGTGGGGCTCGAAAGTTTGGGCACCCCAGGTACAAATTTGTACTAATGTTTATAAAGAAGCCAAGAAAAGATGGGAAAAAGTTAGATTTTATTTCCATCATTTACACTTTCAAAATAACAGAAAACAAAAAAAAATGGTGTCTGCAAAAGTTTGGGCCCCCCGCAGTGTTTATAGCATGCACCGCCACCTTTAGAAAGCTGAGACCTGACAGCGTCATGGATTGTTCTTAATCATCGTCTGGAAAGACTAGGTGATGTCAATCTTAAGGTTTTAAATGCCCAGACTTATCTGAACTTGCCCCAACAATCAGCACCATGGGTTCTTCTAAGCAGTAGTCTAGAAAACTGAAACAAAATAGTTGATGCTCACAAAGCAGGAGAATGCTATAAGAAGATAGCAAAGGGTTTTCAGATGCCAATATCCTCTGTTCGGAATGTACTGTAATTATGAAATGGCCGTCATCAGGAACAGTGAAAGCTAAAGCAAGATCTGGAAGACCAAGAAAAATATCAGACAGAACAGCTCCCAGGATTGAAGTGTAAATGATGGAAATAAAATCCTACGTTTTGTGACATATTATACAAATGTCTAATCTGTCATTTGATTCTTTTTGGAGATTTTTCCATCTTTTCTTGGCTTCTTTAGGCACATTAATACAAATTTTACCTGGGGTGCCCAAACGTTTGAGCCCCACTGTAGGTGTAAATGTAATGAAGGATACAGTAACTTGATGAAGTGTGTTATGTGTCAAAAAGGACAAGAGCTACAGGTAAAAAAAAAAAAATCAACTTTGGACTGATGCTGGTGATAAAGCAATTATTGTATATTGACCCCAAAAAGTGTTCAATTATTTGTTGTACTTTGACATAAAACAATTTGCCAAGACATGTAGTCATGGTATTATGTGCAGGTACAAGATGAGAGACACTGACCTGTTATATACTGTATAGCACTGACACTGTTTTAATCACAGGCAAACGGGTGTATTGTTTTGCTGAAGCTGAGCTCCTCTACAGTGTAGAGAAATATTGATTATATTTTGAAGTGCACACCATTTCTTTCATCCCTCTCTTTAAATCATTCACCAATGGGGTTATAAACTCAATTTATGGATGAAGAATGTGGCTGGAAATCTACCCTAAGACTGACCAAAAATGTATACTGTCACTCTCTCAGTGTGTGCAGATCAATAAAGACAAGGCTGCAACACCCTCAATAAATGACTGTGTGATAAGCAAATTCATCATCTCTTCAGTCTCTCCCACACTATCACCAGCATTTAGTTCGACCAAAACACAAGCTGCAGATGATAGACAACTTTACATTCAGCTGGTGGATTCAACATTATTCTGTTTTAGTGTATGATAGATGGAATGTATCGAGTCAGAAATACACAAATATAATGTGCTACAGTATAAGGTAAAGGAAATGCTCATTTGCACCTCATTCTGATTAAAAATGAATACTACTAACTACTAGCATTTGAGTCAATGCTGTCTGCTCGCTATCATGGGTAGTATGACAAACAAATAAATCTATATATATATAATAAACATGGAATATAAAGTGTATGTGTGGTGTGCTACCATGCAGATGGTTTAGGATTACAGTGAGATCAAACTTTGATGACGCCAGCCAAATATGCAAAACATCAATAACAGAAAAAGAGAAACCAATAGAATGCATAGCAGAAGGCAAGGAAACACATGCTTCATACACATATGCATACAAATATAACATATTGTATTAGGAGACAAATCTTTGGTTACTGGGTTTCGGTTTTTGAGTTTAGAAATGTGCTTTTTGAGGCAACAGCAGCTCAGTTTGTGGAGACTTGGCTTGGAAACTGGAGGTCCGCTGGCTCAAATCCCACTACAGACCCAGTATAGAGAGTGGACTGGTAGGTAGCTGGAGAGGTACCAGTTCCTCTCCTGGGCACTTTTGGAGTTTGGTGCCCTTAAGCAAGGCATCAAACTCCAAACTGCTCAGAGTGTCTGTCCATGGGCAGCCTATTCACTTTGACATCTCTCCATTACTACATGTGTATAAGGTATGTTTATTGCATGTATGTGTATTTCAGGCCTATGTGTTTGTAATGTGTAAAATAACAACAGTAAAGAAATTGAAATTACCGTTGAGGGACTAATAAAGGTATGCTTTTGTTAGCTGGATAGTTTACATACTTTATATATATATATTACATACTTTATATATATATATAAAAAAATAAGGAAAATAAGTATTTGAACACCCTGCTATTTTGCACAAGTTCTCCCACTTAGAAATCATGGAGGGATCTGAAATTGTCATCGTCGGTGCATGTCTACTGTGAGAGACATAATCTAAAAAACAAAATCCAGAAATCACAATGTATGATTTTTTAACTATCTATTTGTATGATACAGCTGCAAATAAGTATTTGAACACCTGAGAAAATCAATGTTAATATTTGGTACAATAGCCTTTGTTTGCAATTACAGAGGTCAAACGTTTCCTGTAGTTTTTCACCAGGTTTGCACACACTGCAGAAGGGATTTTGGCCCACTCCTCCACACAGATCTTCTCTAGATCAGTCAGGTTTCTGGGCTGTCGCTGAGAAACACGGAGTTTGAGCTCCCTCCAAAGATTCTCTATTGGGTTCAGGTCTGGAGACTGGCTAGGTCACGCCAGAACCTTGATATGCTTCTTCCAGAGCCACTCCTTGGTTATCCTGGCTGTGTGCTTCGGGTCATTGTCATGTTGGAAGACCCAGCCTCGACCCATCTTCAATGCTCTAACTGAGGGAAGGAGGTTGTTCCCCAAAATCTCGCAATACATAGTCGCGGTCATCCTCTCCTTAATACAGGGCAGTCTCCCTGTCCCATGTGCAGAAAAACACCCCCAAAGCATGATGCTACCACCCCCATGCTTCACAGTAGGGATGGCGTTCTTGGGATGGTACTCATCATTCTTCTTCCTCCAAACACGGTTAGTGGAATTATGACCAAAAAGTTCTATTTTGGTCTCATCTGACCACATGACTTTCTCACATGACTCCTCTGGATCATCCAAATGGTCATTGGCAAACTTAAGACGGGCCTTGACATTTGCTGGTTTAAGCAGGGGAACCTTCCGTGCCATGCATGATTTCAAACCATGACGTCTTAGTGTACTACCAACAGTAACCTTGGAAACGGTGGTCCCAGCTAATGATTGCTCCAACAGTGGACCTTTTTTCACCAAGCTGCTTGGCAATTTCCCCCGGTGCCCTTTCCAGCCTTGTGGAGGTCTCTAGTGTCTTTGGACAGCTCTTTGGTCTTGGCCATGTTAGTAGTTGGATTATTACTGATTGTATGGGGTGGACAGGTGTCTTTATGCAGCTAACGACCTCAAACAGGTGCATCTAATTTAGGATAATAAATGGAGTGGAGGTGGACATTTTGAAGGCAGACTAACAGGTCTTTGAGGGTCAGAATTCTAGCTAATAGACAGGTGTTCAAATACTTATTTGCTGCTGTATCATAAAAATTAATAGTTAAAAAATCATACGTTGTGATTTCTGGATTTTCTTTTTAGATTATGTCTCTCACAGTAGACATGCACCTACAATGACAATTTCAGACCCCTCCATGATGTCTAAGTGAGAGAACTTGCAAAATAGCAGGGTGTTCAAATACTTATCACTGTATATAAACTCAATTATTACAGTTTCCATACAGTTGACATCATTAATTACCTAAACTACCTGAACAATTGGAAAATGTGATAGGATAAGGTAAGTGGTCACACTGACACCAATATTTTTTGTTTGACTTGGCAAGCTCTCTTCACTGACCATCTGCCAATTTCTACATCTTCTTTCTCTCATTATATATATCCACAAGAGTCCAACTTATTTTCATCTATGTCATACTGAGGCTATTACATTCCACCACGGTAAATTGATGAGGCATTCCCAGTCCTTTGGAAACTTACGCAGTGAGTGGCACAGGTGGCAGCAGCACAGTAGCAGCAGCAACAGCAGTCCGAGAGAGGTGGCTGCCCCTCCTGCTCTCAGCATCATATCAAAGGTGATGCTGGATCCACACAGCTGCTCCTTTGGGCATTACAGAGATTGAAAACAGATACAAAAAACAATTGTATTAACAACTGTCGCTTGTGTACAAGGGTCAAACATCTGAGCTATTATGAGTATGGCTTTAATCATGCCTTGGGTTGAGGGTTCAAATTGCAAGGCAGCCACTCTTGCTCCCCTTTGCTAAAGCTCCATGCAATCCCAGTTACTTATTTCAGTGAAACAGCTATCTAAAGCTAAATATCCCGATGCCGTCCATAGTAAATAACAAACTGCATTCATTACATCTTTAATATTCAGCATCCTGCAAAAGCCAAGCTTGCACGCTCTACCCTCACCTTGCTAACTTGACCCTCTCCAAGGTAATAATTATTACATTTCTCACGGTAAGCATGCTGTATACGATACCTCCTCTGAGTATCTTCCATTAACACACAATCCAGAGTGGCAGCGGTGGTGGAGGCAGTGGAAGTCTTTACGACAGCAGTGCTGCTCTAGAGCTCCTCCATTCCATGCAGGTTCTTTCTCTCGCCTCATACAGATGCTGCTTCACTCCCTGCTGCCTCCAATTGTGCACAGGCAACGCATTCTCCTCCTCTTCATTCTCCTCCTACAGCAAGTCCGCCCCATCCCCAACCCCCCTTCTCCTAGCATTCTCGTGGTCACTATTCACAGACAGGGACAGTCACCCCCTCCACGCAGCCACCCCACTGCCTTGCAGCATCGGGGAATGGCAAGTGCAGCTCTGTCACCCAGATTCTGCTTGTGATCTGATGCTACATTTTGTACACCTCTCTCAGTTCTTTTCATTTTTTTTTATCTGTGAGTGTGTGTGCTTCCATGGCGACAGCATATTATGGGACCCAGAATCAATTTGCACTATTACCCTTTAATAATTAGGATTAATATTCCACTTTATATTTATTGCTTGTTAAACACTTTGCAAGCATGTGATTAATTTTTGATTTGTTTGTCTTTATTTCATTTCATTTTTTTTTTTTTGATGTGTAGAGCTATGATAGTCCAACACACATGCATACATACACAAACACTGAGTCATGTGACACAAATTATTTTCAATCTTAAAAAAGGGTATCTCTGTATCATCTTATGTTTGTTAAATATTAATTAAACTAATCGCTATGGATGGCTGGCAAGGCTACAGTTGAATTATCTATGAAGTATGATTACATAGGCATAAAAGCCTTGAAGGATTCGTCAGACTACTGCTATTAAAAAATGAACAATCATTAGGCCTACATGAAAATTTGCTCCTGAAGTAACTTTTTGATTTGATGACTAAACAAGTTTTGGTGGATGTGTGAAACCAATCGTGTTGCATTAATATGACAAGCTCCTTTTTCAATATTGCATGCATGAAACAAAGTTTAATTTTACCTACTGCATGTTTTATAAAATGGGTGTAAGCAAATACACTCCAAAAGCTTAACCAAACTATACATCCAAATCAAATCCATCCAAATATATAGGACCTATAGTGAAAATATCCTTTCAACGTATTTAATATGAACAATACTAATGGCATACAATATGTCTATGTACAGAAAATGTTGCAGCTTTGCTATAAGATTTTGATATTGTGTTGGTTAGTAATGTTAATTGTGTCATCACTCACAGCCTACATACAATATGACAGGCAAGAAGAGTTAGCATCCAGATACTGTAATGCTGCCAACTCTGGGTCACTGACAATTTAGGTTGTGCTCTCAAATTATAGCAGTTCAGACTGCATTGGAACAAAGCCAGAGCAAATTCATATTGTCCCTATTTAAATTACATTTCATGTGTAGCCTGTTTTGTAATACTTTATTCATTGCCAAGTAGCAAAATGAAGGTAAAGCAGACAAGATTGCGATCATATCATCTTGTGTTCGGCTGGTCCACTGAGGTTAGGACTGGGGTTAAATAAACAGACAAATGGCCATAAAGATGATGATGAATGACTGAATGAAACACTGTAGCCAAATAGGCAGCACGTATGAAAGCACAGCCTTTGAATGCATTAAGTTGAAGCAGATACATTAATGATTCATTGTGTGAAAGTATTTCAACACACGCCAATGTAACCTAGCCTATAGACTACTAAACCTTTCAATCATTACCTTCCTTATCGCGTTTCACTCATCGCTTCTGTACCCGACCCTTCCTTCCTGGTATTGGCCTGAACTCGCTGAGTGCCACTAACGGTGGGCATGACTAACTTTTCCTGTGTGGAGGAACAATACATGTACAGCAAGGTAAGTACAGACGCTTCGTGTAAAGACTGTTTGACCGTAAATATGCGAGTGTACACCGTATAGCCTATACGTTAACGGAATGCTACATTCACTGCTCAGACAGAAAAGTGGTGGTCAAATCCTGCTGTAGTTTGTAATCTTACTACAGTATTTTGCATGTGTGTGTGTGTGCGTTGAATAGGGTGACCAGACGTCCCCGGTTTCCGGGGACAGTCCCCGATTTTGGTGACCTGTCCCCGGAAATGTCCCCGGTTTTCACTGTGACTGACTGACCCAAAATTGGAATGAAAGAAAGAAAACTCTGACCAAACGGAGCCGATCGAGCAGCACTGCTCAGAGCTCAGAGATGTTTTAGAAAGCCGTATTTTACCATGCTAAAATCACTGATTATTTACATGGAGTCTGGTGGGTTTAGCGAACTTGGGACTTTTATGTTTTAAAAAAGGATCTTAATCTTTAACAGAAAGGTCAGCCTCCTTAGAAATCCTTTCCATAATGTTATCAGACACTTAGAATATTAATCTGAGTCTGTCAGCAGCAAAACGAGCACTTTATGAACGTAAATACAAGCTGGACAATTATCTTATTAACTATACTGTTGCTTGTGTCTCTGTTGCCGACTGCAGCGATCTCGTTTCATACTGCATCAATGTCAAAGGAAAATCTTTCCTCAATAGTTTATATTGTATCCGATACTCAGCTCTAGGTCTAGTGTCCCCGTTTTAAGTTTTAAAAAAATTAAAAACATGACGTGTTTTGGAGGTATTTACGCTTCTGAGCTGAAAATTTTGTCTGAGAAATCTGGTCCCCTTAGCGTTGAAGGAACAATCACACTCGTCAAAACAACCGACGTTCATAAGGAAACATTTTAACCTATTCCCCTGATTAAGGATGAATGGAATGGAAAATTCAGTAGAGAATGATGGATCTATAGGCCTACTGTATCAAATGTATCATGAAAGTACAAAATAATAGTTTATTTTTCTGCAGCATAGACACCATCACTTGCCTTTTTTTCTTTTCTTTTTTATATAATGGGGGAAAAAACCGTTAGATTGAAGTGAACACAGTAGCCTCTGATTTCCCCCCATGGTCATTTGATTGTCCATTGTTTTCATTTCAGATGAGGGTGATAATTTGCTGCGGTGCTATACTGCTTCTCGTCCTCATTCCCAGAGCCTGTCAGGGTGGCAACATCTTGGTCTTTCCCAGTGAAGGCAGCCACTGGATAAACATGGATATTCTACTTCAAGCTTTGCACTCAAAAGGACACAATGTTACTATCGTGCGTTCTAGCAAAAGCTGGTACATCAAGGAGAAATCGCCTTATTACAATACCTATACAGTCCAAGTGGAGAGAAGCTTGGATCAAAAGTTCATTACAGAAATCATATCTAAGGCCATAGAATTTGAAAGAGGGGCTCTTCCCTTGACAAGTTTTCTCTACATGTCTTTAGGGATGATTGGCACATTTGTTGATGCTCACGCAGCTGTGGGTGAATATGTATCAGCAATGCTAGATGACAAAGACTTGATGAAAAACATGAAGGACAGCAGGTTTGACGTGGTACTCGCCGACCCCTGCTGGGGCGGTGGAATCATTTTGGCCAAATATTTGAACCTTCCTTTGGTTTATAATGTTAGGTGGGTAATAGCTGGAGAGGGTCATCTTGATATTGCTCCTTCACCTTTATCATATATTCCTATAACGGGATCTGGAAGCACTGATAAGATGACCTTTTTTCAGAGAGTTAAAAACATTGGTTTGCATCTAATTAGCCTGGCACAAAATCATCTGGTGACAAAGGTTGTATACCAGAAAATGTGTGACAAATATCTTGGGCCCCATAATTACTTTAACCAGTTAGTGCTTGATGCAGACATTTGGCTCATGAGAATGGACTTTGTCTTTGAGTTCCCTCGTCCCACCATGCCTAATGTTGTCTATATGGGAGGGTTCCAGTGCAAACCAGCAAAACCTCTTCCTGAACACCTGGAGGAGTTTGTGCAGAGTTCTGGTGAGCATGGGGTCATCCTCATGTCTCTGGGGACTTTTGTGAGTGAACTTCCTGCTGATATGGCAAACGTGATCGCTGCTACTTTTGCTAAATTACCCCAGAAAGTCATCTGGAGATATAAAGGTGACAGACCAGCCACTCTGGGCAACAACACTTTAATAGTCGACTGGATGCCACAGAATGATCTTTTAGGACATCCCAAGATAAAACTATTTGTTGCTCATGGAGGAACAAACGGCGTTCAAGAAGCAATGTATCACGGAGTCCCAGTTGTGGGTCTACCCTTGTTTTTCGACCAATATGACAACCTGCTGCGCCTAAAAGAGAGAGGGGCAGCTACACTTCTTACCATTAATACAGTGGATAAAGACAACAACTTCCTGGAGGCCATACAGGAAGTCCTGAATGAGCCCTCCTACAGGATGAACATGCAGAGACTCTCCAGGCTGCACAGAGATCAGCCAATCCCGCCGCTGGAGAAGGCCCTCTTCTGGATAGAGTTTGTCATGAGACACAAAGGTGCAGCTCACCTGAAAGCAGAGTCCTACAGGATGCCCTGGTATTCCTACCACTCTGTCGATGTTGTTGTGTTCCTGGCTGGAGCTGTGCTACTTGTACTATCTACTATTTTACTTTTTATCTGGTGTTTGTACACTACAATGTGTAAACATAAAGTGAAACGTGACTAATCACTCAAGGGATATACATTTTTAAAAACAAAGGTATCGATATAAAAATTGATTTTGGGATTAATATAACAGATTATTATGAGATTTATTTGACTGGCTAATTTAAATAGCATGTTGGTAGTTACTAAGCAACAGCATTATTTTGTATGTTATTTTATTTAGTTTGATTATATTCATGTAAGTTTTTTTTTTTATTAAATAAATGGATGATGTGACTATTTTCATAACCAACACTGACATATTTTTTGTTATATGGAATAAAAAATCTATACTTAAAAAAATAAGAATTATCGTAGGCTTGTTTCATAGCCTTTGAAAGATAAACTCCATAATTTTAATAAGTTGTGTCTGTACATTTGAGAATTATGTTCATGAAGATGTAATATATAATGCATACAGTATATTAATACGATTTAGAGTCCTCATTGCATATTAAACTACTGGCATTCAACCACACTCACTGCTTACTGAGGTGTCAGTATGAATGTTTTTGTCACAGTTAATGTATCATAGCAAATGTGTTAAACAGCTTAATCAGTAAACGTACCATCCAAATTCCGATTTACGCGGTGCAACTATAAACTCACTGTTATTTAAAGAGAAAATCTTGAAGCATAAATAAACAGAAATATTTCTTTTCATTTTTTTGTCTTTGTATTGTAACATATCAGTAATTCTAATACACAATGTCCTGCTATATTTTAAAAGAACATGGTGCACTGACTGTGTGAGATGTCAGAATATGAAGAACACCAAATAAGTATATTCATTATATCGTAACTCTTTCCTGTTGAAAAACCTGCAGCTCTGACTTATTTCACCATGATGACTAAGCTTCCTCAATAAAAGGGACACACGTCTGCCACACTGTCTTGTGGGTGGGACAAAATGAACCAGGAAGTGTGTCATAGCCAAACTGGTATGACATACAGCTCTTTAGAGGTTAGCTCTGTTTTGTTTGGGGCTTTACAATCTGGCGAGTGAGTTTGTGGACATCAGTGCCGGGAAAGGTTTCTCTGTAAGTTTGACATTTAAAGATTTTTTTTCCGCTCATGAGAAAAGAGTAAGTGCTCCTTGTGGAGAGGGTTGTAAGCAGCTGGTCGGTGCTAAAAGGGAACTATTTATAGCTTTTGCCAGCTAATGTTACTGAATCAAGTCCTTTGTTGAAATACTTGATCAATAGGAAAATAGGTGCCTGGGACTTGGTACGGAGGGATTTTATGTTTTTTTTTTTTTTTAGAAGCTATTGAATATTTCTTTCTGCAAAATGAATGAAGACAGTTCAGTGTTGTGAAAACACTGCACAGGGAGATTGGGGTCAGAACAATATGCATGCAGAGCTCTTGGCACCAAACAGCCCTTTCATTTCCTGAGAGAGGCTCCATGTGCTACATCCACGTGAGGGCAGAAGAATTTTTTCCACACAAATAAAGAGACAATTGAAAGGAACATCATTGTAGCTTTCTGTTGTGGGAACACTGCTATATCCTCCACCTTTGTGCACACATTTCCTGGAATATTTAACTAAGAGCTTTTGCTTTTTTGTTTGTTCTTTTTATATTTCAGACTGCACCGTTTGAGAAGATTTGAAGATGTTTTTGTCATTGGCTTCCATCATCTCTCTTTCTGCAATCATTATTTCAACTGCACACGGTGGGAAAGTTCTGGTATTTCCACATGACGGCAGCCACTGGGTGAACATGAGGGTACTTGTTGAGGAGCTGCACTCAAGGGGACACACTGTGACTGTCATTCGTGTTGCAGACAGCTGGTACATCAGTGAAACGTCTCCACATTACAATACTGTCACAGTGGATATGGCTGGTGGTGGAAATGAGGATTTCTTTCGTCTCTTTGTCTCTAAAAGCATTCAAATTAAACGAAGCAAGGGCTCTGCATGGGCCCGTTTTGCTTTGGACATGGAGTTAAAAGATAACTTCTTTGAATTACACAAGAAAGTCTGTGAAGTGGTCGTGCACTTATTTGAAAACAAAGAGTTAATGAAGTCCTTCCAAGACGCCAAGTATGATGCGGTTTTGACAGACCCTGCTAACGGAGGAGGAGTGATGCTGGCCCACTATCTTGGATTGCCGTTAGTGTTTAATGCTCGATGGACTGTTCACGGTGAAGCCCATTTTGCTATTGCACCCTCTCCGCTTTCCTACGTCCCCTTTCCACCTTCAGAATTAACAGATCAAATGACTTTCTTTGAGAGGGTCAAAAACCTTGTTTTTTACACCATGAGGATGCAACTATACAAGCAGATAGTTGGGCCCCATTATTCTGCATTGTCCAGCCGTTACTTTGGTCCAGATGTAGACTACTTCTCTCTGTTTCAAGCAGCAGACCTTTGGCTCATGAGAGTGGACTTTGTGTTTGAGTTTCCTCGTCCTACCATGCCGAATATTATCTATATGGGAGGGTTCCAGTGCAAACCAGCAAAACCTCTTCCTGAACACCTGGAGGAGTTTGTGCAGAGTTCAGGAGAGCATGGGGTCATCATCATGTCTCTGGGGACTTTAATTGGAGAGCTTCCCCATGACCTAGCTGATGAGATCGCTACAGCTTTTGCTAAATTACCCCAGAAAGTCATCTGGAGATATAAAGGTGACAGACCAGCCACTCTGGGCAACAACACTTTACTAGTCGACTGGATGCCACAGAATGATCTTTTAGGACATCCACATATAAAAGTATTTGTAAGTCATGGAGGAACAAATGGAATATATGAGGCTATATATCATGGAGTTCCAATTGTAGGCATTCCCTTTGTGTTCGATCAAGCCGACAACCTCTCTAGACTGAGAGCAAAGGGTGTTGCAAAGGTTTTGGATGTTTCTGAATTGGATAAGGAAATATTTCAGAATGTCATACAGGAAGTCCTGAATGAGCCCTCCTACAGGATGAACATGCAGAGACTCTCCGGGCTGCACAGAGATCAGCCAATGAAGCCGCTGGACCGCGCCCTCTTCTGGATAGAGTTTGTCATGAGAAACAAAGGTGCAGCTCACCTGAAAGCAGAGGCCTACAGAATGCCCTGGTATTCCTACCACTCTGTCGATGTCGTACTATTTTTACTTACAATTGCATTTCTTGTTTTGTTATTTTTTGCTGTGTTGGTATGGTCATGCTTTAGATTGTGTTTGAAAAGAAAAGTGAAATCTGACTAACCAGGAAAATGATTTTCATATTGGTCAATTATATATTGTTACATGTCAATCTCCCTGTGATCAGTTGACTATTGACTGGAGTTGATTATTTTCTTTTGAACTGTACTTTGAGTTGACTGCAAGTTACATGAAATTTTCTAGAACAATATGTAACAAAATAACAAAATACCTACCAGTTTTGACTGGCAACTTAAAGAGTGAAATATGTTTGATTGCTTTGTCTAAGGTGCAGTCATTTTAGTTGATCTTGATGCAAACATCGGTTTACCATTAACTTTTGGTTACAACCAAATGAAAGTCTGACAACTCCCATCAAAGGCAAACTACCATAAGACTAGAAGATGAGCTTATGACATGACCCTGGTTGTAAATTTGAACTCTCTAATACTATTTACTGTATAGTATAGTAGTATAGCAACATTGTGCTAAAATCACAATGTTAACGGATGGATTCTGAAAAATAAAAAAAGACTCACAATGTCAATAAAAAAATAAGTAAAACAAGGTGGGCTGTAAGACTTTGCCCTGCTGAAAGGTTTGTTGAAAGTGATTTATTTTAAAATCTAAATGAGGATTTGTTGATACCTTCACCAGCAGGTGATGTTTTTTTCAGCCATTTAGAGTATCTCCCTAGCCTTTTAAAGAAAAATACCAGCTATTTTAAAATATGACATTTTTCACAAGACAAAAGAACACTCATCTTAGTATTATAGGCCACTAAAAAACTATTATCAAGGAATGTTACTGTAGCTTTATGTATACGGCTCTGGATTATGGAATTGTATTAAAATGAACAGTTTAAACTGAAATGATTGCACAATCTCAACCTTCTATGTGACTAAACATCTGTAAGACAGGATAATAATCCTGTGGTTTTCAAAGTATTTTTTTGTTATCTAATCATTTAGTTTACTACTTTTAGGTTAAGAGTTAAACACATGAAACACTGTTCCACCCCTTTTCTTATCACCTGCGCGTTTAAGAACATTTAATTTCAGTACCAAAGTCCTACTTGGAACCAGTAAGGAAAAGAACATATTATGCTCTCTGGCAAAGGAGAATAGTGAAAAACACCTTGGACTCCAAAAAGGTAACACTAGCACTTGTTTAATCTATTGCCATTATACGTGACTGATAGCTATGTATTTGAACTACTGATTTTCCAAAGAACTCTTTTAATGGACATTTAATACATTTATTTTCAGTTTAGTTTTCTGTGATGAAACCAACTACAGCAGGCTACACATACTACAGCAATATTTTTTT
Organism: Etheostoma perlongum; assembly: GCA_026937815.1. Taxonomy (NCBI): domain Eukaryota; kingdom Metazoa; phylum Chordata; class Actinopteri; order Perciformes; family Percidae; genus Etheostoma; species Etheostoma perlongum. The sequence goes on along the minus strand of CM049371.1, from coordinate 5,754,635 downwards.
TAATGCAAAACGTTTTTATTATAAACTTTTTAGAGATAAAAGGTAAATAGCAGGATTTTCATTGACAAATTAAATTATCTCCTTAATATTTAAGTAAATGCAAGATTTTAATAAAACAACATTTTAAAATGATGCTTTTCCTAAGATACAATATGCTTTCTTCCCAACTTTAGAATAAAAATGTATTGGAACTGCCTCTGGATTACTCTCTACTTGCTCTGTCCAACTGTGATTTCTGGTGGGAAAGTTCTTGTTTATCCAGTGGACGGGAGCCACTGGGTGAACATGAAAGTCATTATTGAGGAACTACATTCAAGGGGCCACCAGGTTTCTGTTGTGCGATCATCAGGCAGCTGGTACATCAAGGAGACCTCCCCATTCTATTCTTCAATTACACTCAATATAGATTCTGAATTTGATGAAGGCTTTATAACTACGTTTGTGTCCCAGCTGCTGGAAATCCAGAGGGAAGGGAAGTCTGCCTGGACACGTTTTAAACTGGAAATGGAACAAGTGCAAAAGGCCTCTGAGATGCATGAGAAAACAAAAAAAATGCTTGAGTTGCTTTTTGAAAGCAAAGATCTGATACAGTCGCTGCAGGAGGCTAATTATGACCTTGTCCTTACAGACCCTGCTCTTCCAGGGGGTGTTATACTTGCTCACTACCTCAGGTTACCTCTTGTTTTCAACGTCAGATGGACTAGTCAAGGCGAAGGCCATTTCTCAATTGCACCTTCACCTCTTTCTTATGTTCCAATGACAGGGGCCGAGTTTTCAGATAAAATGAGCTTTCTTGAGAGGCTTCTTAACGTAATAATTTTTGGTTTCACAGAATATCAAATAACACAGTACGTTTTACCACATTATGTTGGCTTCATTGATAAATATTTAGGTCCAGATGCAGATTATATATCCTTGTTTCAAGCAGCAGACCTTTGGCTCATGAGAGTGGACTTTGTGTTTGAGTTTCCTCGTCCTACCATGCCGAATATTATCTATATGGGAGGGTTCCAGTGTAAACCAGCAAAACCTCTTCCTGAACACCTGGAAGAGTTTGTGCAGAGTTCAGGAGAGCATGGGGTCATCATCATGTCTCTGGGGACTTTGATTGGAGAGCTTCCCCATGACCTAGCTGATTTGATCGCTGCAGCTTTTGCTAAATTACCCCAGAAAGTCATCTGGAGATATAAAGGTGACAGACCAGCCACTCTGGGCAACAACACTTTAATAGTCGACTGGATGCCACAGAATGATCTTTTAGGACATCCCAAGATAAAACTATTCGTGGCTCATGGAGGAACAAACGGCGTTCAAGAGGCAATCTATCACGGAGTTCCTATTGTAGGACTGCCATTGATTTTTGATCAGCGTGATAATATATTTAGAATTGAAGTAAGAGGAGCAGGGAAGCTAATTGATATTTTTAGTGTGAATGAAGACATCTTCTTTCAGGGTGTTCAGGAAGTCCTGAATGAGCCCTCCTACAGGATGAACATGCAGAGACTCTCCAGGCTGCACAGAGATCAGCCAATGAAGCCACTAGATAACGCCCTCTTCTGGATAGAGTTTGTCATGAGACACAAAGGTGCAGCTCACCTGAGAACAGAGTCCTACAAAATGCCCTGGTATTCCTACCAGTCTGTAGATGTGATGCTCTTCTTAGTTGGAGTTGTGCTGATAGTTCTGGGCACCTTTGCTGCCTTAATAAGGTATTTCTGCTCCATGTGTCTGAGAAGAAAAAATAAATGTGATTTAAAAAAATCAAAGTAGCAATGAAATTTAACCCAAAATATACTTTAAATGTGTCAAACACAACAAAGTTGGCTCAGCTATTTGTACTAGCTATTTAATGGGGATAACAGAAAAACATTTTTATTGAGTTTGAAACCTTTGTCTGATTATAGTAAAAAAGACAACACACCGAAATCATTCGGTGCTTCATAATTCTTTATTTCATCAATATGGAAGAATATGTGTTTAAGACTGATTATATTTGTTTTCACCATATTTTTACAGTTTTGTTATTTCGCCAACCCCATACTCTGGATAAACAAACATTTCATACCCTTATGCAATTTGTCTATGCTGGTTGGCACATTATTTTGAAACATTCTAGTCAGGGTTTCACATTAACCAATCAATTCTCTTTGAATATGTGGCCCTAGATATCGGCAAACTTAGATCAGAGTATGCATGGATACAACCTTTAGGAGAAAAGGTTACCAACATGTACAGTAAAACTGCTTTATTCAAGGGTAGAAAATACAAGCATTTATAAATGATACTGTTCATCAGTTGGTCTTTAATTAGCCCACAATGGAAATAACCTTTGCATGCGTTCACTGAATTTAAAGACTTTTCTAATTCACTCTTACACTGTAAGACAATATATTTTACATTTTTAAACTACCACATACTTTCCTCAATGTTGCACAGTATGGGTGATACATGTTCTTATAGCTTCCAAGCAAAGTGTAGGCTTGTATAGTTTTAAACAGATTCAATTTCACACTTGAAGATTAGAGTGAGACACCAGAGCTATACTAGGCCCTTATCCTTCCTTAATGTGTTTTTACAGTAGGATTATGTAATCTGGACAATTTTTTGATAGTTCAGTCTCAGTTTTTAATACAACGCATGCAATTTCATTAATTCCAGTGTTGACAGAGTTGACAACTCTCTCATTTTAGTTTGATCACCTAGCTTAGAGATTTCATTTTAGAAATCAATATGATAAATAGATAATATACGCCAACAATTCTATGAATGACTTTTTCAACATGGCTGTAACCTTTTTAAAAATAAAGATGTCAAGTGATTTTGAGTGCTATAACTAATACAGTATTTCTGGTTTCTTCTAGCAATGTTCTAGAGTGGCTAGCACACCATATGCACAATTTTACTTTTGATCTTTCTCATGTCAGTAAGCATTATGATTCGGACTTAACATCTGAGAAAATGCAGCCATCTTTGCCTTTATGTAACTAAGGAACACCTGGCTCAAGTCTGCTTTTAAAAATGCTCTTATATACTTGGACTTGAAGCCTCTTACGTAATATAGGATCTGTGGCTTTGGAAAGTTGCAGTTGTGCTTAAGTCTCCCTCTCCCATTGCCCCTGTAGCTGTCCCTTAATTATTGAATATGGATATGTCTCTGAAGACTTTTGTAGGTGAAATTCATGGTACACAAAATTGATCTAGCTGCAGCATTTTCCAAATTACCTCTGGGAGACATAAGAGTGATAGGCCGGATAAGCTGAGCAAGAACAATTTACCGTCAAGGTCACCCAAACAGTTTATTGCTCATGAAAAAAAGAAAAGTAATTCAAGACTCCATTGAGTCCCAGTTTTGGCCATTAATATGATGTCCTGCTGTGCCTACAAGTTAGGCGAGTGGAGTGGATAAAGACAACAACTTCCTCAGGGCCAAACAGGAAGTCCTGAATAAGCCCTCCCACAGGATGAACATTAAGGGTCTGTCCTGATTTCCACACTTAATGGACTTACCTGGCACTTGGGTAATGTTGTAAATAACTACAATACAAGTCAGAGCTACACTACTGTTGTATGTGTTGGTTTTGGCAAACCTGTACAGAATATCCAGGCTGCAAAGATCAGCCAACACAGCCTCAAAACCACAGTCCCTTCTGAATAATGAGTGTCCTAAGACACAAAACTGTTCACCTGAGAATCTTTGCATTGGCCTGTAGATATGCTATTTGTAGCATATGTTATACAGATTTTTCAGCTGTTCTTTTTTGTAAAGGGCCCCTGTTTCAGCTGTGTTAAGGTATTGGATATCTGGCATTTAATATAAGCCCAAAGTTGAAAGGATATTCCAAATGTTACCATGCATTGATTATGATTATGTTCTGTCCCATTGTGTATTGGTAAAGTTCACTTGCTAGAAAGATGTTACAGCAAAACCTACCGCATGTTAAGACAAACTCAAATTCCCAAGACTGCAGGTTTGTGGAAACTATCTGCTAACTAAATGCTATTATGACATGACTGTACAAAATCCCTGAGGGTTTTTCTTAAATAAATAAATTCTTTTATTACAAAATAATAATAAAAAACTTACTGCAGATCCTGTTACAGAATTTGTTTCTACATGCTGCTATTGGCTGGTCGCAGCCATGATACAAATCAAAATAATTTTTACATCTCTAGCTGTCAAACTGGTAAGTCATTAGGAATATCAATTCAGTCTGAATCGTCACTGAAAGGTAGGATTAGAAATCACGGCGGTCCGACCCTCCATAACTCTGGAGACTCCTTGACACAACCCAGGAGGGAAAACAAAATTATTTTAAGTAAAATTTCACCTTGATGAAACATTTTCATTTTTGGCACACACACCTCAAACAATAGTACAAGTCAACTAATATTAGTCAGATCAATATTAGCTGCCTGGTGGGTTCCACTTGTGTGAATAAAACTAATACAAAAGGCACGAAAAAACTTCCAGGTTAAAAAAAAACTGAAAAGCTATTTTCAAGGAATAAAAAGTTGAAAGATAGAGAGCAGTACAAACTGAGTTTCTCAGAGCTGCTTGCCGACAATTCATGTCAACTTAACACATAAAATGTGCCAAAGAGAAATATCACTTTAAATTAATAGTTTGACATTTTGGGCTTATTTGCTGTCTTGCTGAGAGTTAGATGGGAAGATCAATACCACTCCTATGTCTGTCCGGTTAATATGATTCTGGAGTCAGCAGCCAGTCAGCTGGCATAACGCATGAAAATAGGGGGAACAAGATAACTGTTTTATAGAGGGTTATATGCCAGACTATTTCTTGCAGTAATTTCCTCCACTGGTTGCCTGGCAACTGCTCCCATGCAAGAAATAGTTCAGCACATAACCCCTTGTAAAAAAGCAAATGATTGTTCAAACTTACGAGATATAACAAATGAATTAGTGACCTTTAGAGGTGCTGACAAGCATTTTTCCCTTTGGATTGAGCCAGGCTGGCTGTTTCCCCCCTATTTCCAGTCCTTCCCTGCTAAACTAAGCTAACCAGCTGCTGTCTGTAGCTTCATATTTACTGAACAGACATGAGAGTGGTATTGATCTTCTCCTCTAACCCAAAAAGCAAACACGCCTATTTCCCAAAACATCAAAGTATTCCTCTGAAGACAGGTAAAAACAGGTTAGTCGCTGCACATGTATGAGATGAACACAGACACAAGACTGGTTACATATTCAATGGTAATACAGAAAAATAGAAAGACTGTTTTCAATAATACTCATATTTACGGAAACTTCAAAGGGCAGCATCACTGACCATTCACAGACCTATGTCCCATTAGTTTAGGGAAATACTTTGAAACAACACTTATTGACAATAATTATGAAAAATCATAGTAAAGTCTGTTCAGGGTATTTACAAAGTGTCCATGCAAGCAGGGCAGGTGTGGTGGGCGGTGTAAGTCCTCTCATGATGTTCTGGTCCGTAGAGAGCTCATCCTGAGCACAGTGAGCTCGGCTACATCTGCATCCTCCATCTCCACCTCTTGTTCGCAGCTTTCTCTGATTACATACACTACGAGACCCACACAGATGAAAATGAGCAGGATTATGCCTATAACCTGGAGTACAAAAAAGTAAAGCAACACTTTGTTTAGTGAACATCCACAGGAAATTTGTATTTTGGGTTAAGAAAGTGTATTAACAGAGCTATATTATAGTTTCCAAAGGCTAATGGCATTAATTCAAGGATACATTCTCTACAGTGGATACTCTAAGGGGGAGGTGTTTATTTTACTCCACTCATCCTACATAATCTTCTGTAATCTAGAAAATATTCAACTCACCTGAGAAAAAACAAAGAGCTGTTGTGAGCGGAGCATTAGTTCTTGTGGGGTGACATCTCCCTCACTAATTGGCTCACACCACTTCTGCGGTGCTGCCTTGTCAACTAGTACAAATCTACCCTCCCAGTCTGTCATAGCACAAGCAAAGTATTGGCCATCGAGGAACAACAAAATCAGCCACACAATAGCAGGAACAAAACTGGAGAGGGTAATAGGTTTCCGGCACCACAAATCACATCTGCATCCTTGAATGATCAGCATCAAGGTGAAGGCCATGACGGCAGGAATTATGAAGAATGCTGATGAAAACACTCCGTTCCATGTAGGGTTGCAAGGACACTCAAACTCCAGCTCCACCAGCTTCTCTAGTCCCATGAGGATAAAGCCAAAAGCCACATTTGATACCAGAGGACTGTTGCTAAGTTCATTTTTCAGCCTGGTAAGCCATTGTTGTCTACTTTCCATACTAGATTGAGCGAAAAATGAAGACAATCGCTGCAAAAAGCCCAAAAGAGGGTCCACCGTTGTGAACACATTGGCAACAGCTAAGTGATGCGTAATTAACTCATCCAGGGGTAACTTTCCCCCTCGGGCAAAATGCCACACTTCCACTCTGATTGGTTTTGAACAAAGGAGGGTGTGCCGAGTGCTCTGACATTTCTCTAGCTGATTGGTCTGTGCAAGTTTTCAGGTGGGGTTACATTTTAAATGTGGTCTCCCATGGACAAACTGGAGGGAGGGCTGTAAAGTGGAGGGAAGTTTGTTCTACAGTTGAGCACAGACTGGCTCTTTGCAATAGTCCAGCAAAAAAGATGCATGGAGGTGTTGGCATTTAACAAGAGGCAAGCCTTAACATTGAATGATCAACAGCAGACCAACATGCTCATTCAAACTAAAGGAAACAAAAGGACGTTACAATTAAAATATGTATTTCACTAAAAAGAGGTTACTGAATTAATCAAATCAAAACACAAGCCTAGTTATACATGTATCAAGTGCTCAGGTGTTTTTGGTTCATGTGTTGCTTTAATGTGTTGATATAATTGCAATTGTCTGCAATTACAACAATGGAATGTATGCTGACTCTTTTCAGTTTACCTCAACTGGCCACATGAGGTCACCCACGTAACAGCACAGACTAAGGATAGAGAGGATTACAGGAGGCCATGTTGAACTTTCAAGGGGATGTGGTACATACAGCTTGAGAACACCCAGGCCACTCATGTGATGACATAATTTATAAACGACCTCAGTGAGCTTAAGAGCATCACCATAATCTCCTCACATTAAAACCTGACAGGACAAAGTATTCAGGCACTGTGAAAAAGGTTTGGAAAGATGTGACTGGTAAAAAACAAAAATGTGGCTGGGTTGATTTCAGTTCGTCTGCATAGGCTAACCATTAATGGTTAATTCTTTTAAATCTAATTACTCAAATCTTGCCTGTAGAGATATCAGCCATTTGTTCTGCATATAGTTTGTGACAACTCTGACTTGACTACTGGTGATAAACAGGCGGACAATTTATAGTTACATTAACATTGCAGTATGTTGAAAAGAGTAATGGAATCATATAGGGCAGGCTGGTTATTACAGTAGTCGCAGACAGTTCAGTAACTGTATTTGCTGGAACAATATCCTCTGAATGGCAGCTGATGAAAATGTCCACCTCTTCGTTAAAAATATAAAAAATTGAACCTTTTAAGGAGACAATAAAATGAAGACTGAGGAGGCACATCATAAATGCCTAGGTTCACAAACAAAATTAAATGCGTGTATGTGCCTGTGTGTATGCCTGCGTGTATTTATCCTCGGTCATGAGCGCAGAGGGCACGCGCAGCTTTTCGTTGCTGCCGTTGGTGTCCGACCAGCATCTGTTCTTTTTTTTTTAAACAGACTTATGTTTCGGCTACATTCACAATCCTTTCTGCGCCATACATTTATTTTAAATCACCAAACCGTGAACGCGAGAGCGCAAATGCGCATCGGTCTGCGCATCTTTGAATCTTTAGAACTACAGTGTGGACAATCTCCCTGACATCCAAAGACCTCTCCTCCGCAATCCGACGAGGCTTCTTCATCGCCTATGGCCGCACATCGGCATCCCTGAGCCGCTGGCCTCCTCCCGGACCTTTCACCCATCGCTGTCTTCAAAAGGTCTTTGCATCAGGAACACATTGCAACAAACATTTTTTTTTTAAATCATCCAAGACCGATTTTTATTTTATTTTTTTAAAGAACCTGGTGCTATGCTGGGCCCATCTCTCTAGATCTTGTGATTAATACACGATCTCTCCTCCCACATTCGTCCGACCGAGACGCTGGTACTCTCATCGAGCCCCGGCAATGCATCCTAACGCAGTGATGCTGGCGGTGGTCCTTTTGGCGAACTTGATGCTGCCTTTCATCTCGGCTCAAAACGGTAAGAAAGCAGATGTGACCATGGCATAATTGTTAACATCGCATTGAGGGAAAGAGACTTGACTTGTGTGAGGACGCCCGAGCGAAATGTTTCTAAAGAGGATTTTGACTTGACTGCGTTAAAGCTACTACAGTTCCACGCATCTCGACAATAAGGCCAGAGTTAGACGCCGACACATGACATTCAATAACTGAACACAAAACGGAACTCTTACCTAATTAACTAGACAGAAAACTGACGTTATTGTGACGTTTTGCAAGGTTATTTACTGTTAACTGAGTATACTGTGCGAGTACTGTATACTGTACTGTATGTCTGTAAGGGGAGTTAACTGCCACTTTCGGGCAAGTCGAATATGTTTTCAAATGTGTTTTACAATGAGTAGTGTTGCTGGGGATTTGCCTTCATGGAATAAGTTGTAAATATTAACAGACAGTAGTACCCTAGCCTTAGGCTGCCAGTATGCCGTTAAGTAGTCAAAGGGGGGTGGGTAGCAGAGTGTGTCAAGCAAGACTAACCTGCTATCCAGTAACATATTATCAACACCCAACACAGACTTAAGACTCGCCCTGTGTGTACATAGGCCAACTGTAAGTACCAGGCCCTTCTGGGTCAATGCTATTGGGCCTATGTATCTATTTGATTGGCAAAACCTCTCCCTATACTGTACCATATTTCCTGTCATGCCACCTTAAGTGGATCTTTCGCTCCTGCCCACTGGTTCCGTCAGTGCTAATTGCAAAACTAAATGCACACAAACTACTTTTCTGTTCATTCATGTTTGAGTACCAGGTGTTTGTCCTTTGCAAATGTTCAGGCAGGGAATAAGAGAATGGTTTATAGAGGATGTTCATTTGTGGCTTTAATTTCAAAAGTTCACCATGCATTAATCATAATAAAACAGAGGATGATTTGGTTTGAGTAAATGTCAGTAACATGCTGCTGGGTGTTCCAGGCTGCCCTCCTCTGACACAGCATGTCCTGACTTCAAATTCTATTGAATCACATCACCCAGCGGGGCACGCAAATCAGCAGCCATTTATGAGATTAAAGTGGAATCTTGTATATCAATATGTTTTTTTTCAATTTCGAAAATAACCACAATGGGTCCCTTGAGCAGGCCTGACATGAGTGTGAAGCTTGTTGGCGTTAAAATAAACAAATAGAATAATCACTGCCTGTATTCACATCATCTAAGAAGCTTCTATACTTACAGGTAAAGACACCTGTGTTGACAAGTCAATATCACAGACATGATCTAATCCACTTTCAGAGAATAAGGCAGGGAATTACTCTGCATACTTCAAATTTTAATGCTTAATGCCCACCTCGTCTTTCGGTGGGATAATCAGATACCCACTATGCAAGACTTAATGAGACAGGCATTCTGATGAGAAGGTTGGGTAAAACCTCACTCTAGCGCTGACCTACCTTTTCCTTTTTATTATACTTGCAATGGAAAATGTCCCGATTATTTATATCTAAAGAACTGAACTACATTGTAACAGTTTGTACAATTTTCCTGTAATACTAGTACAACTCAATATGTAGAAAGGAAAGAAGCATGAATACCTAGATCATTTTACAAGAAAAGCACTGAAGCAAACCTACGTCTTCAGATTGCGACAAAAAAACTAAAGAGCTACAGCTGTTATACAACAGAATATTATCCCCTGAATTCCTTTCTTTCTTCTTTGTTAATTTCTCTGCGGTGCTTGAAGTGTGGGCACGCATAGTGAGGTGTTCTCGGATCTTGCTATCTGGAAAATCAAATACCTAATAAGCCCTCCATTGTTTGATAAAGCTCAAGCAAAAGGCATTCCAAACACTTCCTGTGGTCTTTGCCCAGTGTTAGCGGGCAATCACTGTGGCCCAGTTCACACCATATAAACACGCACACACATACAACCAGGGGTCAGTGGGAGACGAACTGGTGCCACCCAGGAACTAAATGTGTGGGTGCTTTTTCTGTTTTATGTAGAAATCCTAAAGTTATAGTTAATGGATAGACCCATTTTTATTTCAGTAAACATACCCTACATTCATCACAGGTTTGATCATAGTTGTAATAACTACAGTTATAATTTTACACTGTTGGTAATATTTTAATATTTGCTCATATCACATTCATCCAAAGTTTAAATTTAGGGTAATATAGGTGCACAGCTTCTTATGCAATCCTAGATTTTCCTGTTATATTACAGAATTCAGACAGTGAGAATGAGGGAGAATAATAATTATAAGTGCATGAGATGTAATCACTGTATCTGGGAAGCAGGGGGAATTCATGTCAGTATTTGCTCATGTTCAGGGAAAAGTAGGCCTACTATAGGTGGCCAGTTTCTGCGACAGATATTTGGAGGACTGTAAATAGCATCCGTCCATTCTACCTCGTTTCTATTTTTACCACCGAGACACAGCACTGAGAACTGTGGCTTAAAGGTCCTTTTGTGAAAGTGAATTCATTAACTCTTAATGGACGGCCTCCTTGTGCACAGCTGCACAGCCTTCTAAAGACTTACTAGGTGGCTGTGAACGATTTAAGCTGAGAGATGATATGATCTTTATGCAAAGAAAATAAAGGCTGTTGAGAAAGGTGGCTGACCTGGAGAAGTGCTTTTGTGTCTTATATAAATTCCTCCTCATGAAGCATGTAGCCCGCTCCTACTGCCAACTTTCTTGTATTATCATGGCCTGTGTGAACCAAAACATGCAGATCACGTCAATACAACCTTTAGAATAACAAGCTGATATTATTGCTTCCTTGTTAAAAATGAACTATTTATATTGGGTTTCTCTCATTTAACTGCTTAGTTCGCAGTTGCTTAAGACAGCAAATAGTCATTTTTGTTGAGGTTACACAATCACAGTACTGTATAAAGACATGATGTAGAGAATGCTATGCCCACGTGGATTTTAATATGTACAGCAATTACAATATGCAGGTTTATTTTGTCAAAGCATGGCCCTCTAATTCTTTTCTACGTCACATTATAGAAGAGTTATTATCTACAGAGGCCAACATTTCATTTTAAGATAAACATTTTACAGCTGTATACCATTCAATCAAGAGACCAATGGTATATGATGCAGCAGCTTGTCCATTATCATGCTTCTGTTCAAGCTCTGGACAAGGGCACATTTGCGAGTCTGGAAAATATGCTGTAGGACTCAAGCCAGCTCTTTATACTGAGTCACGCTTGCCCACTGTGAAATCTGATATGGACTGCACTGATAAGGAGCAGCATCACACAGTATAAAACACAGTGCAGGTATATTCAATTCATGTTTGAGGTATCTTCACCCATTCTTGACATTTAGCCCAATACAGTTGTGCATTTGTAGTCTGCTACTGTTTAAAACTAGGGAATAAAAACTTAAAAATAAAGGTAAATCAAATATCCCATTTCCTGTAAGTAGGCTATCAGTGAGTGGATGTATCATATGGAATAATTTCCTGATATAGTGTTTTGTAACTTTGTGAGAACACTTTCTAATGAAATAAATGTATTTGAAAATGTATGTGCATGTAGTGGCATATCTGGTTTCATTTTAACCATTTTTACGTCAATGTTATGTGTTTTATCTTATTTAGGATGTGCTTATCTATCTCTGCTTCCGGTGAGTCATTGTGGGTGTTTTGCATAAAACAGAAGCTGCACAAAGTGTACTTTGTGTGTACACGTGTTGTCCTTCACCTGTAAAAAAAATAAAAAAATAATAAAGCATAGGGAGTGCCGATAGGATTGCTAAGAGATGAATCACATGTAAACTGCGCTGCAAAAAATATGTAAGGTACACTGTAAAAATATGTAAATATACTGCTTTTTTTCTCCAAGTTCCAAGTCTTAAAATATGCTAAACATAGTAGAACATGCTGTTTCCGTCTTTCAGCACCACCATGCTTTACATTCATACAGTTACACACATTCACAGCTGAAAGTTCTCCAATTTAGCCATAGCCCGTACCGCCGGAACTGCTCAGGTTAATTGTGCTGCAGGAGGGCAGCACAGAGAGAGAATATTCAAAGACGTTACTTTCTTTTATACCTGGGCCTATTTTTCCCATGGCCCTAAGTATTTTAACAAGTGACCTAGCAGACATAATGTTGTTGTTTTTTTTTAGCTGATATTCAGCATACCATGGTCATTTAAGTTGACAAATAATAATACCGGGAAGTATGTAGGAGGTTGAGGAATAACATTTGTCACCCCTATATTATTCTAAATCCACGACATTCCACTTCCGGGATTGCTCTGTTGCTGTCGGCAATTCCGTCCGATTTCACTCTTTTCAGCTGGTTGTCCGCCTTGTGTTGGTATTTTAAACTTTATTGGATTTATGAGGACTATGGTTAACTGCTCCTCAGATCTCTGCAGGGTAAACCCAGACAGAATCCGATCTGAGTTTTCTCTTGCACCACTAAAACAACTTTTGAACGTACACAGAACCAAAACAAGTTCCAGCTTTTCCTGTTGTTTAGCGCTGCCCATGACGATTGTGATTGGTTTAAAGAAATGCCAATAAACCACAGCATATTTTTCTTCCATTCTGTAATGCTGTGTGGACTATTCAGAAGGTCTGGCAAAGCCAGACTCCCCTATAGAGATCAATTAGTAGGATCTTCTCATTTTAAATAAATGATGAGAATCAGTGTCCCATGATGCATCTGTCTCTGTGCGTCTTGGATTTTACATCAAATAATTTGAAATCCCTTGTTTTGACCTCAGAAAGAGAAATATGAAGTGTTGGTTGTGATTAGGGGATGGGATTAGAGCATTTGTACCTAGCACAGGGGTTATTGGGATTTAAATCTCATTAAACTGTTGCCTCTCTTCTGTAATCTGAATGACAGACTTAAGTATTACCAGCAAAATGGAAATGGTCGGCCCATTGCTTCCTTTTTCTGGAAATTCAGCTTTGCAAATAATGGCAGCATTCTGTCATGTTCATCACAGTGACATCAAAAAAGGTAAATCAATCATGTGATAAAGTCAGTGAGGAAAACTATAACCACTCTGTCATCAGTGTGTTCACGGCAATACATCATCCCAGCTTCTCTGACACAAATTTAGTTGCACCCTACATATCACACCTACGAAGTGTATTCCAAGTTTATTGTAAGTTCTTATATAAATACTCAATGAATTGTTAATTTATTTTAGCAAATAAGCAGTTTTAAAAAAAAATATTTACTATGAGAGCAGAGCAATATTACATCTAAATTGAGTTGTCAACATTACATTACTGCTACACATTGAAAAGCATTTTTACTGTATGATATGCCAATATTAATATCACTACTATTTGCTTGTAGGGATAGAAAATTGCCTTCTAAAATTTTCACTGAGGGTTTTGCATGACATACCTTCTTTAATTTTTGGGCATTTTTCAGCTGTTATTTTCACAGGACAGATGAAGACATGAATGGGGAGAGAAAGGAAGAATGACATGCAGCTAAGGGCCACAGATCCGAGTCGAACCCGCGGCTGCGTTGAGGAGTAAACCTCTATATATATATATATATGTGCGCTTGCTCTACCAACTGAGCTAACTTGGCCACATGACGTACCTTCTTAAACAAAAACTATAACATGTGTACTGAACATTACTGCTGATGTTATGACCATCAAGCAATAACCTACTGTCCATTGCATACACTGTATTACATTCATTTCAGTGTATATGACTGTTGACGCATGTAATTCATATTAAACATGAGTACAATTTAGTTGTACTCATGTACTAAAACATTAAAGTACTGTGGCTAATCTAGACCCACTATAGTAAACTCACACAGGTGCTCTCATGTATACCTAATTTGGCTTTTTTGTTACACCTGTGTTGGTGTGTGCAGCCTGTCCGTGACACTGACGACTCACTGTCTCATCTTTTTTTTTTGTCGCAGGACAAGTCACACCCTTTTTTGTAGGATTTTTTTTTAGGTATTTGGAGACTTGTGACAAGTGACCGTGACACATTCCCAGGATAGCTCTGCCAACTTTAACCCAAAATGAGATCTAAAGCATCTAGTATAACTGAAAAAACCTGTGTGGATATGGGTGGCCTTTGAATCTTACCAAAATCTGTCACTAGGTTAAATCCTAAATGCTTGATTTTGTTTGAGTAAACGACAACTGTCACAACTGTATGATCTACTGTGTTAAACAAATGGCCGGTAAAGGAACACATATCTGTCACAGCACCATGCAGGTACAACAAAGATGCGTCCACACCTACAAACTTAAACACACACATATACACTGCCTAGCTGATAACTAGTTCAGTGGCCCTGGGGGATTTCCTACTCGCTGCTTTCTCTGGTTGTAGGATGGCAGCTGACTCACTCTCAGACTGCATGGTAGTGGTTTGTGGCTTGCTATCATTCCTCAGGGGAGTTTTCTTCTCCACTTATCAGTAGAGTATGTAGGCTGTAATGACTGTGACTTCCACACAGCCTTAGACAGAGCTTGTCACATAAAACAACAGGTAATTTGGTGATAGTATTGTGAACATGTCATAAGGGAGTTAAGTGAGCTAAAGTGTGCAACTCAGGCATGGCACTGTGAAGGACTTAATTATTTCTAAATAATATCTGTTTAACCAACTACTATGTGAATGTTTGACCTCCTTGGTTCGATTCCACACAAGCCACCATGGCAGCAACACCGCTGCACACATTAAAAATGTAAATATTAGCCTTATTGTGAATTAAAATAGAGAGAACCGCTTGCAGTATGCTCTCATGTGTTTTAACTAACCTATAGGTCCTAATGTTCTTTTAAAAATGCTGCATTTAGTAATGCAACACCCCCAAATTTACTGACACTGACCAGCAAGAAACGCCCACCACACCTAGGTCTGCTTTGCTAATATTTTGGTCTGTATTTATCTGTGTTGGTACAAGCATTATGTTGGTCCTGCAAATGTGCAAAGACAATATATCTTTAAAAGACACAACAACTAGAACAGCCACTAGGAAGGATTAGTTGAAACAAAACATCCCCATGTTAGCTCCGCACGCATTAGCAATTAGCCACCTTTAGCAACTAAGCGAATGTCAATACAGATCAGTGCCAGCCATGTAATAAGTAATAACCGTGAAAGACCACGTAACTCAGTTTTCAGAGCTACATTTAAAGCCAACAGACAAGTATTTGGTACTCAAAACATAGATTTAAGGTAGAATAATTAACATTTCTGCAGGCTTTACAGAGTTGTTACTAAAACTTAAGTGAAGCTTTTAGTCTACATGTCTTTAGTAGTTCATGAGTACTGTCACAACCAGCACCCCCCCATACTATACATACAGATAGACAAGTCTATTCTTGTTAGATATAGTTTATGTTCTATTATTTCCTAGGCCAGTCTATGTAAGAGAGCTGAACTGTTTGAATTTTAATACAATACTGTTGTAATTTTAATACAATAACTGTGCAGTGGCTTTATCATGTTCACCAGGTCTCTTGCAGCCATCCGTGCTGCTGTTGCCTTTAGGCACTGTTGTCACAAACCACATACATAGTACTGTTAATTTGTCATAAAATGCATGGAAACATTAAATTGGAACCTGTTCATTTTCTACAGAAGTCTTTGCCATGCAATTAGTCAATTCCTTCATTAGTTCATAAAATTGATCAACTGTTTTGATTTGAAATTAAGAAGTTGCAAATAAGTAATTTACCAAGCAAACGTTGTAGAATAGCTGTATTTCTCAGTTTCATGTTGTTTTCAGTTGAATATCTTTGAGTTTTGAAAGAAATATGAATTTGATTACATAATCTTATGCGCTTTGAAATACTGAAGGGCATGTTTGCATTAAACAATATATTGATTGAATGTAAAAAAAATATCAACAGATGGATTCATAATTTAAACTTACTATTCGTTGCAGCCCTAATCTGCTATCATCATAACATAAGATGATACCATCTCATTTTTCTTCTATCACCAAGTTGCTGAGATCTGACCACCCTCCTTTGCACCTCTCTTTGTCACTTCTTGTCTCCCAGCACGCCTTTGAAATAAATGAGTACCGGCTGGCTGCTTTGTGTTTTGTTTTCACTGCCAGTATAAGCTCCTTGTTTAAACAACACGAAAATTGGTCTGCTCACTGGCCGAGTGTTGTCTGTAGTTTGTTCTGTGGGTATTTCTCCACAGAGCCTCCCTGAGCCTGAATTTAAATGAAGTCATCTGTTCCATTTTCTGATTTAATTTGCCATCACCTTGGAGGACATGCAATTATTTTAAGCAGATACTACACTGTGATTATGATCACTTATGCATGGCTGACAATAGTTATCTGTGCCATGTGCCGTGGTAAAGAATGCCATAGTAAATGTTCTGTCAAATTGAAATATTGCTTTAACAGTGTAGGCGGAAAGGCTTGGATTCACCCTCTGGGATTATGTGGTGAGCTTGATGGGCCCAGATGTTTCCAGAGAAAAGAAACAAATGCTAATTACTCTCCATATCTCTAGGCATTGCACATAGAAACACAAGTTGTAAGCACCAAATATCCTCAGATGCATCTAGCAGGAATACTCCAATTACTATATTTATTTGCTAAATTCTCCTCACAACTTCTCTTTCCCCTCATCTAATTCATTTTCATATGGCTGTGAGTTTCAAACTGGTGTCAAGCAACAGATGCTTACTAACTAAAATTAATGTATTGTTAAGTATATGAAATCTATTGGCTATACTCACTTTTTGAGTCCATTGCACAGAGAATAATGTACTGTGAACCTTGTGAATGGTATTTAATTTCACTTGTGAGTTATACAATTATTTAAATGAAATGGAACTGGCTTCATTATGGGGATAAGCTGAATGCAGTTAACACCCCTTCCTTATGGCTTCCACAGGCTTATCTGTTCATGTGCTTATGAAACATTACTTTGAGCAGACATATCTGGGAGGGCCTGTAAGCTGTTGTATTTAGACACAGCACACAGTCTAACACTCAAGAGACCACGGGCTCTTTGTTGCCATTTCCTCTACAACAGTTCAGGGCAAAGTTAATGCAATGCTATTTTTTTCTGATTTACTTAAGCACATGTGGTTTACAGCTGACGGGCTGCAGGGGCAGCAGAGAACAGTGTCTGTGGTCCAGGTGATTTGTCATTAGATGAGGATCATTAAGGTTGGCACTGTATTGTTGGGCTAACTACTGATGTGAAACAAGGTCATGAATCAGGCACAGACACATCATGCTACACTCACAGTTGTGGTAATAATGCTTATTGCTCCTATTCTATTTCGATTCGATTCTATTTCAATTTCATATTTAAAATGTGTTTCCAATTCCACATGACAGTTAGATGGTTAGAAAAAAATGGGGGTTGTTTGTGTAACTCCTTAAGATGAAATGCTAGTGGCGTGATGTAATGGGGATATGATTGTATATTTAGGTTCCGCTTGTTACTTAAATTAAGTTTGCTTTAAAAGCACAAGTCAACTTTGTGTGATTCTATCCAAATTATCCTGTTCCACTGTGACCAAATGTGCATTTTATGATTTTTGAAAACCTGCTATTAAAGGCCAGCTTATCCAAAATGACAGTTGGCTGTCCTAATTTCTGGTGTTACCAGCAAAAGCTGATATGGAGATTAGATGTATACGTACACACAGTTGCATCTATTTGTGATGATTTTTGTGAACTGGTAAATATCTGCATGACACAGAATGAAGACTTTTCAAAAATAATGTGAGTATATTCATTCAGTATGTTGTAAAAATATTTCAACATGCTATGATATCATGTACAAGAATTGCATGGGTTTCCTTCAACATCTCAGGTTTCCTCCCACAGTCCAATGACATGCATGTTATGTGAATCATGACTCTAAATTGTTTGTAGGTGTGAATATGAGTGGGCATATGTTTTTCATGTGTATCTGTTAGCCCTGTGACAGACCGACCCATGTGTGCTGGGACAGTGTCCAGCACCACGTGACCCTGAAAGTGGGTGTAAAAAATGGATTGATGGATTATGAGAAACTAGTGTAGCATATCAAAACATTTATGAAAAAATGCATACAAATTCATGCAAGTCTATATACAGTATAATATTTACCAAATTTAGTAAAGACTGAGACATATTTGCAGGACTGTCAAAATAGAATTTTGGCACACAATGAAAATGCTTTGTTGCTTTAGAAATGGCCACTATGGCATTAAACCAACCAAAAACGTTGACTGGGGTCAAACTTTCAAGATTTTCTTCTAGCAAACTGTCAATGGGGTCAAGTACGAGGGATGACACTGATTGTTGCCACACAGTAAGCGTAGAAAAGGCTAAAGTGATTGTTCACCTACGTGACAAGGCTTTCTTATAAACAAACCTTTAAGGACTGATTAAACTGAGAATACACAAATAGTTCTCCCCGTTACCATGCATTTACTGAGTGCTTTGTGAAATTTCAAAGGTCAGGTGTGCTTTACATGTATTGCATTCAATGTACTGCAACTAATGTGAACAGTTTGCTCAAGTATAAGCACATGAAAGGTACACTTTAAATATCCCGCTGCACTCATCTTTATAAGGTTAAATGTCAGAGAAAAAGACAATGCAAAAAGGAAAAGAAATACACAAGATATCAGCACTACTTGCTGGCCTGGACTTGGGACTGGTTGACTATGACTCTGTTAGACAGTTGTATGACCTTAGTGGGTCACGGAACCCTGATGTTGAATGTACTGGATTTAGGTAATCATTAACCTTTTCTTTTTCCACCTATCAATGATTTGATGATTTGCTTCGTTTTCATTTGCCTTTAATCATCCACTCTTTTTTATGTACTCTGATCCTATTTGATTTCTTGATTTCTCCATCCCTTGGCCTTTCCACACCTTCCTACTGCTCTAACCCTCTTCTACCCTTTCCTTCCCTGCCATCCCAATACACTTTTCCTCTCCAGCTGGGTTTGTGAAGTCGCCAATGTCTGAGACTAAGCTTACGGGGGACACCTTTGAGCTGTACTGCGACGTGGTTGGTTACCCCACTCCAGAGATCCAGTGGTGGTATGCTGAGATCAACCGAGCTGACTCCTTCAAACAGCTGTGGGACGGAGCCCGCCGCAAGCGGCGGGTATCCATCAACACGGCCTACGGCGCCAATGGGGTTAGTGTACTCGGCATCACGCGTCTCACATTGGAGGACTCTGGGACCTATGAGTGCCGGGCCAGCAACGACCCCAAGCGCAATGATCTCCGACAAAACCCTGCCATCACCTGGATCCGCGCCCAGGCCACCATTTCAGTGCTACAGAGTGAGTGGTCTATGTCCCTAGTACCTAGATGATGAACAAACTACCAATCCCCTGTCCCAACCACTCTAGCCCTTAAAAACCTCTCAGGAGCCCACCCTCACCACAGCGGTCACTGGCCAGACAACATTAAAACAAACACCAATCACGTTATTATTATTATTATTTTTTTAAAGTTGCTTTTTAAAAGTATAATAGAATGAACATTAAACTTGTCTCAATCCATATGCCAGTGGTTGCCATTTATGTTTTGTTTTGAGAATTTTTTTTTTTCTAAATTTGGTTTGGGAAATACTTACGTTGTCTTTTACTGAACTCCATAAAGTCCCTGTTTCTGCCCAAATCCCATAGAGCATCTTGTTGTAAATGACCACAAACCCAGGAACTTTACCCAGTCTCTATCGACATGTTCTTCTTTTTCTCCCACCCTAAACCTTTGTTCTTACTGTCGCATGTGTCCTTTTACAATATTCTGATCATGACCTTTTTACTCTGTATCCTAATTTCACCCATTTCCTATTTCTAGATCTATTTGTGATACTTATTCCCTTAGCATTATGTTGTGTCTCCTGCGTTACATTATTTGTTTTATTTACTTCAAAGCCTTGCCTGCTTAATGTAGCAGAAACCTAGTTGTGCTTTGAAGTAATGGTGCTTTTGATTTGGCCATTTCACTCTGGGCACAGTGTAAATGGGACTGTAAGAAGACACGAGGAGGGATCTGTTAAGGTGTAAAAGAGTGATTCCTGCTGTCAACTCTTTACGGATAAAAGCAAAACATTTTCTGCTTTCAAATTTGTGTCTGGTAATCCAATAATGGATAAGACCACGTGAGGGCCTTGAGAGTCTCACTTCTCATTCAGATGAGGCAGAGATTTCACTTCTACAAAACAGTCACTTTGGAATTGCCTTTGCACTGTGTAACCTTGTGCCTTCTCAGCCATCAAGCATGTGACTGTGAATCAGTAATGACATTATATCCTTTAACCTTCTGCTCTATCCACCTAAACATTCAAACAAACTGAAATTCAACTGGACCCTTCTAATCTGTACATGCTTCAGTGCTCTGCCCACTGGAGCACAGGGACATGTGGAATGTTGTTAGTAATGGTGAAGCTCTCTGAGAAGCTTAGAGGAGTTTGATCCATGCTGGCTCTTCTGATTGGACTGCCAAATTTTGATTTCTGTAAGCACTACTTCATTAGGTGTAGGGCTGATGTAATTTAAAATATTATAAGAAGTGCAGCAGCACGTTTACTTGTTTCCCACTTTTCTTGCCACCATGTAACTTATCAAACCCGCAAGTCCTCACTAAATATATTCTGTCATTACTGAGTAAATGTTCTCCATATATACATGTAATATCCAAGTTACTAAATGTATATAACAGTTATTACATGTATATAACAGGCTATACATAATAGCCAATTTATATGAATGTATAGTTTGTAGCTGGGGAAACATGACAGTCTGATTCTCTTGTTTTTGCTTAATTTAGTTAGTTAATGTGGATCGCTCTTAATCAGTATACCCAGAATCAGTATATTTATGTACAATTACATTCCCAGTACAAAGGTCTTTATTCAGAACGTTTTGGCATTTGGATTTGTAACAGTAAAATGTTCCAACCACCCCTCACCCTCCCCCCAGACAAAAAAAATCTACTAAAGATAGATCTTTTTAACATGTACTTTCTACATGTGCTCAAAGTGATACTCTACCCAAATCTATCCTTTGGGTATGAAACTCTCAATGTAATGTTTGTATTCTAATTAAAGGAATGGGTCAACATTTTGGGAAATACGCTAATTTGCCAAAGTTTTGCTTTATTTTAGATGACAACATCGATACCACTCTCGTGTTGATACTGTAACTAATTAAACTACAGCCAGCAGCAGGAAACAGTGGTAAACAGCTAGCTTAGCCCTGCCCCAAAATTAAAACAGCCAACTCCAAAGCTCATTAATTGACCTGTTATATCTTGTTTGTTATATCTGCACACAAACCTTACGGTAGGTTTCCACACAGCGAAAAACCTTGCGAAATTTTGCCTCGGGGGCATGGTCGCAAAACCAACATGCAAGACCGCAACAGAACACTGGCTGATAGGCAGCTAGCAAAGAGGGTTGAAGCTAGGTAGCATAAGTAGCTAGCAGGTAGTTTACTAGCAAGCTATCGTTGCTATCGTAGCTTTTGAAATTAACCACTCATATCATAGGCATGAGGCTCTCCGTCAATTTAATTATTTTGTGATCTCCGGCTATGTAGTCTAGCTGACTAGCTATGTTTACAATTAAATACTATGTTCGAACATGCTAGCGGTTGACCTGTCGGCTAGTTGAATAATTTCAGTGTTTAAACTAACATATACAGTGGTCTATTTGGTGGTGTATTTGCCCTGTTAAAGTTACTATGACATATAAACAACAATCCGTGTTGATACAAGCATTAATGTTCGCCAACAAAACATGTAATCAAACAAATGCACAAGTAGCCTAGCTGCCAGGCTAGGTAGGCTTACAGTGAAATCCAATGCTAGCGATTGGCCTGTTGGGTAGCTGAGTATTTAAACTATATAAACTGTACTATATATACAGTGGTCTATTTAGTGGTGTATGTGCCCTGACTAACTGAGCCCAATGTTTGGGTAGAAACATTTTAATCACATACCAATTTTCATGTACAGCTCTGATAACCTCCGCCATCTTGGTCAGACTTTTATTGTAACTCCCACCTCCAAACACAAACGCGGACCTGATTGGCTCTCGAGTGGTCCTCCTTTGAATAAAGTTAAACTTTCGTCAACTTTGTTTCGCTTGCCTCGGTGATTCAATCACATTTCGCCCAATCAATGAATGAATCTCGTCTCCATTCAACCTCAATGAAAGCAAACCGAAATTTCATTGTGTGGAAACCTACCGTTAGTATAAAAATGTCTTGTTGTGGCTTTGTGGGTATGTGCCAGACTAGTTTCTTGGCCAATGACTTCCTAAAGCCAGGCTAGCTATTTTCCCGTTTCTAGTCTTGAAGCTAAGCTTCTAGGTTCCTGGACGTAGCTTCATATTCAGTGTACAAAAATGAGTGGATAGTTCTTCTCCTCCATCTCCAACAAGAAAGCAAAAGAAGCACATTTCCAAAATGTTCCAATATGGCTTTAACAAACACCATCAGCTGTGGTCAGCTTAAATTCATGTCAAACACAAATGATTCCAATGGTGGTAGGTTTTCAAAATGTCTGTAGAAACTTCTCTCCACACTCTTGCATCATTGTCGGTTGGTACATCAAATAACTGTAACTGCTGAAAATACAACCAGTAATCAGAAAAGTAGATCATGGTGCAGGAATGGTTTGCGAAGTTTCTGTGGATGCTTTTCCACTTTTTTTCAGTGTGAAAAGCTTTTCACCTTCCGAATTCATTGTGGTCCATATGAATTCAAGCTGAATACTCTTTCTCTGAGAAAAAGTAAACCTCAAACCTTTTTCTGCCACTTTTCAAGCCTACAAGGGGTGAGTGTTTCATAAAAACACATGCATGTATTTTCTATGTAGTATCACTTAAACTAATTAAATAGATCTCAGTGTATTTTGAGTACAGGCATACTGTATACTTCAAAGCAAAGTAGCTATTTTACAGTAAGCACATTTGTGAGACTTTTGCTTTTTAAAACAGTCATAGTGGTATGTTAAGTTATACTGTTTGTATTGCAAAGTAACACAAATGTGTGTGTACTAAATTATGAAGAATGAATGTTTCAAACCATTTAGCTCAACCACGCGCTCAGGAGGCCCACTAGTCTCTCTTTGCCAGCACAGTTACTTGGACACCTCTCTGACAGTGTATTTTTTGTATTGTGATAAAATATCACACTTTGGGGCCATTTTTTAGTACTGTGATACACTATCACAATTGGGGCCTGCCTTGCCTTTTACAATGATATAATGCTTTCCGAAATATAGACATTGCCAAGTTGGTTACTAAGTCTCAACTATTTAGTTGGATAGATTAAAAACACCAAGGAAAAATGTAACAGAATGCAGCCCTACTTGACTTCCAATCAAATGGCAATTTAATTTAATTGAATACAATCTTGATCTAAATGCAGCACTGTATTATATTGCACCAACAAGAGGAAAGGGGGGATCAGGTTGACTCATTTAGAGCAACATGTTATATGTAGTTCCATTCTGTTATGGCAATACATTATGAAACAGTTACCATATTTAAGGTGTGACAAGGTGTCCTACAAACAACCTTCTGGTTAAGTTGCCTGTGGACCACTGTGCCGTGTTTGCTAAATGTTAATTTATGTACCTCATGTTGTGTGTATGCATGTCTCGAAAATACTATTAATAGTACATGAGGTTGTGCTTGGTGGGGGAGGGAGAGATGCCATAGGGGAGGGAAGAGAAATTCCTGAGTAAACAGAATTACAAGAAGGTGCCATGAATGCTAATAAAAGTCACTTGCAGGTCTCAGTAGCCATTCTTTCCCCTCTCCACCCTTTTGCTAGTGGCCTTGTAGCAGCAGCCAGTAGTAGGATTACAATGCTTCTCCTCTCTGCTCCTCCCCTCGGGGGCTCCATCATTGCCATGGTTGGCCCGCCCTGAAGGAGGAGGGGCAGGGCGGAGGAGGCTTACTCAAGGCAGAGCAAAGGGCGCCTCACTCTCAGATGACACCTCCTGCTTCCCTGAACGTCCTGAGAAATGGACCCTGGCGTTGTTTAGTAACCATTGCTTAGCAATTTAAGAAGAATAAGTAATGTAGGTAGTTGTTCAGCAGTAATCTTGAATGTCAAAGGACTGTTGTATGTGTTGTATAATTCTTCAGCCCAGATTTCCAAGTACACAGTTTTTTTTTTTACTTCTATATTCTGATGACATTCACATGCAAGCATTTGGTAAGCCATCTTTGAGAGCCCATTCAGTTTCCTTTGTTAAAATGAGACATTAAATTACTACAGTTATCAGCTACAGTATATCGTCTATCTGTCAAATATCCTCCAAGAGTCAGTGTGACTGTACAACTAGAGCATTCAGAAAAGCATTTATAAATGCAGTGCTCTAACAAGAGATAGGTGTGAGATAAATAATTATTTAGTTGGCCACAATATAAAAGAGAGATGTTATGTTAGCATTTTCTGATCCATACAGAAATATTACTTAATCACTACTTTTTTCTCTAAAGATAGATGATCAATACAAGGCATAACAGCTTTTTAATGTACTTATGTCTTGTTTATTTGTTGTGTGCACATTTGTCTTCACTTTATAGACACCCTCCTACACAGATTGTATAAAACAGCATACAGCCTACAGCTACTATAGCACGGGTGGAAGCATCAAAACAATGTTAAACCCCACTTCTGTGATAAGGATTGACTGTCTCTGTCTTCCAGAACCAAAGATCAATGCCTCTGATCAGATCATCCTATCAGCGGACACCCCTATCAAACCAGTTACCCTGCAGTGTAACCTCACCACTGCCCACACTCCCCACAAGGAAAGCTTCTGGGTGAAGAATGGAAAGGAAATCACAAACACACGGACAGAGCAGAGAAACACAGCATACAGGTGACAAACAGCTTTTCCTCTATGTAGTAAGTAGGATATATTTTTGGTGTGAGGAAATTGCAGATAAGTATTCCCTGCCTTGTGAATAAGAATGTATGTTAATTTTTCTAAATGTTAATTTTAAATTGAAAGTGTCTATGCAAACAAAAAGCAAAAGGTAAGGTAAGGTAACCTTGCATAGTCACATCTCGGTCTCAAACAGTGGGCGTCTGGTAAAGTTCTTGTCAGAAAATGTTGGAGAGCAGAACCTTACTTAGACAAAGGCAGTATACCGATGGTCTCTAAATTTGAAATAGGAGTGTTGCTCACATTTTCAGAAATCAGTTGTATCAGGTATATCAGGTTAATGGTTCAGTTTGGATAATTGTCAGTATTGAATGGATCAGACCACAGTGTTGCAGATAGTGATGGCCGAATGAAGCTTTGTGAACCAGTGTCTTTATTTTCTGAGCCCACTAGATGGCGCTCTCTGTTCAACAACTGGTTGAGAATATACTGAATTGCAATGCAGTAGCGTTATGGACACTGAATTTCATGAATTTACTGTTTATCAGACCCCTGATGAGACATTAAGCTAACGTTTTACACGCCGTATTACCGTTACTGTTTAAAACTTTCCAGGTTAATGGGGGTGCATACCGCTCAAAACCAAAATGAAAAAAACGTAGTAATGTTCCAGCATTTTGTTTTATTGCTAAACTGTGTGTAAAATGAGCGATGATGGTAAATCACTTGTTTCAGGTAACAGTATCCTAGGGTACCTATTTGGTCTATTTGGTGGATTTTTCGGAGGTAACGGTAGATAACATTAGCAAACCCACTGACAGCGATGTTATTGTTCATGTTTTGGCACAATATTTAAAAATATCAGTAGTAGTGGTCATAGTGAGTGAAAATGTGATTTAAGATGCACATTGAAGAATGTGTTATGTATCAGGAATTACTGATTATTATGTTTGATATCTGTAAAGCTAAACGGTTACAGTAGTAACATTAGGCTTAGTCTATATCCACTTCCAATTCTGGGATTGCTACGTTGCTGTCGGAAATTCTGCCGGATTTTACTCTGTTCAGCCGGATGTTTGCTTCATCCATTTTGTTTGTGTTGAAATTTTAACCTCCTGTCGATTTCTGAGGACTATGGTTAACTGCTCCTTAAATCTCTGCTGGGTAAAGCAAGACTGCTAGCTAGACTATCTATCCAATCTGAGTTTTCTGTTGCTCGACTAAAACAACTTTGACCGCACACATGTAGAGGAAGGTCTGGCAAAGCGAGACTACATCAGGCTAAAACTGATTTTACTCGGATCCAAAACCTCATTCTGTTAGAAAGGACAAAGAAGGGACACTAACATTATATCCTGGAATGTAATTTTTGAGAACTTTTGAGAAATGATTGCAAATAAAGCCAACTGTTGCTAAAAAGGAACTACACGCTGTTTTTACTTAGGTACATAGATAGATAGATAGATAGATAGATAGATAGATAGATAGATATTTATTGATCCCAAAAAAGGGAAATTATAGTGTTACAGCAGCAAAATATCAGTCACACAGTGTTACTGTTAAAGTTTACTCACCACACATCTGACATTTTTAAATATCTCCATACTGATTTCTGATGGAAATTGATTGAGAACAATGTAGAGATAACTCTTTCTCACCTTTTTAAATTTCAAAAACAATATGCAGCACATATTACTTAAGCCAAATACTGAAGTATAGCTACGTACCTATTCATTTAACTACAAAAAAAACAACCACCAACTAGTTGTTAGTGCCTTCTGTCACATAGTTTAATCACTGGAGCACAAAGATACTGTCGCCTCCATAGACATACCAGACGTTTCCGAGCCACAAGATAAAACCAATTGGTCAATTCCTTGTCATATTACATCAGTATTACTCTGAAGTTTACAGCTAAAATGCCCGTGGTGCCCTTCCTTGCAGAATCCAGAGCTGCTGTTTCGTTATATAACAGCATGACAACATTTTGTCTCTCATGTACTTGTAGGCCCTTCATTCTTTTACTGCTGTAGTCCAAAATATAAAAAATAACTTAACTGACATAAGTTGACTTTATTTACTTGACTACTCACAGTGTAAGTGATTGGTAAATTAAGACTATGGAATAAGTTGACATTTTGTATTTGTGTGTGTAGAATTGCTAAACCACGGGCAGATGATTCCGGGGAATACATGTGTGTTTACACATTTGACATGGCACCGAACGCAAATGCTACAATTGAAGTAAAAGGTAAGATTAATCTGTCACATCTTACATGCATGACCACTTGTTAAGCTCTGGCTTTAGTTTTAGCTTTTACCATGTTATTGTGGTTTTCTACTGAGATATGGATGGATAAAGGTTTCCTAAGAAAGGTAAACACTCAAAGCTGCGTAAAGAGGGTCCTTGTTGACAAAGATGTTTGAATTCATCCTGTGCAGTGCAGATCACAGGGGCCAATCCTGAGGCTGTTGCCACTCACGCTTTCACTGAAACAGTCAAAATAGACAGGCACTGGGCACCTGGGTAGCTCACCTAGTAGAGTGGGTGCCCATATGCAGAGGCTCAGTCCTCAACGCAGCGGCTCAGGGCTTGAGTCCGACCTGCAGCCATTTGAAGCATGTCTTCCCCCTTTCTCTCTCTCCCCTTTTCCTGTCTACAGCTGTCCTGTCTATTAAAGGCTAAAATGCCCAAAACAATATCTTAAAAAAAATATAAAGGCACTGCACCTGCTCACCAATGCCTGCAAACACAAAGCCCACTAGGAGGCGTCTTAAAACAAAAAGCAGTTATACGCTTTAGAAAACTGAATTGATTTAACAATTTAAGGTTTGTAAATCACCTTTATATTTCATAGATCTAATAATGGTTTTAGTAGAGTATGTGAACTAGGACAGTCTATGTAATAACAGAACAACCTAACAAAGAACTACTGTGTTCGTTTCATTCAAGCTGACAGCAAAGCCATCAACTTGAATAAGGATTCTTCTCTGAGAAAGGGCAAGTGAAACCCTGTTCAAGAGAAGCTTGCCTGAGTGTAGTGCTTAAGCCAATTTGTTATGGCATGGCTATGGTGCATAGTGAGCATGCCCTGACTCTTATTCCGTGGATGTCTCAAAGCGCTGCCTGATTGCATAACATGGGTGATGACCATGTGTGTTCTGCTTTTACTGGATTGTGTGATGATGGGACTCATCACCATTCAAACTGAAGTGTGCTCGCCATCACTAGACTGCCGGCCTGTGACTGTTGAAGCTTGCTATTTGTCCCCTGGAGGAAGATGTCAGTCTTTCAACTAAACTGATGATGCATGCCCTTAATAGACATGCAATGTTGGTCTATTTTAAATTTAAAATAACAGAATGTGTTGAAGTTAACAAAGCATTTTCTTCAGTTCTTAAACATTCTTGTAATTATCTAGAGGTGTTTGAGATCTTTTGTGACCCAGGTAGCAAGATCGCTGTTATGCTAGCCAGCTTTGCACTGCGCTTCTGGCAGCAGTTCACTGAGATCCCTCGCCTACAGTGTCCTTGGCACATTCATCCTTGCAGGACTCAGCTCAGAGGCAACAGATGGAGGATTCTGTGATGTTGTAGGATTAAGGCTCTGAATCCCGTCCCAGCCATCTCTGTGGTTTATTGTCTGTGATACTAAGCTTACCACAGATACATATTTGGTTCCTTATATTTCTCAAATTTAAGTAAACATTGAGCACATTTCTCTATGAAATTGTTTTAACATCCATACTAATAATTTCACATTTTCCTTAAAAAAACAAATATTGATTGGCCAAGTTTATACAATTTTAAATAAATTCTCAAAACCAAAACATGTAGCCACTTAAACATAAAGCAACCAATGAAAGATTTGATTAAATGGCCCATTATTGTCTGATGTCATCTTAATCAGCTTTTTTTGACCTTGCTTCTGTGCTCACACAGATTAATAACCACAGTAATCGTAGCCAGAAGTGTGAAATGGAAGTTTGTGCATGTTTTAGCACTACTCTAAGGGTTGTCTCTGTGCTGTCTGTCACTGAGATAATACAGTCAGGATAAGGCACAAATGAGCTTGGCCACTCCTCTGCTCTGGGAGCACGTGTGTACCATAATTAGAGCGGGGTGATGTCACCAAAGAGCTCAGACCCCTCCTGCTTCATTATCCATACACAGCTGAAAAATGCTCACCCCAGGCCTTTCTCTTATCATGCTTAATTGCATGGAAGGAATTATTGTAATTTTGAGGATTAGTGGAAAAGCAAGAACAGTTATCTTCCTGATGTTGTGCAGAGTTACATGGAGAGTCTGTGTCTCACCTTTGGGAAAGACTATGTTCTATTGATAGATCACTTTGACTTGGCATCTGTTGCAGTGCTTAATGACATATGCCAACATTTATTAAATTCATAACCTTTTTGTTGCATTTTTGTTATCAGTTATTTAATTAATTAGGAAATATTCCTACCATTTTCCTTGGGCTCAAAATCTCTTTTGTGGAATTCACTGTGGAATTATTTTAAACAAGAACATCTGGAAACTCTCATATCATACTGATCCCCCTCTTCCCTGACCTCATTATGAATTGTATTGGAATGCTTTTATCTCCTCCAGGGTGATATTCCCATTGCTGGAGTTTGGGGGTAAATGTGGTTTCAAAATACACACCCATAACTATACTTTTTATAAGGCAAGCCTCTGTTCTACTAGACTGACTGTACTTTTACAACAAATATAATTTCTTTCATTTAGCTTTCCCATACACTAAAAAGTCATACCGGATTATTTTACCAATATTTTAAGCTTATCAGCTATAAGCTATATATTTTCTTCTACTTAACACAACTTTTTTATATTAGCAAGTTATTTTGTATAAGCATTCATCAACTACTGCCCCTATGTGGTTTTGACCGCACGTCTATGTCAAAGATGAATGGGAGCTGTAGTCTAATTCCTAAAATATTATTAATGCTACAGTATGTGTTAAAATGATTGGGTGTTAAAAGTATATATGCAAATACAGAAGTAGATACCCATTTACCTTGGAGTAAGATCAATATCCCCTGTGTCATGCTTTAGCTTTTCTTTTCCATTTTAGAGAATTAAAGAAAAACCTATCAGGAGATTGCAGAGTCAAATGAAAAAAATATCAGTAACCTCTGTGTGAGATACTGTTAAGTACATATGAAGTAATAACATGACTTGAACTAAATGATGCAGTGTGAGGCAAGGTTTTTTTGTTTTTTTTTAAATCTCTGATAATAGCCCACTAACTATCCATTCTTCTATCAATTGCAATTGCAAACTTTACATGCCACTTTGGTGTATAAACCCTGCCATAGAGAAAACACAACGTTTTACCATTGCCAGAGAAGCCAATCATGCTTTCTTTATTCATGCCATCTGGTCGGACATAAAACGTTTGTTTGAATGTCTTACTTCTGCCAACTCAACTAATGATCCATTTATTTTACTTTTCCAGCAAAACCTGATATCACTGGTCATAAGAGAAGTGAAAATAAAAACGAAGGAGAAAATGGAATGCTTTACTGCAAGTCTGTTGGTTACCCACATCCCACCTGGACATGGCGTAAAGTGGACGGAACATCCTACACGGTATTATCTCTCTCTCACACACACACACACACACACACACACACACACACACACTATATACATTAGTGCTGTCAATCGATTAAAAAACTTAATCACGATGAATCACACATTTTAAATACTAGAATTTACTTGTAAACATAGTTTTAAAATATACAGTATGAATGCATGACAAACTAGTTTAAGAAAAATTCTTCAGTTTTATTATCTCAACCATTAACAAATTTGTTGAAGCATCCATATGAACTGCAGAAATATTAACCAGTAACTAACAACTGTTACAATGTAACGTCTGCTAAAAAGTCACAAATAGCGTAGGCCTATCTGTATTCTTTTTTTTTATATAGTAACAAATCAAATGAATGCAACAATAAGTGCATCATGCCTCCTGTCAACCAATCATACAGTCTGGTCTTCTTTCAACCAGTTGCTCAAGCAGATTTTCAGATGATAGAGCTGACCTCTTCTTCTACAGAAGGTTGCCTGCCAAAGAGAACAGTCTCTCACATGGCACTGTTGAACCAGGTGTAGCTAAGTACCTTTTTGCAATATGAGCCAGCTTATTATAAGTACCTGCTTGTGACAACCACCACCGTAGTAGGCATGTCTCCATGCTGACACAGGACTCTGCCTTGTACCTCTCTAGAGGTTTATCTGTGGACAGTACCTCATCATCAGAATCTGATCCCATCTGTAGGAGGGCCATCTTCTTCTTTGGTGGCTCTGGCTCCACTTTTTCTCCAGAGGCCTGTGGTGCAGATTCTCCATCCTTCAGCATCTCACTCAGCTTTTGCCACACCTCTCTGCTCTGGGCAAGCACTTAAGTCCTAGTTCTCCTTTCGCACATTGAGGTCCTTTGTAAATACAGCCTTGAAGCACGCTATGTAGGCAGAGTCAACATTAGAGACCTCCATTGTACGCAGGAGATGATATAGTGCAGGTAGCACCACTGAGCAGGATACATACAGTACTTTTCACCACCTAGGAGCTCAGGGATGTACCTACAGGGCATGCAAAACACCACACAATTGACTTAATGACTACAGTTTTCATTCAGATGGCATCAATTTAGGGCATAGGCCTTAAATTAAGTCAAGGTGACTTACAATTACTTTTGTTTATCAGTAAAATTGAAGACAGAGAAATCACATTACCTGCTTGGCTCCAGCAACCTTTCCAACTTTGCCAGCCTGTCATATTCAGCAGAGGTGTGCATGGCTAACTTTTGCTTCTGCTGTGCCAGCGCTGCTTTCAGTGGCTCTTTGTTGCGTTGAATCCGCCTGATCATTCCAAGAGTTGAATTCCAGCGCGTCAGTACACCCTGGACGAGGGACTCCTCTATTAGTCCACGAGAGGCTTGTTAAGTCCGACAATTTTACAGCATTTGCTAAAACGCTGTCAAATCCATTGTCCTGTAAAGCCACATGATCAGTCTTTGTATCATGTGCGCCACACATGGCAAATGCTTGAATGACCCCTTGCAGCGACAATCATATTGCGAGCGCTTTCTGTTCCTATAGTTGTGACCTTGCCCATTATGTCCCACTTGTTTGCAACTTCAAGAAACTTGCTAGCTCCTGTTTTGGCAAAATGCCTTCTGCTGTTTTCAACATGTCCAAAGTGAATGAGTGCAGCTGCCACTTGTCATTGATTAGGTGCGTTATTTGCCAAGCCGCACGTATCACACAAAGCGTGACCATCCGCATTGCAATAACAGGAAGAGGTTGGGGTCAAACTTAATTTAAAAAAATAATAATAATGCATTCATCTTTTTAGATTAATGGCATGTGTTAACGTTGACAGCCCTTTTTTATATACTATATATATATATACACATACACATACACACATACACACACACACACACACACACACACACACACACACACATCAATTTTGAGAAATGATCATTGTGTTCCAGGACATTGACAACTCTACTGGACGCTTCTTCATCACAATCAGAGACAACTACACAGAGCTCAACATACTAAACCTGGACATAAACACCGATCCTGGAATATACCAATGCAATGCAACTAACGTGATTGGAAACACAGCTGAGACCACAATACTACGGGTGCGCAGCAACCTTGCACCACTTTGGCCTTTCCTGGGTGTGCTTGCAGAAATTATAATCCTAGTAGTCATCATTGTTGTGTACGAGAAACGCAAGACGCCAGATGACATTATTGATGGTAAGAAAGCTTTTTCTCTGTTACTAGCAGTAGGCATTAATAAACTATGAAATTATATATGACATAATTAAACATTATTTATGTTTAATTTACAACATTGCAATTTGAAACCTGTTGTGTGATGTCTGGTCTTTGCCATAAAAGTATTGCAATATTTTAAAAAGACATTACCTTTGTACTGTACATACCCTGCCCTGAAACTGAAACTAAAACAGAGGTGGACTTGTCATATGTGTATCCAGTGACACCCCGAGTAACTGAATTTAATTGCAATAAGTAACCTGTATCATGTTCGATTTCTCACATGTATAGCACACCGTCGAAAACATAAATAATGAATAAATGAAACGTGAAATGTGTGAAATAAGTCCAGTCTATTGACTCAGAGTATCTGACACTCTGAGGAACGAGTTAAAGTTTGATAAAGCGGCATTGATAAAGAATTGTAAGCATTCTCAGGAGCAGGAGCCGTCATATTGGGGATGAACATTAATAGTAAGACGCATCAACCCATTCCACGCAAATTAACATATTTTTGTGTGTGTTACGATGTGCCGCTCCAGTGAACCTTTCCAAAGGTTGGCTATTGGTGTGCTGTGCTAATGGCAATGGTAACAGCACATTTGTTTCCATGTTGATAGCACAATAACAATGTTCATACACATGAGGGGTTATCATAACCCCACATGTAACATAAATTAAAAAGACATAACTTAATTGGTTACTATTCTTTTCCCATTCTTTCCAAATGGCAACATAATCTAAATGGGTGGTAAGTGAGAGATCCTGCATGGTTTCAGAGATTATTTTTTTCTTTCTGTCAACTTTTGTTTTTTAAGCGCCTACTGTCCATCCAAAACATTATGATCTTTGCTGAGATATTAACACAGTAAATTAAGTAAATTAGTAAATTAATTAAGTAAATTATTATTTTGTATCAATTATGGTGAAGTGAAGACGTGTTGTAACATGTTGCCACAGGTGATAGTCAAACAATTTACAGTAATAGGTTTTGACATATCTCCAAGGAGCCATAATCTTTAGTCACATTAAAAGCCCAAAAAATATTAGTTTGACATAAAACATTACCATTTGGAAGGAAGACATAAAGTTATCCCCTTATCCACCATGTGACAGAACATTCCTTAATATTCAATTGTACTGTTACATATTCAAATCCAAACCACCTGCATGCCTTGATTCAGTTTCACAATATTAGGGTAACTGTGGCTCCTGCTTGTGGAATCCCCCTATTTTGTTGAGGTAACAGACATTATTGATACCAAAAATGTTAACACCCTCAAATTATTTTCTTCTTTTGGACTGACTCACTCAAGCAGACACACTGTATATTGTCACCTGCCCATCCAGCCTAGCAGTATTAAGGCTGTAAATCCCCCATATAACTATTTTCACACGAATAGGACCACTTTGAAACACTCTGATATTTACTTTATTTAATAAGACCATCTACTGGTATAATTACTTAAATGTGTGGTCCTCAAATGCAGGTTTACCGTGGTTTTTCAAAGTAATCTATAGAATAAAAGAAAACACTATACTCTATTCAGGTCAATACAGTAGTAGCATTACAGAGCTACTTGACTGTTAAGAGTACAAAAAAATCTCAAGGGCTCATTCTCTAGTGGCCAAATAAGGTTTTACCTAAGCGTCTGCAGTCTGGGTCTAAATATAATACCGAAATATCAAAATTACTAATGTGGCCAAAGAAATGCAAAAGCAAACACAGGAATGAAAAAAAAACTGATTGATGATTATGAATTACTTTTGAATGCATTTACTTATTCATTGTTGGGTTTATCAACATACATAACCAATGTCTGCATGTATTTCAACCTGTCTAGTATGCCCTGCATAAGATGCATTTGTTCCATTTTACAAAATAAATGGCCTATGCTTTAGGAGGCAGACAAAAAAATCACATGATAAGAATGTGACAAGATGAAAAAATGTCTAGAAAGCCTACGGGCCTTTCCACTCACCACAGGTTCTGTCTGACCTCTACTCATGTGGCTTTGTCTTCTTTTCATTTTGGATTAAAACAACACAAGCAAAATACAAAGCTGCAACCAATAATATGAATAACTCCAAGTGGGCAACAGTTGTACTACAAAATACAAACATAATACAGACAAAACAAGTAGAGCTTTGGGTCACATCCTGCCTTTTATTTACTCAACAAGACATCTAAAAATGCAATTTTAGTCCAAACAAAGTAAGATTTACTCAGTAAAATGGAAGGAATATTAAGTAGATAAACCTGTTTTAGGCTTCAGTGTCATCACAAGTGGTCATCAGATGTGATGCTGTCTTTTCTATCTCTCGCTTTACTCCTCATATACCAGTATACACAGACAGGCAATCCCACAGTAAGGAGTGACAGTTTTTAATAGCAACTAGAACACATTTCTAAAGCTGAACGTGTTATTAATTGCTAACCATTATTTAATGTAGAATGTATATCTTTACTGAACCAATAAGACACTATGGTGGCCAACCGCATCTAAATTCATATGTTAGCTTTATTTAAATTGCATTAGTTAATTATGTTACATTATTTGTTTCTGACCAGTACAAATAGTTTATTACTTGATCATTAGGAGATAGAAGAAAAATACATGCACATACACAAACCACACAGCTCAAGAAAGCTCTGTGCATGGCCTCTAGTTTGGTTTCATCTACCGGAAAAATGAAGCGATTAAGGTGGATTATATTTTCCATGTTTATGTCATTCAAATCAGGAATGAGGACTCCCTGCTCACGATGCAAAGCCTCTCTAAAATGTCCTTTAGCATCCCAGATTCCCGGAGGTTTTGGCCCCTGTCTGTGTGCATTATGAATTCTGGTCTCTTGATGGCTTAGCTGTGTTTGAACACTTTTAGGCTCCAGAGCCAAGGGCTGACATTTCTATCCTGTTTCAAAAACCAGTTGCTAAAAATACAGATTTTGCTGTGTGATTTCCTAAATAACAGATCACTTTATGTTATAAGGCAAATTTTAAGCTAAAAACCTTTTTAAGCTAACTATAACTCATGCAATCAGACTTGATGTGGAACAATGGTTATTATCAACATTCAACTATCAATCTCACACAGAAAAAATCTGTTATTTTATTTGTGCTTGCTAGGCCATTATAGTAAACATAGCTTTTGTGGTGTATGCATATGAGGTGTAAAAACGGTGTGATAAGCCAACAAATGTTCCTCCTTGAAGTGATCACAGAACCGTGTTTTTATGTCTAACATTATAATTGTCATAATCTGCTCCACGTTAATGCCATGGAATGCTGCTAATGCTGTTTATCTTATAACATATAACTGCATGGAAAATATCTCACTGTGACTGGTTACTAACCTGTTGACACATTTTCATCAGTATGCCAAACACCAACCCATGTCAACCCCAAGGCTGTGGACTAATTTGTCATACAATCCAACAGTATTCAGCAGTCCCTTGTCCTGCAGCGTTTCTTATTATTACATTGTAATGGCTATTTATTGCATTGTTGTATGGTGAGAGAATTATCATTTTATATTGCATTCCTACTGAGAAAATGTTTCTAGAAAATGAGCATTTTTATTAATTTGATGTTGATAATGTGAATGTAATTAGCACTGAATTGAAAGAAATGAACCACTGTGTACTGCAGATAATTAATGCTGCGAGAAAGCTTTGAAGGGATTCATATTTTTATGCCAAGTCAGTCACAATGTCACACCCATGTACTATGCTCTCTCAAAACCACTATGAAATTGCTGAGTGTAATTAAAAGATGGCTTTAAGTGAGCCATCTGTAACCCTCCTACACATATGCTCAGTCTGAAATGAACAGGAATCCCATGAGATTCAGATAGCATGTGACGTTAAGTTTAAAACGCTTATGTTTCAAACGTTATTTAAGAGACCATACCAATTTTTTTCAGATGGCAGTCCTTCAGTAGCTTTTAGTGTCCAAAAAACGTTTTTAATGTAAGACACAACTAAATTCTGATGCTTAGTCTGTTAATCAGACACACAGCTTGTGCATACAAAGCTGTTCAGCAGCTGACTCCCATGTCTGTGATGTCATAGCTTCCCACCAGTGCATGACTCTCCCACACCAGTATTAGAGTATTCAAAGCAATCTGTGCTTTCAGCAGCATCATCCGACAATATTTATGTTCACTGATGCATTTGGATTTCTGATTTTCACACCAAATAAAGGAAAACTGTCTGCAAAGTGTAGTACATATTATTTGCAGTAAATGTGCTAAAACATGCAACACAGATATTTTGCTTTTTTCTTTATGTCATATCTGACTTATTTGTTCTGTCTTTTGTCTGTTCTCTTCCTGTGACAAAGATGATGAACCAGTTGGACCAATGTAAGTAAAAACATATTTTTACTGCTACACATTTGTAATTCATACAGAAATACTGGCTACTGTGATTTGAATTGCTATATCCTGTAGGTCACAAAATCATAACTCCCTTTTTCCTAGGAAAACAAATTCAACAAACAACCACAAGGACAAAAACATTCGCCAGAGGAATACAAAATAAGCAATTTACTCAAGTAAGACACATGTGTAGGGGACGGGGGCTAAATATAGAACACACTGTGAGGATTATCCATAGTCACGCCTTCTCTTGATTTTCTCTTCACAGATGAGATGGCTAAACTGCATTTTTTGACTACATGTCAAAAAACATATCTTCTCTTGATTTTCTACAGGACAAAAAACATTCTTCACAGGAAATGGCACGCCTTCTCTTGATTTTCTCTTCACAGATGAGATGGCTAAACTGCATTTTTTGACTACATGAAGGTTTCAAAGATGGATACAGCTCCAGGCAGTTTTGAAAAAAGCATATCTTGTCTCATTTTATGAGAAACAATATCAGCATAACACTGGCAACAAAAAGAACATGACAATGGCTGTCTTAAGCATGCCTTATTCAGTCTGACATGGAGATTTCAGGATGACGAATAATGACTAAAGCCACCACAAAGGTGTACACATTTTTTTAATGTGCTGTTGATGTCTCCTTCATTCATTTTATCATATCCTCAAACGAGGTGATCCTTTTGTATTACATATCATGTACAATGCATGCAAGATAATTACGCAATAGGATACCCAGAATAGACATTTTCTGTTGTTATCCCTCGTGTGGCTTCTTTTGCATCTAAAATGAGCTGTTTTTTATGGAGTAATCCTTCTAATATATATATATCTAACTAACCATATATATATATATATATATATATATATATATATATATATATATATATATATGGTTAGTTAGATTTATTCTTGAAAATTTGTACAGCATATCATGGTCATTTAACTTTGATTGATTTTGTGACAATGAGTCCACTTTTAACAGAACCTTTATTGTGAAGCAATGGATTCAATGACTGACAGTATTTAAATGGAATTGAGAGTGATTACAGAAAATGACTACTGTATGTTTAACTATCTAAACATAAATGATAAGTGTATTATTTTTTTCTTTCCAGAGTAACTTAGGTGTCTTGTATATGTTGAAGTATGAGTGTTCATATGATAGGAAATCTGTAAAAAATATTTTTTTTTATATTTCCCAAATTCATCAATTGAGTTTTATTTTGTATTTTTTTCTCTCTTTAACTGTATAGCATGGCTATAATCCTATGCAATATGTATTCTTAAATAGATATATGGGGGGGGCAGTTTGTTTTACTCAGTGAAGCTTTAATATCGTGGGATCACGTGGAAGCTGGTATAGCAAAATTCACTGCTGTAGCTGCATGACTCCTCATTCAATACAATGTATCCATGTGTGTTGCAGTGGAAATGGGACTGCATTAAGGTGGGAACAGAGGGACCAGAGTATATAGCCACGATTAAATATATGAGTGAGACCAATATTTTGTTTCTGAATAAAAAAATCTAAAAATGAATGCAAATATTTATTTATTTTTGGTTTTGCAAGTTCTTCCGCATATTCAATACCATTCAACGCATCCTCTTCAGGCCAGATACAATACCAACCAATGTATTACATTTCAAACAACATCAGCAGCACAGCAAGAAACACTTCACCAGGCACTGCCTACACAAACTATATATGAAAAAACACATTGCACTGACTTGACCTTTCTGCCATCAGCTGTTGTTCTTCACTCTTGAAGCAGTTTCCTCAGCTCCCCCTCCACCTTCTCCACATATGCAGGGAAGCTGGGATCCAGCAGACAAACACGCAGGATGGGCTCCAAGTCACCTTGTGCCAAAGAAAGGTGGCGATATGCTTGAGGCAGAGTCAAAGCAATCTCTCCCAACATGTGCTGTGGACGATCCAACAAATACAACACATTATTGAGAAACACTATTAAAGTTAAAGCTCATAATTTAAGGAGGTAAACGAACTGAGCACCCTGTGCCACATGAAAATTTATGACAACATTGTGCTCCTTTGTTTAACTTAATTTGGCACAAAATGACAATTAATATGTCACACAGTGAATGTTACACTTTGCTAGTTATTAGCACTCCTTTTTAACTTAACAATCACTACCTGGCTAAGATGCTTGATGGACAATGACCCTTGGACAACCTCAGGCTCAACTCCCACGGCCTTTCCCCGCCAAGTCTTCTGACGCACAAAAGAAGAAAAAAGATTTGATGAACACAGCAAGACTCCGCAGAGTTAAGAGGCCAATCAATGACTTCATTACTAATTGAAACATATCCACCCCTCAAAGCCCTTTGATATTAACTGTGAACTCCTTCAGTTTGTCTCTTCACTAAAGGTCACATTCAAACCCATGGCAGAGTCCATCCCTTTCTTTGACCTTCATGTTAAATGTTCAAAGCCAGATGACTTTTATTCCCATATGCTCTGAGTGTTGAAATGTTTTGATAAAAGGCTGCTACCAAAATGAAGCAGAATTGTATTATAGAGCACCAACTTTGATGCTCATATTTACTTTGTATTTATAAATTATATGATTGTTCTGTATTCCTCGTGCATTTGTGTTTGGGGTGGGATAAACTCTATTCTACAACATATATTGTATTGTGATTGGCTAAATCAGTTATGTACAGTATTATCTCAGTCCAGCTACTATAGCTGTAGTGTCACCTCTGAAAATAAGACAGTATTGTAAATAGCACCATCTAGTGAGGATAATATGGCCACTTCTGATGAGGATGACTACAGCAATGTAGCACAATATTGTTGATTAAGCAGTCAGCATCAAATATAAACCGCAACTATGGCACTTTAACTTACGCTGAAATACTTTTTTTGCAAAATACTGTCTAGTGACATAGGAGACCAACCAGTGCCTCATGTCTACCATACAACGTCTATGCCAGGACGAAAAAAGCAGTAGCTCTTTGATACTCTACAGCCCCAGACCAGACTCTTTCAAGTTGTCTTTTTTGGGGATTTCTATGGGCAACACACTTTAAACGTCACACCAAATGATCTGGGCATCAGTGCTAATTTACAATATTTAAATTGTATTTACTAAATTGTAAAGTGGGCAACCTGTATCACTGCTGCAGAGACCTCAGCAGGGGACTGATTAGGAGGCAATGGGGCGTCCTCCTGATTTGTGACAGGCATGTACTTCATCAGTTTTTCCACAGCAGTTGAACACTCCTTTATAGCCTCTTCCCTGCTACGTCCATCAAACTGCATCCTCATCATGCGGCTCTCTCCCTGCAGAAATCCACAAATACATTCAAGCGGTATTTGTCAGTCTAAACTGTGCCAATAAAAACACTGATTTGTATGTTGCTTTTGCTAAATCAACATCTCATTAAATTTCAAATGTAATGTTTAGAAAACTAATTTCTTAAGTCTGGGTAATATTTTTAATATTATTATTATTTATTGTTTGTTGTAATTTAATAAATGTAATGATCCTGATATTGCAAGGCAATTGAGGTACTTGGACAGACGACAAGAAAATACTACCCCTTGTGGAATTGCAATGCATCTCACGACTCACCTTCACAGAAAATCGAAACATAAGGTTATCAGATTTCTGGTGTACTTTGAGAAGATCGGATCCACTGAGCAAAGGGATTGTATCCTGAGAAAAGACAAGAGAATAAATGTCTTCAGCTGCCAGGACAGGAAATATTTTTTCCCATTGGCTGCATTAACTCATGGATAACATTAAAAAAAAAAAAAAAACTTTTTGGTGATTTTTAAGAATGTAAAATTGTACATACTCAAGGTAAAATCAACTTGATTTCCACTTACAGTCGTAAAAATTACTGAATTAAATTAATTGACATAAAAGAGTATTATACTTTTATGAAGCTGACTAGAAAAAATACTTGCCTAAAACTGTCTGCAGGGGTCTCTATTTACCTCTGAGATAAGCGTTTCCACACAGGGAATCAAACAAGCAGATGCATAGCCTAATATTGTGACCAACTTATTTTGTTAAAATGTACTTTACAAATACATTTGTGTGTTGTCACAGGTTGATATACCTACATTGTTATTTGAAAATAACAATGTAGGTATATCAACAGGGTTTTTCTTCTTAACAATGGCACTGCACAAGTGAGTACTGTAGGTGCTATACTTTACTGTAGCACCATCATTCCACATCCATAGCACTATTATGCTTAGTACTTTAGTAATAGTATGCTCATGTTAGTGTATCTGGTTTCAATGCTACAATCTGCTGTCTTATTTTAGTTCACAGTCACATTTTAGTTTGAATAGTGAATAGAATTGCATATTCCAAAATATACATGTACTGTATTATTGCCTCTGCCTCATTCAGGCTCTCCATCCCTCCTCTTTTATTTGTTAACACTGAAATCACTGCCTGAATTGGACCATAAAAGGTGCCTGTACCCTAATTCAGCAGTTGCATGACATGATCATTGCATGTGTCTTGGATATATTTATACGCATATCTTGGTAATATATCACTTAACGGTCCCATGACATGATGCTCTTTGGATGCTCTTATATAGACCTTAGTGGTCCCCTATTACCCTCTGAAGTCTCTTTCCAAAAATTCCGCTTTGGTGCAGAATTACAGCCACTAGAGCCAGTCCCACATGAGCTTTCCTTGAGCAAAGTTTTTTTTATCTGTTATCTGTTTTAGGCACTCTGTTTTAGATGGGTTTTCCGGTTATTTATTATGCTTTTATCTTATGTTGTTATTTATATTTGTACAGCACTTTGGGGCAGTAGTGACTGTTTGTAAATGTGCTATAGAAATAAAATTTGACCTTGACCTTGACCTAGCACGTACCATTTCTGAGTCTGTAGCATTTGAGGAGAGAGGTGGGGGCAAGGTGGAGAATGGGGTGTGGCCTTGAACAACTGCCACTTTGCTCGTTTAAAGGCCATGATGTCTCTTTCTTATGAGGGGGCAAATTCTCTGGGCAGGCACAGCAGAGAAAGGGGAGGTAACATTGCCCCTTATGACCTCATGAGGGGCACAGTTACCTCCCCTTACTCTCCTTAATATTGAGCTATGATAAGGTTGTGTCACTCAAGCAGTTGGCAGATGGTAAGGCCCCCCCCGGTGACAAGAACTGGAGCGCACAGAGCAAAAGTCTGTTGTCTTGCTGCGCACGATCTTGACTTCTTTAGCAATACTCTTGTCAAAATGTAATTCTGCTATAATCGCAACCGTTGCCTAGGTTGAACCCGCCATATAACGTCACATCTTGCTGGTTTGTGTGCGGGATTGGGTGCCTGTCGGGGTGGACAGATCATGACACAGTTCACGGACCCTCCCCCTCTCACACACATTGGCCAGCTCAGGCAGACTAGCTCTCTCCTTGTTTGTCAACATGAAATAAAAAATATAAAAAAAGTCATCAGACTTGCAGGTCGCACATGTGCGAGTAGTTGTAAAATATACTCACACTGTCTCTTTACATTGTGTGGTGCCTGTTAAGTCATTGCTATTTTATGGTGTGGACAGGAGCTTCTCAGTAACCCATAGATTCTCTCTAATACAGAACATTTCAGTTATGTTCAAACTTGAGTAAAATCTAAACGTCTTCTTCAGACCTTATTATGCAGCCTAAAGGCCTAAGCTTTCCGTATTGAAAGTTCCTAAACATACATTCCCCAATCTATAATAGACCAGTCTATCATCCTTGATTGGCTTAATTGTGGAATTAAGATGTACATGTCACTCTGCTGTGCCAAGGTTGGCCACAAACCAACGTTTGAATTGGACAACAAATGTCAAGTCTATGTTCTATAAGGAATATAAAATAGAAATTGAATTCATGCATGTAAATGTACACCCAACCTGACCACTAGGGCAGAACGATATTGTGTTTCAGCATCGACATCGCG
Organism: Etheostoma perlongum; assembly: GCA_026937815.1. Classification (NCBI taxonomy): domain Eukaryota; kingdom Metazoa; phylum Chordata; class Actinopteri; order Perciformes; family Percidae; genus Etheostoma; species Etheostoma perlongum. Next base: position 5,711,396 of record CM049371.1, on the reverse strand, counting down.
ATGTGCGCATGCGTAGTCACATCGCAGGACATTGCAATGTTGACACTTATCCTTTTTTGCTGCTTGATACTGTAGAAAAGAAAACTTTAATTGTTCTCCTTTTACATGATTATTACTGTCCGACCCTTCCCCTTTAAGATGTGCCCATGTGGGCAACGTACGTATGTGACGTTAGTCCGCTGGGGTTTATTGTTATGGGAAGTGAGGCTCTCCGTGTGTAGAAAAGTACTGTAGGCAGCAGCTCTGCCGCTGACACAGTGATGCGCTTGGTTTCGTTGGGTAATCAGTGAAGCTGCATTAGTCAATGTTTTATGTTCGCTGCAAACTAAAACTACAAACTAAATCACCTGATTAATGCAACGTTATTAATGAAAGCTGCTACCAGTCAGGCTAAAGCTAATATAGTTAGCCTAAAGATACAAGGGGGTCCATCCATCTCAACTAACGCGGTTCGGAGCCACGTCGCTGGAAACGTAACACTAATCTACTACAGAAGTCTGTGTCTGATCTAATGTCATTTACAGCACTTACTTGCTTTGGTGTTTGTGAAGCATTAAAGTTTAAAATAGTTCATCTTCTATGTAGTGTCCCCTACAAAATCACCGCAGTAGTCGAGAATGATTTATTATTTCCAAATAGAGCTATTTATGTCATCTTTTAAAAATTACCTTTTCTTATATTGCAGGGGAAAAAATATTGTCAGTTTTTTCTAATATCGTGCAGGCCTACTGACCACATACAATCAAATCAAAATCTGAACCAAGGCTGTGGGTTTGAGCTTTATGTTAGCCTGAACCTGAAAATGGCCGCCATAATAGCTTATTTTGAACCTGTACTCAAAAACTTCTGAGGAACATTTGGAGTGACCCAACCAAAACAACCTTGTGAAATGTCATCGGATTTGAGCATAAATGTCAAGCTCTTCAGCAGAATATTTCACATGGCCTTCTTCGAAGCTTTTTATCTGGAAAGCAGATTTCTGTTACAGATTTAAATCTCAGAAAATCTGTAGAGAGAATGGCAAACCTTTTTTGGGCCATTTTGTGAAAGGTGTAAATGTATACTGTCTTTACAAACACATATAGCTTGTTAATTATTATTATTTAATAATAATAATAATAATAATAATAATAATAATAATAATAATATATACACTGCAACACCAATGCTTGACAATGTTTCTTGCACTGACACCAGCTACAGTCCAAATGTCAGGGTCTAATGAGCTGGAAGTCTGTATATGTGAACAAAATGAATTGATGTACACCACAGAACTGCAACAATTTTAAATGTCTGTCTTGAAGATATATACTAGTCTATATGTATCCTTTTTTAATCAACAGTGAATATGCTCATGCTATTTTGAACCAATAGCTTTCAAAAGTTTAATCAAATCAAATCTATAATTACTAATATTTTAGGGTTTCCAAATTACATATAATTTGGAAACCCAAAATAAGTTGTTTTTTTACATTCAGTCATTCAGTTAGTAAGATTTTACAATGAATTGACAATACTGGAAACACCAATGAGGTGAATCCAATGTAGAGTATTAAATCACATCACAAGTTTCAAAAAGCTGCAGTGTTTCCTATAGGATTTTTAGCAGTGGGGTCTGTCCGAGCAGCAACAAATGAAGCCATCCTTTGTGTTTGAAGGTCACCAAGTGGCTTTTCAACTCACATATCATTATTACCTACTGCATTTTTAACACCCTATTTAATATTGTTGTATAGAATTGTAATAAAACAATACTTTTTCTCATCCTATTTTATGGTACCATATAATTGTGCAATTTTACTTTATTTATACCTAGTCCTGTGTCGGGGGTCAAGAGGGTTAGAATACAACCAGCATCATCATCATCAAGAATGAAGACGTGAACATAACGATGGCATCATTCATGTGCATATTAAGTAGCCACGTTGGTTCGTTTTGGTCTTATACATCCATAAATTCTCCAGCAGAGAGGATGTTTAGTTTAGCCAGTTGTTATGTTTACAAGAATTTGTCCATATTTCAAGATTTGTGGCAAACTAAGATAAACAGTAAGACTACAAATCGCTTTTGTTTTAGCTTGTTTGTCATTATTCGCTATTTAGAGTAGAGTAGAGCTGTGTGTGTGTGTGTGTAAACAGCACGGTGGACGAGAGTGGACTGCCAGACAGATCAGATTGCAATATATCACTTCCTACATGTGTACGCCTGTAGACAGGTGAGTGATATTGATACGTATTAACTTTTAGGTTTTATTGTAGCCTACTTACGGTAACAAGCGTAGCGGTATCTTTCCCAGTCAGGTAAATGTGCTGCATGTTATAACACACCTCTGCTGTGTGTGTGTGTGTGTGTGTGCAACACGCTACCTGAACGCCATTTTCTTGTCTCCCATTTCAATCTCCACAACGGCAAAAAGTCACATTGTGAAATCCATAACAGTTAGCTAGCTAGCCTTTTTATGTTTCTCGTAATGTTAGCCTTAGTTATTTATTTCTTGCCTTGATTTTGGTGTCTGCGTTTCAAAGCCATCTCCTGTGGTGAGCTTTTGGGGGCAGCTGTTCATTTCATAGTCAACTCGGAAGAAAGCGAACATTTTGACAATAAACTAGATCAACACAACAGTATGTGGAGTTAAACTTGACGGGCCCAATAACCTCTGAATAGTTTGACTTGTTGTTAAATTGCAATATGAGCAGCAGCCAACGGGGGGGGGGTACATTATGTTGGTAGGATCATTTAAAAGGCAACCACGACTATTGTGTGTCTGCCCTATTTCTGATAGCATGGCAGAAGAAATTTTGCCATAGAGGTGCACCACAATAAAATCAGCATAGAGAAAACACTGAGCTGTAAAGAAACAATTTGGGTAAAATAATAGGCCTACTCGCCCCCAACAATCACACTGATAAGGCTGGATCTAAACATACAATCTACCAGGACCTTGAAAATAAGGCATTGTGTGCATACCATAAGGGGCAATTCATGGAAAACATAAACAGCAAATCTAGCAACAGTCTTCTTACCAAGCTTTCCTGTCCTTGCATCACCAGCACGAATCCAGATTCCATAATTGTGAGGACAATTTCCGGTTTATCGCTACTTGCCTCAAATATCTGGTGAAGAAAAGAGAATTATAAGCTGCTGCAAAGTTAAAGTTGGCAAATAGTTTTCCTGATCAACTTATAATGGATCTATCTATTTCAAGTTAAGTTAAACGTAGTCTAGCACAATGGAAGTACATTTCCAGGATAAAGCCTAACATCCGATGTGGCTTTGCCCCTCACCTTCAATCCCAACAAAGCTTTGTGCTAGCAAGCTACATGCTGTAAATGGCAAGTTTTAAAGAAAATTTGGATCGTAAAATAAGACATGCCTGCTTGGTTCTTTAAGGGAATGATTGTTAAGATTTACAAAGAATATGTTAATATAATAACAAATTATGTTTAACCACGCTAATTAAAACAGCTTACGTTACTTTAAACAGTTAACTTCATTTGCGTCCAGAGCTTAGCGCCACCCAAGCCGAAACAACCCAGAGCATGTTTTCTCCTATCCTAAAATGTGGTGTAGCCACATCAGAAACATCAGAAACAATAAAACACATAAAAATTAAAAACCACACACAACCAAAACAAAATCTAAAATGGATGTAAACAAAATTGCACTTCAAGAAATATTAAACATTAGGCTCAGACATAAAGAGTGCCTAAGAGATGAAGCAGATGCCTGACCAGGCCATATGCAAAATGCTTTTTAAAAATAATTTCTCCAGCATAAAGCCTTGTTCAAATAATGGGAAAGTGAATTGCAGTCTATGTCCACAGCAGGGTGTGCATCAAGGAGAGAGTGAGAGAGAGTGAGAGAGCGAGAGAGAGCGGGCATTCGTCGAAATGCCGGCTCTTCGACAATACTAAAGGGCAGCATCTCTTGAGCAATGAAGAGAACTACACGGTCTGTGAGTGCACATCGTTTTGCACTTTCCTGTTTGTACTTTGTTTGTTGACTAAACACCCCAGTGATTGTTTACTGTCGGGAAGACGGAGACAGCCCATCTGTTCTCTCGGAAAATTGCACCGGATGATTGTGTTTTAGGTGCATATGCATTTTTGCTGTGTTGTCGCGTTTAGTTGCAATTGTTTGACAACAAATGTGACATACCGGCTCGCTCAGGTTAAGTGGTTCACCATGATCATTCGATATGAATCCGAAGAAGTGCTCCCACACTGCAGCTGTTGCGTTTGGCTTTGAAACCAATTCCATCTTTCTTTCTTTTTTCCCCTTCTACTCTCAACTAGCGTTTTCTCCACTTTTGCAGAGCTCTGTGGTACGCTACGCCAGGAGTCCCACCTCCACACACGCTGACAAGTGACTACGCTAAGGAACCAAGAGTGGTCATCCAGTCTTTGATCATCAGTCTCAAGGCTAAAAAATCAACACAGATGGCATGAATAACAAAGTGAGGGGGAAAATTTGAATCTAGAAATAAATAAATAAATAAAATTTGCCAAGTGTAAATATTAGAACACCTAATTATGTGTGACAAAAGATGGTCCGATACCATTTTTTGCTTACCTGAACTTGCGTATTCAAGTAGGGAATGAGTCCTTACCCCAAGTGAAGGAGTTTAAATACCTTGGAGCGTGAGATTGGTCGGAGAATCGGAGCAGCAGGTGCGGTATTACATTCCGTTTATCGCACCGTTGTGACGAAAAGGGAGCTGAGCCAGAAGGCAAAGCTTTCGATCAACCGGGCAATTTTCGTTCCTACCCTCACCTATGGTCATGAAGGCTGGGTCATGACCGAAAGAACGAGATCCAGGGTACAGGCGGCCGAAATGGGTTTCTTCAGGAGGGGGGCTGGCGTCTCCCTTAGAGATAGGGTGAGAAGCTCAGTCATCCGAGAGAAGCTCGGAGTAGAGCCGCTGCTCCTTTCGCGTCGAAAGAAGCCAGTTGAGGGTCACTAGTTCAAGTACGGAGTGTGGATTGGTGGCTGGAGAGGTGCCAGTTCACCTCCTGGGCACTGCCAGGTGCTCTTCAGCAAGGCACCGTACCTCAGTACCTCATACTCAGGGCACTGGTTTAGCTGGCAGCCCACTCACTCTGACATCTCTCCATTAGTGCATGTTTGTGTATTTCAGGCCTGTGTGTGATTACTAACAAAGTGTGTATGCAGAGTGTAAATTGTAATTTCCCCACTGGGGATTAATAAACAAATTAAAATTAAATCAACTACTGGGGTGATTTTGTAGGGTGCATCTGCATAGAAAATAAAAATGAACTTTTATTATGTGAACCATTCTTTTTTGAACTTAAATGCTTCACAAACACCAAAGCTAGTAAGCGCTGTGACTACTCTTCTGAAGTGATTTTGGAGAGGGAAGTTAGGTAGTTAAATACATCGGTTGATTGGCATGCCACTATTGTATCCATATTAATACTTTCAATCCAGGCTAAAGTGAATATTAATAATGCATGCATGTTGCTTCCTCTAATTTTCAGGTTGCGGTCGGCTAGCAGGGCCTGCTTTGGTTGCTTGATAAATTTATCAACATTGACTGTGATTGGTGGTTTGTTGTGCATGCAGACCTGCAAGTCACGCACTAGCAACAAACTGTGTATCCAAGAACATTTAAATCAGTGTAAATTATGTTATATCAAACACAGACCGCTGTTGTAGATTAGTTTTTCGTTTCCAGCTTTGCAGCTCCGAACCGTAATGTTAGTTGGGACAGACCCATTGTTTCTTTGGGGTCAGCCCTATGTCCACACAGGCCTATGTTCCCAAATTTCTAAGAAATATTTTTTTTACTGAAAATTAGGCCCTATGTTCCTACATTTCTAAGGTTGTTTTCTTAAAATTATGTTTATGGTTATGGTTAGGTTTAACCCCTAACCCCAAATTGGGAGAAAGGGGGAAAGGGGGAAAACAAAGTGGAAACACAGGGCCTAATTTTCAAAAAAGAAATCTTAGAAATGTGGGAACATAGGCACGCTCCTGTTTCTTTAGGCCAACTTTTTAGCTTTAGCCTGGCTGACAGCAGCTTTGTGCGGTGACAACCTGCCGGGAGATGTTGTGATTTAGTTTGCATTAATCAGGTGATTTAGTTTGTGATTTACAACTGTGGTTGTGTTAAAGGTAGGATAATTATTTGATAAAAAAAATATCCATCAAAAGACTTTAGTGGAGTTTACCCAAGTAAACAGTATCACTGCATTGGGCACAAGTTAAGAACAATAAAAGACATTATGAGCCTATATAAATGGGTAAATACATTGTTTTGTAAAACAATGTATTTGTTGCACCATAATAATACAACTAAGGGTGTGACGCTGGGCTACAATCCTTACACGACCAGTTAAAAGCACTTGAATTGTGCAGCAGACAGAACATGTTAGTTTAAGAGGATGATTAAAATACCTTTAAAACTGCGGTTTGGTTGTTAAACAATCTTCCGGGTTTTTTAAATGACACCAAATTACAAACACACAAAAACCTTAGCTCTAGCTGTGACTGGGGAAACGTTACTGACACATCAGAGGCACAGACTGCAGGTAAGTTAGGTCCAAAGTAATCAACTATATATATATATATATATATGAAGTGAGTCTGAATTCGTATGTGTGCTCACAATTATGTAATTATGTAATAATAAGCCAATACATGGTAACGGTCAAACAATAGTTGATTGGGAATAAGGGCAGCTGTTGTAAAGACTATGCAACGAGACGCTAACGGTAGCTTAGGAAAACTAACGTTAGCTAGCTAGCATGACGCAGTTTAATAACTTGTCAATAAAATAAAGTTAGCTACCTTCCAAGGCTTTCCCCCTGTAGAGCCTGGAACGAAACGTCCATAGCGTTTTAACCTCCATGCCTGACTGGTGGCCATTTCCAGTAAGTTAGCTAATTCTTTTTTAATATGTTTGTGGCTGACCAACGCCTGGGGTGCAAACAAACTAGCGTTAGCTAGCGTGAGTAGGCTAGCCTGGTTGCGTCACGTGTTGGCGCGCGGCGCAAGCACGCGCCTGTTTCACCCATAGACTACTCTAGAAATGCATACAAAATGATTATATTCCTTATAGCCTACCAAGCAATGGATTGATAGTTTCAGTAACTTGGGGAAATTATATGTTTTGTTTCCAGCTGAATGAGAAGTATTTGAGTGTCTGCAAACCGTGGTTACTTTTTGTCAAATGAACTATGGTTGGTTTACTTTGAATTTACGTTTGAGACCCACAGTGGTGGAATGTGTCTGATTTTATTTCATTACTGTCCTGAAATGTTTTCGTTGCTGGTTTAACTAACTAACTTATTATCATTATTTTATATCTGCAATAAGCTAATATCCAGCTTTATTAGATCTCTGCCATGTCTAGCTCAGTGCAGTTTGCTAGTCAACATCTTGCCTCTGAATTTTGTCTTCCCAGACTCAGCTGCTAACTTGAGAGGCACAGCACAGGTAGGACAGAAGATCTAGTAAGAAAAAGGTATAATGGTGTTCAAAGAATTTTACAACACACATTAAAATTTAATTTGTAATAACTTACAGTACCCTGAACAACATTGTCCCTGAACAAATATCTCATCTAATATCTTAAATCATATTGAATGATACAGAATCAGGCATTTGACTTATTTGAGCACCAAGCGTTTGAAGGTTGGTATGGTGTTAATCAAACGCCATGTCCACCTTCCTTCAGTGTTCCACATTGACACTGTATTACCTGACTGATGCTGGATGTGTGAGGCTTATACTGATATGATATGAGTTTTTAAAAATCCAGTAACAATATTATGTAGGATGATATTTTATTACATCAACACAACAACGTTTGTTTTTTTAAATTATAAGCTGCCTTTATTATTATTAAGGGAGAGAGCGGGGGAATGACATGCAGCAAAGGGCCACAGGTCGGAGTTGAACCCAGGCTTGCTGCATTGAGGAGTAAACCTCTATATATGGGTGCCTGTTCTCCCAACTGAGCTATCAGGACACCCTGCATCACTGTCTCTTAATGACCAGAGACATATGACATGACAACCTGGATTCATTTCTGCACTTCACTTTCTTGTTACTTACTTCAACACGGCCAATATGTTGGTCGGGCTCTCCTCGATTTTGCTGACCACAAGCTCCCTTAGGCCAGTTAAGTGAGGTGTACGTGAAAAAAAATGTTTTTAGCTGTGTTTGGCAACCCCACAATAGTATTCATTTTTATCTTTCTCTGTTCAAATTGCAAAGCAGCCAATGAGTTTAATAATAAAACGGGCTACTTAAATTATGTGTATTTACTGAAATCAAACAACTGGGAGGACTTTCCTTGGGTGCAATGTATGTATTTGTGGCTAGATTTCTGTTCATTAATTTTTGAATGGGGAGCTAAAATGACATTACGCAAAAATATGACGCCACTTTTAGCATTGTGAATGAGTGACACCAATTATAGACGAGTCTATTCCAGCTTCAACTGTATTTTGCGCGCAAATTACGCAGCGCATCAGACTGATAAGGGATGGCATACTTGGTTTTTCCAAGTTAAGTCCACAGCAGGGCTGAACGATGGGTTTGCATTGTCTAACCTGTAGCCTTGAGAGCAGGAGAGCGTTTTAAGAATGGGAAGAGCATTCCCCTTTAAACAAGGTGGGCTGAGCTTATTTGCAGTTCTCGCTCCTATGGCAACCCAATAGATCAGCATCATGAATATTCACAATTCGCCAAAACGCACCATGACTATGGATCAGTGATGTCAGCGGTCCCTGAAATGCTCTACTGTATTTTGCATGATTGTGTCGCCTTGTTTGATGGCAGCTTGCAAGATATCTGGTGAAAAGAGCATCCTTCGTCGTGCATGACCTTTCCCTCGTCTCCATATCACCGTCCGTCGGCACGTCCCTCACATGTCACGCTAAGGTGACTTTCAAGCAGTTTTTTCCACTTTTGCGCACAATGTCAGAACGGCACAAATGTGCACATCGGGGACGCAGTGGCCAAGCGGACCGCCAAGGCTGTGCGTGAGGACATATGCAAACTGTCAGGTAGTCTAATTATGAGAAAGAGTATCTTTCATCCATTTCAGTAAAGCCACGGCGGTCCATGTCATGTGTAGTAGGCTTTCAGGGATTCAGATTAGCTCCAGACTGATCGCGCTTACAAACAGATAGGGAGCGCGGGGCTGGTGGGCAATAGTCGTTGTACAGCCTAACAACCTGGATTCATTTTATTTTCTCCCTTAAGTCTCAATGTCATAATGGACAGGCTGCACTCCTCCATGCGTAAAAGACTTTACAGTTTGCCACAGCACATTGGACAGAAAGCATCGATAATGGGCGAAGGAGAAGACGTAGACAAGGACACCCGGAGGAAGAGTCTTCGGATGAAGCCTCTACCGTCGCCGACCTCTGGGGGAAGCTGCAAAGGCATCGGGGAGACCAAAAGTGGGGAGTCTGTGATAATGGAGACGGACATAGGGAGACAGACGAAGACCAGCTCAAATGGAGATTGCCGGAGGTTTCGAGGCAGCCTCTCATCCATCACAAGTCGCCATGTGCACGAGTCTGACTCGGCGGAGGAGAAGCGCCTCATCACCGAGGGGGATGTTACCCCGAACGAGGAGAGACCCCCCGGAGCTATCGGTGATGGGCCGCCGGACCAAGGCGCGCAGGGAGCCAGCGGTGGCGGTGGCGGTGGTACCCAAAACGACTCCCCAGACCAGCAGCCAGGGTTTATAAAGTTGGATGGCATTGATCAAATTCTGCCGGAAGACGAGAGATTATATCAAGCTGGGTTCATACACAGACAGTTTGGAGCAATGCTTCAACCAGGGGTCAACAAGTTCTCCCTGAGGATGTTTGGAAGTGAAAAGGCGGTTGAACGGGAACAAGAGCGGGTTAAATCCGCCGGATTTTGGATAATTCACCCGTACAGTGATTTCAGGTAAATTTACCTTATAGGCCTACTCTCCACACAACAAACGGTTAAGATTAAAACATCACGTTGCCTTTCACAGGTCCAGATGTTGTTTTTTCTCAGTGTGTTATCATTTGTAATGACATTCATTAGCTCAAGAGCAGCCCATTCATTGTTTTAATCAGATTAGTAGCACCTGTAATAATCTTACTCATTCACTTTGAAAAACGACGATTTACTAAAGCCGCGCATGATTATCTATTGGCTTTACTGCTTTATAAAAATCCATACAAATGACCAATAATTATTTAATTGATTAATAATTATTTTTAGGGCCATAACAGAGTAGAAGGATTATATTTATTTGTCTGAGGGTATATTACCCAGGAGGCTAGATACACACTGTGTTTTGATTATGGAACAACACACAGATGCAGATCTCACAACCTTTGCTAATTAGGCCAGTTTGCCCATCGTGGACAGATGCTATCCAAATTGATGCACAATTGAAGCCCTCTAGTGGTTTCATCTTTATTTAAGAAAACTTGTGCTCAGGGGACATAGTTTATCATTGATTAAGCTTAGTGATGATGAGGCCTGCACTTCACATTGTCTTTACAGGCTTACATATTCATTTTCTTATTCTTCTTTTATTTTAAGACATACAGTACGTCATTTTATTTGAATTAATTGAATGAATAGTTTTTTGAGTAATTTTAAATAAAATTGTATGTCTGCATTTAAAAGTGTTGTCTGTACTCTAGTGACAAACTGCAGCTGCAAAATCAATAGAGAAAGTCCATGAGCACTCTTTTGTTGGCCTACAGATTCTTTGCTGTTGTTAGTGCCCTTGAGTTTGTTATTGGCCATATGTATGTGATTCATAGCCACATGGAGGCTCTTAACTGCTAAGCAAGACTAGATTTAAGGGTCTTCATTCTTGCTTTTAGGATTCATTCAAATGCCTACATAAGCATATGGACTTATGTATATGATCAATTTCGAAGAAGTGCCAGTGAGCTGTGGGTGCACACTCATTTATTGCCATATCAGAAATATGGTGGCTTGAACTACATATGGTACACACCACACACGCTATAGTAAACACATTTGTGTATATCTTAATATTATTAGTAGGGCCTCATTATATAATGATATAGTTTTGATTAAAAAGTGCTCATATGCTTTCTTCAACCTATCTACAGTAATTAAATCAAATTTGAAAAACCCTACTTACAGCGTTGTACTGTAAGTAGGTAATGATCCTTATCTTATTTTTCCTCTGGTTTAATAATTCAGTTAAAACAGTTTCATTACAAGCTGTGTCTGCCTTCGCATTTTGTTCACCTATCATTTTAAATCAATCAACATCTGAGTTGCCGTAAAATAATACGAAGCAAGATCGTCACAGTTACTCATACTACTGTATTTCTCTTTGTCCGTGACATTTAATGTTGTCCAGTCTGCCTGGTGTTTGATTGGCTACAATGGTGCAATGGCATGTGATATAGAAACTTACTTACCACAAAAGTGTGTTTCTCTACATTAAGAACAAGATGTCTGACATTGAGAGACATGCGAGTTGTAGTGAGAGTAGAAAAGGAAATGAGTCTTCCTAGAATAGAAAACAGACACAGCTATCTGCCTGTTTATCCTGAGAGAAGGGACAACTGTGGTGGCTCCCATCGCTGGATGTGTGTTCTGTTGAATTTTATATTTTTTGAGATTGACTCATTTGTCAAGCTGTCATTAGCAGTATTTTTTAATTTAACAGTTAGTTTTTGTATATAGAAATTCCCTACTCGCCCCATACTGGGTGGTCTTTTTCCTTCCTCCAATCTCGGGTCCTCTACTCGAGGCCTAGGAGCCCGAGGGTTCTGCGCAGTATCTTAGCTCATCCTAGGAATGTCCTCTACAGATTGTCCCAGTTGGGGATTACAAACCTGAGTTGTGTGTGTGTGTGTTTAGTGTTTCCAATCTGTGATTTTTTTAAATTCTGCATCAAGATATCTTTCTGCTCTCTTCAGGCAAAACCTGTAATCAAGTGAAAGCCTGTCCCAGGCATCTCAAGCTTAATGTCCGAGAACAATGTGCAGCAGATTTACTAAAATACATAAGCAATTGCAATTTCCAAACCCACCGTTTAGACAGGTCATCATCAGAAAGTGAGACATATATTAGACAGTTTGCCATTTTTGTTATGCTCCTCCCAGCTGGTTGTGTTTCTCCTGACCCCCTCTGCTCTCTTACTCACTGTGGTAAATGTCATGTGGAAGGGTGATTTGGGGCTTGGGGAGACTGTCCTGATACCGAAAGGTCAGCGATTTGGCACCAGTCATCAGTTTTGAAGAGCAAGATGCTGCAAAAGGGGCTCCACACTGCACTCAGTGAAATAGGTGGACTTGTGATTCTCTCAGTGTGATGTACCAAAAAAAATGGATAAATGAAAATGTGATGTGAGCGAGAAGTGCTCTAAAAATTGAGGTTAGCCACCCACTTGTCCGGGGTCTGAGGGTAGATACTGTATATTACCATAATTTAAAAAAAAAGCCAGTCTGAGAGAAGTTTGCTTGTGGTTAGACCACTGAACGCTATGATTACAAAATTACTTAACACTACAATTAAAACCACAGATGTGACACTCAATCCGGAGAGTAGAAGTACTGAACCTGTGCTTCGGGTAACTCTATATAGATAAAGTTTTGTTTTCATTTCTATGCGACTAACATGAAACAGATTAAAGGGTAATGGCCAATAACTGAACCCCTTTTAAACCCATCTCCATGTCAGATGGAGAAAAATGGTACTCCATGTCAGTGAGTTATCAAGCGTGTTGAGATGAGTAACAGCTAGTATTTTATCTTTAATGAACTGAAGAAGAACTGTGATATTTGGACGCCTACTTCCTCCAAAATCAGGATCAGACACAGTGCACGATGACTGTAATTAAAGTACACAAGGAGATGAGGGGGGACTTTTAATGGGCCCAGAGAAGAGAAGGGTCTCTGTGACTAAAAGTTTTATTCCCATGTCTGCATCTAAGCTTTGGCACTATAAGCTCAAATTAGAGTGTCACAAGGAATCATATAGTCATCATTGCGCCGGAATTCAGCAAAATCTCCTCTTGTCAAGTATTGTATAACGCTAAGAAGCAAGGGAGGAGCAATATCTTGCAAGGGAAAAAGGCGGATTAAAAATGGCATCATAATCCAATCTACAGCCTCATTTCCGGATCCAAAGCTGAACAGCCTCTTTTGGTTTGGAACAAGCATCTCCCAGTGAGCAGATGTGGTCAGTTAACCAGAGAGTGACATCTTCAACCTGGAAAAAAAAAAAAGGATACAAGCATTTGTACTAAATGACAGATACATAGTGATTGAATGACTGAATCAATAAGGACGATTGTTACTGTCCTTAAGCAAATACCAACCTTGATGAAATATCTGTCGGGGTTTGAAAGGATTGTTGAACAGTACATACAGTACAATTGGTGTTGAGATTCCTGCCCCGTCTGTTCCTCGCTGGATGCTTCTTTTTGATATCTACTCTGCTCTGCTACTACTTACTTGTCATGACAATGTGACTTCATGTTTGCTGTTTCAAAGCTGCTGTACCAGAGTGAGCGATGTCCTTGGTCACAAATAGAGATTGAACTAAAAAATCATATAATGCTTATTGCCCCTCTTTGAGATAATGAAATATTTCAATGCTACCCTTCTCACACAACAGATCCTCTATCTGTGCATGATGAAAACCTGGTGATTTCTTTCTTACCTGTTTGCACACAACCCTTTTGAGTGGGTTCTATCAATACAGCAGCATTGTGCAGATTTTAGACAAATGATGCTGTGCAACATTAGAATACAGCCCTCTGATCGTCAAGTGCCTTTTAATCATCTTGTGATTCAGAGCCCAGAGGACACATCTGTTCGAAAGTCTTCCACATTTCCCTCGAGAGATAGAAAAGAAGGTGTCACACGTTAGAACTTTTTTTTCTTTTCTTTTTTTCATATAAGGCTCTATTAATCCACCATTTTCCTTTAGAAGTGCATTGCCAACACTATCAGAGAGGTACCGGAGTGTGCGCATGTGTGTTTGTGTGTCTGTGTGTATTATGTTTGAGAGCGTACGGGATCAGATTTAATAACAGCATTCTCTATTTCAGTCAGGTTAATTAGGGTCGATTTGAGAGTATGTTTTGCCATTGATTTCTTTGGGTCTCGTGGGGCCTCCAGCTTGTCATGGGTGGATTTATTGAAAAATGAGATGGAGAAACATACACAGCTGCAACAAGCGTGATTCCATGTCTTGTGGCGGTGGCAGGAGTCAGAGTCTGGGTGAGAGTTACACCAAGAGGTGCCAGAGATGCAGTAGGGGACCCCAAAACGGTTTGAACCCCATTCAAACCATTTTTCAGTGCAGCAAGTTTGAATGATGATGATCGTAAGATCCATACGAGACCAACACGTTTTAAATAAAAAATGCATGAGTCCAGTCCAGACTGCAGAGTGTTAGCGTGTGCCCTCATGAACCATGTCTTCCTGTCTTATACCATAGTTCTAATCTGCATGGGAAGGGGGTGGGAAAAAAAGAGTTTTGACACTAGGATGAATGACACTCTATCGTTTTCGGGCTCCATTAAATAATTCCTCCTTTTAATTTAGTGAGGGTAAAACATGGGGATTACAGATGATTCTGGCTGGGCCTGAAAGTGGGGTAATCAAAATAGGCTGCTGTGCTCATCCACGGATATTAGGAGCCAAGAGATTATTACGGCACAATTTATTTAATGGAGGGAGCCCAGGGATGATGTGTGTGGCCGGTGGGTGGAAGAGCTGCCTGTCATAGTGGCGGAATGATTGAACGGTACTGCATGACCTCAACAGGCACACTTGTGTGGGAGTGTGAAATGAGGACTCAAGATCACAACTGTAAAAGAATGGTCCCCCACCCAACAGCCCCCCTCCCCTCCTTTTCATGTCAGTCTTTTTTCCCCTTTCTGTTATGCCATTTAATTCGTCTTTACGTATTAGGCAGAGAGCTGAGTTTAACCTTGGCTAAGTGATGATAATCTCGAGGTGAGATTATATTGATTGACTGGACATCATATACGTTACGAAAATGGAAAAAGCCTGCTGCATTTTCTGTAGAGTGACATCACCCAGCTGGTGTGCTTGATGTATTTTAGTCACCTGACAAATGTAATGCCATGTGTCCATCCCCCACCATTATCCTCTACACTAAAACAATAATTGATAATCTTTTCAGGTGAATACACAACAGTCAGCCACGTTTTTCTTCTTTTAACAAATTTTAGTGTCAAATTTATTTATTTCTTTAAGTCATGTTTGAAGTGTCTTTTGTGGGACAGTGACCTGGACCTCTGTTGACCTTTCTGTGTTATTATTTTATTCTGGTTCTGGCTTTGCTATGGCATTGTTTTAGCACTGGTATGGAAAAGAGAGGAGTTAAAGAAATATATTAAGAGTGCCCACTCCCTCCATACAATGGACTGACACTTTTCAATTGTTCAATTTACTTCACCTGTCCACTTGGTTCATGCAGGGAATGAAATATAGTATAATAGGATTTGAGAGCATTGTGACACCTAACATATAAATTGTGCCAAAGCGGCTGCAATGGATTGTAACTTTAAGTAGATTCTCTGAATTTGCCAGTGATGCCTGTACATTCTTTTTATGGCCTGGATTTTATTTCCCATTCTGGCTATAAATCTCATTTTAAATGTTTAGGTTTGATTTCAACCTGACATTTGACATGTAATCAGCGCTGTCCAAAAAAGCATTCAGCATCAGCACAGATTATAAAACGGGTAGCTCAAATTAAGCAATCTAATTGGTTCAAAGCCGTGATATAATAACCATGTGCAATAGCTATAACTTCTAATTCCTTTGCACAATATCACTCCGCTCTGAAAAAAAAAACGTTAGACTAACAAACTGATGGCTGGTAAAGAACTGGTTTAAAAGTTAGCAAAGTGTCCCTTAAGTGTACTGTATATTTACAATATTTTCACCGCTCTTTGGCTTTACTTTGCAGTCAGACAGCCTTTTTTTCTGATGGGGAACTGAAGCCATTATCAATGCTCTTCTTAATTCCACCAGACTCACTTGACAAAAACTGATTTCACTCTGCAGAAATTGGGAGTTGCTGTTCTACTGCTGTCTCGATCGGTTAGTTAGTTTTTGCCATTGTGTGCTTTCTTTAGCGTAAAGCAAAGGACATAGCCTTTGCTTGCTTCTAGTGATGGTGAATGTTACCTGCACTGCATTCCATAGCAACCACCACAGTATGTGCAGGCAAACAGCCCAGAAGGGCCTATTTCACTATGAACACTTATTATTTTATAATAATAAAAACCTATTTGAATTGGAATGTGACTTTAACTGTCATATTGATATACTTGATAATCATTTTACAAAAAGCAATAGCCGACGTGATCTATTGCTTAATTATATACAGTGTGTAATCTTCCAGTGCTACCCAAGAGGGCATTCTTGATTTTGATTGCGTGTACTGCAGTGATTCATCCTTCTGCATCATTACCTAATTGATAACCAGAATAAAGAATATTATCTCTGTTGTTATTACTTTTACTAACCCAAGTGTAATAGCTGAAGAACCTATTGCCTATCAGAAATAAAACCGAGAAATTGCTTGATTTCCAGCAATCAAGAAAGCACAGCATGCTTTATTTCTTGGAAAACATCAGCATAGTTAATGAATAATTAAGATTGCTTGGGTTAAAATACCTCATGTATGCTATTGATTCTCTCTGATGTCTTCCATTCATAGTCCAGGCACTTTATTAACACACAGACCTGGGTGAAAAAAAAAAAAATGTTTGCAACTACGTTTTGTGGTTTCTCTTCATTCCTAGTCAGGAGCCAGATGTTTGCTCATTTTACCAATGCAACAAGGGTCCAACACTGACATTATAAGGCAGCTCAGTACACCAATGTTTTTGACCTGAGACACAAAATGGCTTGATATATGAAAGCCCATCCTTTGGTGGTTAGATTTATTCAGTGGTCAAATAATCTCAAGTATTAATTGCAAACTATATTTTGGCCTTGATTTGTCCATCAGCGGGACAAAAGTAGTATGCTGAGAGACTGCTTAGTATTTAATTTTCCCAAAAATATATGCTTTGTTTTTATGCTTTGTTTTTATGCATTGTTTTTATGCATTGTTCGTACAGTAACCAAATCTCAGCTTCCCTTGTGTTGACCTCTGCATGCACGCTGCAGCCTCAGCTTGTTCATTCCTCCTCACACATTCTGCTACATACATGTTGACCTTTTCCGCCCTGCCTGTGTCCCAGGTGGATTCTCACACCCCCTGTTTCCCTTGAAATTGGATTGCTTTTTTATCAGTCTATAGGTAATGGTCAAGATGTTGAACTGGCACTGATATGCTGCTTCAGAGGATGGAAAATTACTTTAAATTGAATATATATGATATGTCCACACATAGGAGCCTATTAGCAGAAATTGCAAGAAACAGTAATTGAAAAAAAAGAAAGTAATACCATTCCATTCTTCTACATCGTCATCATCGTTTCTGTTTTTCTTACTATTATTACATTGCTAATATCTCTGTGTCTCTCCAGCCACCTGTGCAGAACACACATGAGAGGTCAATGGCATTTCCTTAGGCAACCTCTCCAGGTGTACTCGTGTAGAAGGCTAAAGCGCTTTGGAAACAGTTGGGTTTCCACTCAGAAAGGGGCCAGAGTCCAGTGCACTGAATAAAGAACTCTGTGTGTAGCTGGCGTGATTCATAGGAAACACTTCCCTGGATCAATGTGTTTGGCCTGGTCCTGCTACACGGACTGTCTAGAAAGCTCAGACAAATGGCTGGAAAATGAGACATGCAGTGTTCAGAGACAGATTGTTTCCTCTCCACTGCTATGTTGGGAGGGGCTGATTTATCCTCACCATCTCCATTGTCGATAGCATGTCCTTTTTTTTCCCCCCCACACCAGTTTTGGTTGTACTGAGTCACCGGGTGTTTGATTAAATAGGGAGGCAGCAGCAAAGCTGGTATATATAAATCCAACCCTGATCCTGTTTAGCATGTACAATCGAGAAATTATAGTGCTAACAAATAAACATGATAAATCCTACCCTGTGTGGTTTAATAGTTTGCTTACTCACACAGACCAGCAAAAATCATCTAAACTGCATATCTTTTCAGATTTGATTTGATTTCATGCTCCAAGTGTCTTTTTAGTGAGGCTTTTCCAACAGCTTTTAAGCTGTATTAATTTTATCCACCTCCAGTTTTGTTCAATGTTTCCTTAAAAAAATATTGGGGAGAGAAAAGTGATGACCATTTCCAGGAGACCATACTGACATAGATCTCTCATCATGCACTCCCTCTCTTGGTTGTCCCTGTCCTTTTGTCCTAATGTTGCACAGAGTCTCATTTTCTCTCACTGTTTCCACATGTTCTCTTCCGTTATGTTTTTCTTTTTGTGTCCCTACTTTCCTTGTCACCCTTTGACCTCAGATCATCATGTTGGAGATGGATAGAAAAGGCTTTCATTGCAGCTGTTCCGTTTGCTCATTGTAGCACCTGCAATGGTGAAGATAATGGCCCAGTAGTGGTCCAACCCAGAGCAAGGGCATGAGGTGATAGTGTATAGTGTGACCAGCTTCCTGGCATTATAGACATTACATTATCTAAGCGCTTCATCTATGTTAAGAGAAAACCCGTTGTACCATTTCTCTCTCGGGCACTCTTTCTTGTTCAACCGAGCAGCGGGCTGGCAGAGGAGTTTTTGTATTCAGTTGGGACACTGGCCAGTGTTTCCTTTGCCACACTTAGTGGCTGGCTGACAGGGGGCCCCTTTGACATGACCCTAAGGACCTTGTAAGAGATAACAAGGCATCATGATAAAACACAGATGCAATTAGTGGCAGGATGAAAGCTGGAGTGCAGATACTGGCACATGCTAGTAGGATAAGTGCATGCTGATGGAACTGGCTTGAGAGCTTTGTGTCCTCTCCGTGTCTTCAACAGTACAGCCCTGCCACTCACTGTCTCTATTTTTTCACCACATATATTTTGTGCTCTGAGCACATAGGTAACAGGTTGCGCTCTGGATACCTGTGAAGGACTCTGCAGGCCTGCAGAGGCAAGGACGGGGATACAGGGTAGCCATTAGTGCCGGGCAAACCTTCTCCAGAAACACAAAAAATCCCACTGGTAGGAAAATGGGACAGACTTGGCTAGTTTAGAGCATTCTTCTCAGAGGGCTCCCTGATTACATCTCTTCAAAATGCAAAGTGGCTTTGGTGATTTCATAGTTTAGTCAGAGCTCCTAAGTGCACATTTATGAGCTATTCAAACATCAGAGCAAGTTTAGGCTAGACTTGATTGTCAATGAATGGATCTGAAGCATATTCTTGAGTGTCTAGGACTGACGCTGTGACATTTAGAAAGTTTTCCCACGATGGTTTGCCTGGTTCAGGACCTCTGAATCGCTGCCCACATCTTTGCATCTTATTACACTACTAAATAGTTTACATTTCCTTTTTAACCATTAGAAACATCATGAACGGGATGATGTGTTTTTTGAAAATAAACCATTTGATCCAATGAGAAGTCTGTATTTTTTAGATAATTTTAAATCCAAAAAAACGTACAGTGATCATGCTGTACACATTATGGCATCATATTATGACCATTATAATGCACCAAACACTAAATGACTCACAGCTTTATTATTAAAAAGTATTTTTTGACCATATAAATATAACCAGTTTAACTTATAGATATACTCTGTCTGTATATGTCTTTGCTGATGTAAAACCAAATAGGCTAACTTATATTCAGTGTTTGTCAAGTGTTACTCTGATTTAAAAAGACCTGTGGATCAGTGTCAGAGTAGGCTACATCCACAACGTTCCACTGGGATTGCTCCGTTGGCGACGGAAATTTAGCCGGATTTCACTCATTTATCTGGTCGATGCTTGAGGACTATGGTTAACCACTGGAACTCTGCAGGGTAAATCCAGACAGCTAGCTAGACTGTCTGGATCTGTCCAATCTGAGTTTTCGTTCCACCAAAACAACTTTCTTCCAGAGGCTATTTTGCCAAGGCGCAGTTGCTCCGTTTGGCGCTTAACGCCGCCCATGACGATTGTGATTGTCTTCATGGTTTGAAGAAATGCCAATAAACCAGAGCACGTTTTTCTCCCATCCCAGAATCCCACGTTAATTCGCCAGACCCTCCTCCGCAACACTGTGGAGGTAGGTCTGTCAATGCAAGAGTTGGCAGGCTCCACTCTTGTGTTTTCATTTGTGGTGGTTGTGCGCCTCCTTTTTCACTTTTGTCAGTGCTTACCTTTAAGGGGTCAGACCTCTATCTATTAGATAATGTTCTACTGCAGCGGATGTGACATTGTCTTTAGCATTGTCTTTCTCTGGGCTGTGCTGAATAACAGTTGAGACAGAAATTTAGAGGTGAATGAAAAATCATACGCTGTACCACTACTTTAATGGCCAACCCTACAGTAGAACTACTAGTAATCCTATTTCTGAATCTCTTTTAGCAGTGTTAGGTAAGGTCTCCTTTTAGTTGATTTTACCTCTCCCCTCTGTAGGTAATTGGTAAATCCCTATGTTGTCTTGTAGCCTATAAGGTTGGGGAGATTTTCCTCTTCCTCTGATGAAATCTTCTTAGCCCAGGTTTGATAAAACAGCGTGCCTCACCTAAATATAGCCTCCTGTGACTGCACAGCCCCAGTGTCAGTGATGTGCTTGCAGTGTGCCTGCTGGCTGTGCTTGACAAAGATAGGGCCGTTATGACAGTTCATTGGAGCAGGTGACAACACAAATAGGATTAACCCTTTAACCCCTTTTTTTTTGTTCTCCTAGACACTTACATCTTTCTGTGTTTGCCAACTCGCTTGTTTAAACCAATAGGCTGCTCTTTAATGGGCAATACACAGACATTTCTATGTTGTTACAGATGTTCTCCTGTTAAGTGTGACAGGCTTTCATAGCCACCTTTTCCTTAGTGAGGCTCATGTAAAAAATGATTTTTCTCATGTAGCCTTTCATGCTTAATTTTCCTTCAATCCTCATTTATGTCTTCAGAAATGGCAACAGGATAATTCAAATTGGTGAATTTCTGCAAACATCACTGAGAATGCAAAGTGCAACATTTGTTTACTGTATAAAAAAATAAATAAAAAAACTTTCACATAGGAGGTCTGAGTGGATGGTGAGGTGTATAAATCCTGTGACTTTGACACCAGATACCATGACTCACGTACTCTTTTTTTATAAATGTCTTAACTATGAAATTACTATCTCTCTAAACTTACCCAACTGAACTGAATAAGCCTATTCAGAAGGGGAACTGCTTTCTCATAAAAAACAGACACTTTTCAATCATTTAATCAGCCCAATTCACATTAACAGTGCACACACAGTGTTGGCTGGTGCAGTTTGGGAGTTTCTTCTGCTGTTCCCATTCAGTCAGTGTGGTACAGAATAAAGTGAGGCCTTTTTATATGCTGTCTGTCATTTGTACCTGACGTGACAGATGATCTGCTTGCAAGCTATGCAATCATTCTCCCAGCATGGCAGCAAACTGATAGACATATCTTCAAGAAATGTAAAAAAGGGACACTAATGCACAACTAAAACCATATACCCCCACTATCTCCCCTGTATATGTGGGTCTATATATACCCTATTATTGCATCCCCTGTGCCCATCAATGGAAATATAGGCTACTCCTAAAGTGTGCGTCTCGGAGTCTCACAGTCCGTTTCAGTTAGCATGGCTGGCAGGGTGATGAGAATGAGAGAGGCTTATCGTGTAGTCAGATGCACTCTGAGGGTGACAACATGTTCTTGCTGTCCCTGGTCACCCCACCGGAGAGAAGAGTAGGCTGTGGCTCTGTCCCTACAGACAGCAACATGTCAGGGCTCCCTTCATCAGTACATTGCACTCTGAGCATCACAACAAGTTAGGTGTGAGCTATTCTGCTTCCTATTTTTCCCAATGTTCCCATTGTTTCTCTGCTTTTCTCGACCTCGTTTTTTAAAGTTTTTTTGATCTGCTTCCTTGTCGTGGGGACAGCTCTGATGTTCCCAGTGATCATACAGTTGTATGAACGCACACACAAGCTCTGGACAGAGATTGTATTTATATCTTTTTATTATAACATGTTTTCATATGATATATTTTGTTTTATGAAAAGCACTTTGTCACGTGTATATTTTGTGCTGCCAAAGCAAAACAGTGTATTCCTGTAGAAAAATATCATGAAAAGTCCACAGCATTTTCTATTTTGTTCTGTAATTATTTTCATACAGAAATGAACACATTATTGCTCTAACAGCTTTAATAAATATAAACTGGACTTTTCACTTTACATTTACGTGGGGTTTAACATATTGCTAGTTTTGCATTTTTTTGTGTAGGCTACTTATCTAATAAAATAATATAAGGTTTTAAAATTGAGTGTTTCCCTCTCCCCTAACACCTGGATATGGGTTTGTTTAATGCCTTTGAAATGTCCGCCTAACATGCCACACTTGCCCAACTGTATTTATAGAACAATGTTCTTCTATGTCAGGATCCCAGTGAATAATAAAACACAGTAAATGGATCCCTGCTATGTTTAGCATCTCCATTAG
Organism: Etheostoma perlongum; assembly: GCA_026937815.1. NCBI lineage: Eukaryota > Metazoa > Chordata > Actinopteri > Perciformes > Percidae > Etheostoma > Etheostoma perlongum. The sequence continues at coordinate 5,688,807 of CM049371.1, read as the reverse complement.
GAGGCAACCACAACAGTGAAAAAGAGAAATCATGAACATTTACAAATGCATGCGTGCGCACACACACACACACACACACACACACACACACACACACACACACACTCATAGATTGTCATCCACTAGTAGGAAAAAATCCAATGGTATCACAAAAAGATACCATGCTGTGATTTGTTTTCTCTTTTTTTTCCTGTTGGAATATGAGGCCTTTCTCCTTATATGGAGAGAGATATATTTTTACATGAGAATTCAAGATGCTGCTGTTGGCCTAATCCTACCAATCCCCATACTCCTATAACACGTGACTCTTACTCAAACAGTTGGCAGCAGTAGCTGTGTTATGCCAGAGTGGTGTCCAGAGGTCTTAAACAGCATTCTGTCGTGTTATTCTTTCTGCAAACATGTTGAGAAGTTCTCCTCTGGCACTACTTTTTTATTTTTTTTTTCTGTTCCTTCATTCTTTCATTCATGCCGCATCCTAACTGAAGCAAGATATCTTTGTCAGGCCCCACCACAATGGCTTGTCTTCTTTTCTGGAGCTGAAAGATACCCAGTTGAGTCCTCTGAGTGAATTTACACAGCCAGGCTAGTGGGATGGCTCATGAGATGGCACTTTTGGTTTGTCTACATCGTCAGATTGAAGCCTATTTGACCATATACTATCTTCAATTCTGTGATATACTTCTAAAAATACTGTAGCTGTTTGTTATAGATTTTATAACAAAGTAGCTGCAGACATGCAAACACACGGGCATCGTCGATGCGAAAAGAAGTATTATGTGTGGTTGAGTCATCACAGTTATAAAAATAGCAAAACTAAAAAAGCAAGGATTTGCATTGGTTACTGCATTGAAAAATGGATTATCTTAATTCATCGCTGATAGACCCTGTCAAGTGCTGGGCACACTCTTACATTAGTAAACTGTGTAGCTTGGGGGATGAATCCCATGCACACATGTATTTATATTATTAAGTAACATGGCAATATGAAGAACAAATGTCATTACCTGTGTTTGCATTTTTTTTTCTTGTGAAGTTTTTCTTGTCCTCTTGGGCTTTCAGTCTTAACATGAGCAAACAGTGGTGGCAAGGTCTGTCTAAATATAACTCCACTTGACAACATGCTGGAACAGTAGAAACCATTTTACTTTGAAGAATTCCAATTACTGTCACTGTGTGTGTGTGTGTGTGTGTGTGTGTGTGTGTGTGTGTGTGTGTGTGTGTGTGTGTGTAATAGACTTGAAACTGTGATGCGTTTCTAATGTATCCTTATGTATGCAATTGTAAGTGTGTGACGCTATTATAAATTGTAACCCAAGCGTATTACAACTCAAGTGTCTGCTACATGGTTTTGCAGTATTTTGCAGTTATTATTAATTTAACGTGATGTAAAATCTGTCCACAGATGTACATGTTAAATGCAATGAGACCTCATGTATCCAAATGTGACAGAACAGACAAACAGTAACATAAAGATGATAGTGCTTTCCGTCATCAATGACTTTTGTTTTGGCTCTATCAGTTATGTTGTTTAGTAATGCTTACAGAAAGATAATAAAAGATTATTAGCAAAAAACTACAATTATTAGCTGTGCTGTGTAGCCATATGAATCAACTTGCCTTGCCTTCTTTTATAACAAAGTGGGACATCAGTGATTGTAGTAGCATCAGTGGGAATATCAAGGTACAGTATAAGGCTAAAACTATGTGAATATATTATATATTTTGCTTCACCACAAGCATGTCTTGAAGGACTTCATAGAGAAAAGGTTGTTTTAAATCTAACTAATCATCAATAAAATGATAAACTGTACACCCTCCAGCAAAGCAATCAAATGGGAAAAAAAATTAAAAAAAGACAAGACTCTCACAGGGGGAAAAATGGAAGACATGTGATATATGATTGGTTATCTTCTTTGTGTTTTTGCTCTGTGAGGCAGACAGTATGTACTTGTACTGATAACTACATTTTTACTTAACTCGACATGACATGGACCAGAGGACTTTTTGGATTGGGTTGTGTCATCCTGTTGAGCAGCAGTTCATTGTTATTTACTTAACACAATGTGATTCAACCATGAAATCAATAGACATCAGCTACAATAAGGACAAAAGAACAGTAATTACTTGCTTTAGACTCGCAAGCTAAGAGAGGGGGGCTACGACTTAAGGGGAAAAGCAAATTTTAAGACTTCCAGTTTTTGAATGACAAGGAAGGGTTTCTGTTTATCTGTCAGTGGCACTAAATTGTGGAATAAACTAAATAAGGATTTAAAGCTATGTCCAAACATATTCCAATTCAAACAGATGTTTCAAGAAATTCCAGAGATACAGAGAAACACAGTGCAATCATTAATCTGGGCTCATGTGTATAAATATTGTTGTGTATTGGTAAATATATGAATGGGAATAGAACCTTTGAATATATATTTGTATTGATTATAGATGTATTATCTTTCTAGACTTATTGTTTTGTAGTTTATTAATTTAATTAATAGGGTAGAAAGTGGAACAGCGGTATATAAGTTTTACTTCAGCCTACTCCTTTTTGCATGTGTAAATAGAGATTTTTAAGTACCGGAAATAAGGGAGTTTTATTATTACCATTTTTCTGATGTTTTATTTAAGTTACATGTTCAAAATAAAGATATCAATCAATCTTGCAGTAAACATGAAAATTCTACCTTTGTTATGTATGTGGCATTCCTTGTTTTCCTTGTTTGTTATGGCCCTGCTCTTGAAATTGGTTTTGTGTAGAGACAGACCTTTGTGTCCCAGTGAAAGGTGGATGGGTAAATCACCCAAGATCACTGGGCCAGCGTACCATGCAGAAACCCCACTTGGTGCAATCTATGGAGTATCCAAGATATATCACCCTTAACACAAAAGATGCAATCTGGATTCAATTACCAAGGCAGCAGAGAGTGCAATTTATATCCAAACTCTCAGGAATGGAAGACGGACATGGGCACAGTACAGTTTGTAATTAACAGTTAACCCTCATTGATCTTTGGGTTGTGAGTTACAGTATAAACAAACAGTTTTAGCTGTCGTTTGGCATGGTCGGGAGGTTACATACTGTATGTATCGGTTATTACACCATTATTACACACTGTGGGTATACGCTCACTTCTACCACACATGCACAATACCCAGAAGTACCTAAGGTTAAAACAGGCTTGTAATGAGTCCCAGAGTGCGTCCCATCACTGGCTGTTTGTACAATAAATCTGTGGTTAGATAGATATTGTTTGTCCAGCAGTTGCATATTGTCTGTGGGCGTTGGTGTTTTGTGGTTAGGCCATTTTCTAAAAGTTACTTTTAAAAGATGGAAAGTGTAGTGTAAAATAATATAAAGACTCGAGCAGTAGTTCAATGAAAGACGGGTTCATTTGCAATATGTTTACACACAATAATGCAGAAAGATAGATAACTAGTGTACAAAAGTAGATAATGGGACTATATCTCAGTAAGCTATATATAACAACAACAACCACTGGTCTGATTAAACAGAACAGAACAGTTACATAAAAAAACACCACAAGTGAACATAGAACTTTATTACATCTGATAGATCATTTTCACAGCAGACATTTAACTTGTCACAAAAGCACAAAAAGCCCAGATGATACTACAAACATTAATGACTCCAATCTATTCAGCTGTCTAAGTGAGCCAGGACAATGAGCCAGCATGAAAAATACCAGGATGCTGATTTGTGAAGCAGCTAAATGGGATTCAACCATTGTTAATTTTACTATTACATCATTCCAACGGTGATGTGTCAATTGCTTCTGTGAAACACATTGTCCCAATAATAAGACATTGCTCTGTCAGCATTTAGAAATAAATTAACCTTTTTAATGTGTTTTTGACTTGAAAAATGGCAGCTCTTCTTTGAAATGTGTTTTGCTATTGTATACTGTGTGATGCAGAGGGATGCACATACAGTATGTATATAATACATCATGCTGTCCATATAGCTGGATAATTTGACTATGTTCTGACATCAGTATTCTCTCTTTCACAATCCCATTTCTGCCTTTCTCGATTTCTTTCTCCAATAAGGTTTTACTGGGACTTGACCATGCTGCTGCTGATGGTGGGAAACCTCATCATCATACCCGTGGGCATCACATTCTTCAAGGACGAGCACACGCCTCCCTGGATCGTGTTCAATGTTGTCTCTGACACCTTTTTCCTCATGGACCTGGTCCTTAACTTCAGGACGGGTATCGTCAAGGAGGATAACACAGAGATCATCCTGGATCCGCAACAGATCAAGATCAAGTACTTGCGGAGTTGGTTTGTGGTGGACTTCATCTCCTCAATCCCTGTGGACTACATCTTCCTGATCGTGGAGACGCGCATCGACTCAGATTTCTACAAGACGGCGCGCGCCCTGCGGATTGTCCGCTTCACAAAGATCCTCAGCTTGCTGCGACTCCTGCGCCTCTCTAGACTCATTCGCTACATCCACCAATGGGAAGAGGTAGGAAAGCCACCTTGGGGTGTATAGTATATGTCTAGTTGTGCTGAATGTTGCCCACCTATCTGTATGATGTGTGCTATTTTTAAATTGGCCTTGGCAAACTGGATTCCCTGAATGACGACAAGTGGATTCACACTGAGCGAAAATACCAAGGAAATCACAATGATTGACAATCATACAAGCGTACTATTTGATGAAGCTAGTCAAACACGTAGGGCCTCACTTCTTAAATCCAATTATAATCCAAATGGTATTCCCATGCTGGGGAGTTGCTGTGAGTATGTTTGCAGAGCTCTATACCTTCCTGGGAAACGGAAAATATAGGATGAAAATATGAATAGGTGCTGCTTCTGATTACATCCACCCTTGAAAAGAGTGAAGAGGCTCTTTTGCTGTGCCCCAGTCACCAATAAGTTGACGAGGCCAGGATGTTGATTAGCATTTTCCCTCTCCGTGCCCATCCAGCTAGCAATGGGACCACAGAGCCCCGTGAGGCATTGCTGCAAGCATGATTATAATTGTGGTAATAATTAGGAGTGTTCCACTTGCTCTCACTGGATGGATCTTGTGGTTTAGTCTCAGAGGTAAAAGGTGCAAAGTAAAGCATAAGAGTGTCAGCGTGGAGTCAACAGGAAGAAACTCCACTAGAGGATAACAGTTTGTGTACCTCCAGGCCTAGAGGCCATTTAACAGAAGGGTTTGTAAGCAGTCCATACAGCTCATGCGTTACCCAGTAACGACTTTTTAGCCCAGATACATTTCACCCGATCACTAAATTAGTATTTTTTACATCAAGGAAAGAAATTGAAAGCTACTTTGGAGATGTTTCATAATTCTGGCTATTATAGATTTTGAATTTTGTAATTAACCTCTTATATAAGTATCACAGTATAATAAGTATATTTATGTAATATAAGTTATTATATTTGTTTTTGATTCTGCATCGATTTATAGTATGCAATGGGAAATTACACATTATTTCAATAAAACATTTGGAAAGTTTTTTTTCATTTACAAAAAAATATAAAACCACATAGAATATACCTGCTCCATAACAATGAATTGGAAATGTATTCATTGGGTTTTTCTGCAGCTTCATTTGTCTCTAGTATTACTAAAGGAGAGGGTAATTTGTCTTCATCAAAACAATCAGTCAACAAAACAATTATTTTAATGTGAGTCTGCGTGTCTCTCTTTGTGGCACCACAGATTGGAGTTCTTTGATTGTATTCATGAAATGCAAATATGAACAACACATCCTTTTGGTTCTTGTTGACAAATACTAGCAAACTTTAAAATGATCATGGACCAATGAACATTTTCATAATTGAGATCCTTAGCTTGGGGCGGCCCCTAGCTCACCCGGTAAGAGCGTTCGCCCCATGTTGGCTGAGTCCTGCAGCGGCCGGGTTTGAGTCCAACCTGCAGACCTTTGCTTCGTGTCATCCCCCATATCGCCCCCCCTTTTCATGTCTACCCACTGTCACAAAAATGTCAAAAAAATAAAGGGAAAAGCCCCAAGAAATCTTTAAAAAAAAAATCCTTAGCTTGGCTGTGTTGGGCTCTAAATTAGACTATTTCAGAGAGTGCAGAGTGGCTTGCTTAGGGTCAAATGAACAGAACATGTTTTTTTCTTTAAGTGTGAATTGCCTTTGCCTTAATTTCACATTCAAATACTATCAACACTGTATTGATCTCCATTAATTTGCCTGTTTGCACACTGTTGTCAAAATGCAGTGCCACTCAATTAGTCGGTGGATGCGTTCACCTGAGTTTATGACATTACATGGAAAATTGGAAAGGTTGAATAGCAAGCTGATTGCCAATCAAACCACAATATCTCAAGAGCTGCCCACAGGCATTCTGAAAAGCTCCTGGTTTTCAAATATTTAGCTGGCACTGTGTGTAGAACAGCGTATGTGAGTGTGGCGACCATTAATCATGCATGGCCTCTGTGATGCCATTTCAAAGAGAGGAAAAATTCAAATGAATCACTTTGGGAGAATCCCTTTGCCACTTTGCGCTTCCATGCATGCCTGCTGCTGTACTTCTGGGGCTTAAGTGGAGGCAGGGATACATGCAGTTGAGGCCAGCCTTCATTTGAATAGGGTGGACACGCTGACAGTGAGCTGGCACATGTTCAGCCTGTGTAATGAGGCAACAAAGAAAGGAGAGGAGAGACAAAGATAAGGCAGAAGGTACTTAAAGGAAAGAAAAAGCAGTATAACCTGCCAAACTACCTGTCTTGCGCTATCCACAATCGATCCCCACCCCAGACTAGTCCTCTGATTTAGAGGGAAAGGAAGACAGTAAAGCTGTGTTCGAACACTATATAGTGTTCGCCATTTTGTATTCTCCGTGGTTACTTTAATTTACTATATTGTCCACTATAAAATACCCACAATGCCCAGCTAATTTAAGTGTACATACGATGTACCATACATTTTACTCCCATATACCACAATGCAACACAGTCGTATTTTCCCGGAGGAAAAGAAGAAGCAGAAGCACCCACGAAAACTGAAAACGAAAAATGGAACGGTTTCCGTTTCTAAACAGTGGAAATGTAACATGCAACATACTGTATATACAACTTGTATTATTCTCCTGAGTGCTCGGTTTGTTTTAGGGACCCATTAGAAGTATTTCTGTTTTGGTTTGTTTACATATTGCTGGGCGCACCCACCCCCGTCATAACTGGCACATCTATTGACGCAACGATACTGTCAGTAAGTGTCCAAAATCTTGTTTGGTGGTTTCCTATATACAGTAGTTCACTATTTAATAAACACTCACTAGAATAGTGAGCGAGTGAATGAGGGAATGGTTTCAAACACAGCTTAAAAAAAAAAGAAGAAAACAGAAAACAAGAACCAAGAAAAATAAAACTAAGACTTCGCAGGACAATGATGTCCGGTATACGAACAAACCACCGTAACAACAACACATTCTCACTTCCATCTTGTAAAATACGGACGCTTGGTCAGGTGCCTTTGTCGTTGTTATTGACGCTAAATGAGACCTTTAAATGTAAATGGACTGTTCTTATATAGCGCGTTTCTAGTCTCACCGACTACTCAAAGCGCTTTTACATAGTACAGGAACCATTTACCATTCATACACTGTGGCCGAGGCTGCCGTACAAGGAGCCACCTGCTCATCAGATAAACACTCACATTTTCTCACCAATGGCGCACTATCTCAGTGTCTTGCCCAAGGACATTTCAATATGGGACAGCAGGGCCAGGGATCAAACCACCAATCTTTCATTTGGCAGGGGACCGCAGCCGCCATTAGCTTCATATAACATGCGTTTGGTTGTCTCCTTTAGCGCTTGGTCGGGACTATTGGCGTCCCTTTTGACGCTGTTAAGTTAAGGAAAAGCTTGGGTGGGCTTACGGTTCTGTGACTCGCGGGAACGGGAAAGTTAGGTTTAGTTAAAGGTCGAGGGTGGGCTTACGTTCTGCGACACGCGGGAATAACAGGCCGATTGAAGAAGAAAGCGCCTTCCCTGACACACACGGGACACAAGCCTCGCTTTCCTGGGTGAAGGTCCGGTGTTTGACCCATCCACCACCCCGACCAACCTCCCTATGTGTATTTTCCCCTTAACATACTACTCGCTAAACCCTGTCTAGTCACTGTCCAAACATCCGTATTTTAAGTGTTTGGTGTAAGAACGGGTTGGAAGCAACACTCCAAAAGGAGGGGACATTACACGCACAGAGCCAGCTGCCATTTACATGGTGTGTGTGTGTGTGTGTGTGTGTGTGTGTGTGTGTGAGTGAGAGGTTTGCTGATGAATGCTACTTAGGCAGACAGAGTGAAAGGCCAGCTTTGCCTCAGCGCCACAGTACTCCAGATGCAACCTCACAGAAATGTCATCTGTCAATGCAGAATAACTTGTCGCCAAGATCTCATCCCCTGACTGACTTTTTGACTTTTCCTATTGACAGCTACACTTCAGACAACGTGTATGTATCTCATCGCCATTTGAATATTTTGGTAACACTTCTCCTAACATTGATCTATTTGTCGGGCATATTGAGCTTTAGAGAAAATGTAAATGGATGCTTTTGGCCAGCCTTTTAACTCAAAAGCGCTTTTACATAGTACGGGAACCATTCACACACTGTGGCCAAAGCTGCTGTATAAGGCGCCACCTGCTCATCAGATAAACACTCACACACATTTACACTCTGATGACGCAGCATCGGGAGCAACTCAGGGTTCGGTGTCTTGCCCAAGGACACTTCGACATGGAGAGAAACATCTGCATTTTTATACTATACTGTCCTGCAAAAGTTTTATTTTGTTCTTACATATGTATAAATACAGACTTAGACTTATACTTAGACTTCTCTTTATTAATCCTTTTGAGATGACTCCCGCAAGGAAATTGAAATTTCCAGCAGCAGTTTTCAGTAGCTTACAAAAAAGATATAAAAAGTACAGTGCAGAGAAAAAAAATAACAATAATAGTGATAACAATAACAATAAAAATGTTGGCTATAAAAAGACCTTTGCATAAATTATCAGTTAAAAGCAGTTAGAGTTTCCAGGTATGTATGTGAGTAGATTATTAATTACTTAATTGCACAGTGAAAGAGTGATTACCACTCCTTCTCTTCCTTTCTGTTCTGTCCTGTCCTCTTTACCCTATTACGGAACACAGTATTACATTAAAAATACTAAAAAATACATCAACTATAAAAAGAATTTAGGCAGGATCCTTCATGACCCTGTGCCATTTTTAGCCCCTGTAATATCACTGTGTTTCTTGCCACTAAATATGGCGCCCAATGATGCACACTTCTCTGACGTGGTAGAATAATGTCCCAATGTCCTCCAAAAAGCAAAGACGATATTTTATTTTATTTTATTTTTTTTTACTCCTATTTCACAAGTATCTTCAAACTATAAATAGTCATGCACAAATTCATTTGGAGTGTTATTGTTTGACTTTTATTTCCTCCTCAAGAAGTCACACAGAGGACACTTCTTCACTTCTGAATACTGCTCAGTGGACTGAACTGCATAGTTTAGAGCGATACTGTTGGGAACATCACATTTTAAAAATAGAATCTTCTCTCGTGTACTCTCTGCGGTGAATAAAGACGACTCCAAAACAAGACAAAGAAAAACAACATTGTCAAGATACCAAAATCAAGGAGAAAACAGAGCTCACATGTTGTCAAAGATCAGGGATTGACACAAGCCTGTTTTTTAAATTGAAATGTGTCAAAAATAGATTCACATAGTAGCATACTTATCATAGAGGCCATATAGAAACGTCAAAGGGTGACCTGCGCTTTAACAGCAATAGGCCAGTCCAACACATCATAAATCTGTTTCATTATCCTTTGGGGACACTTAGCTCACTCCCACACGTAGTATTATCCTCTGTCATAGCTACTGTATTTTATAAGTGAAATAACAACGGGTCTGAAAGACATAAAGGTGCTGAATCTACTGATGCCTCCTTACGGCCAAAAATAGAATTTTTAGAGTTCCCTTGGCTTTGGTTTTATGAAACAGCCTGTTTGGGGATTATGTGTATAATCTGACAAACACATGTACATGTACATTTTTGGCAAATAATTAATCGTTATGTGCTTTGCAATCAATATACAAGTCCATTCATTGTAATATATGTACAGTATGTGGAGTGTGTTTTCCTGCATGTTGAGTGCATGCATGCTTTTGCTGTCTTTGTTGACATGGACTATGATTGGATGTCTTTAGAAGGGCATACTGTGCTAGTAGCCTGAAGCCTTGAAGTGTCCTTAAGCGTGATGCTTGACCCCCAAACTGCTCCAGTGGGGCTTCCCAAAAGAGTGGATTTTAGTTTAGCTACAGTATCTTTAGCAGCTACAGTCAGAGCAGTAAAAGGCTTGTCCACAGATAACCGTCTACCAGTGTGTTTTCACAACTTATCAACATCCTCACAATCTGGGAGGGACAAAATGGGAATTTGAATACAAAGCACAAAATGCTCCAAGGAAGTTTCAGCAAGTAAAACAATGTATGAAACTGCAATCATATCATCTTCACCTCCTCAAAGACTCTAATCCAAACACCAATAACACCATCAGTGCTGTTTTGCATAACTGAAGCATGATTCCCCGATCCCCCACCCGCTCATGAATCTCAATCTTTATTAAGTCTTTTTTGTCACAGCTGTCATAAATTAGCTGATTGCTTCCATTTCCTCTCCAAACACTCCACATTAAAGTTCTTCTTTTACAACCGCCATGTAGACAGAATGTTGTTTATAAACAAGGAGGTTTTGGTGCCGGTGGCTATATGCCAGTGAACACTGTCATGCACAATGGCGTTCAACATGGTCTGCAGATATCCATCACCCACACACATACACACACACACACATACACACACAGCAGACTGACGTTATGGCGTCCTTCCTGTCTCCCTCTTGTCAGTTTCCTCTTATCACTTTTCATCATGATAAAAATAGGACTGTGACCGGATATTCTCCTCATTGGAGTTGTCTCCTGTTGACAAACCAGTGACTTGGATGAGATTAGTCATCCTGCTAAATCAGATTCAAGGCAGTGCACTAATGACTAAGCTCTGAGGGCTTCCTCCCATCATGCCTGATGCACACAACATCTCGACTGGCTATCCTAGGAAACGTTGCCTTTAGTTCGGATAGAGATGAATTTATGAGACAAGAGCTGAGGTTTTATTAAGCGCAGGAAGTCAAAGAAGATATTTGATGGTAAGATGTAAAGTCAAATGACTACAAGGTGGAGGAACATCCATCTCTATTAATTTTGGCATCTTGGATTGTTAAGATGCCTCGGCCTGCTGTAGTCAGGGAGAAACAAAGCAATACGTTATTGAAATGTTCAAGTGCTTTGATAGACGTCAGCCATGTGGCTGCCCCGTGGGTCTAGAGAAGGAGTGAGGCGCCTTTCATTTCCACCCAGTAAATCTTTACAAAAAGATTTAAATAAGGTATATCAACTAATCAGCCCCCCACTCACTGACCCATTTCATTGGCCAAGGACTGGTCTTTCAGAGATAAGAAAAGCAGGAAAAATAGATTTAATGGGCTATTGAGTGCACAATGAGGCTTGGCAGCAACAGTGACAGGTCTTCAACATTCTGAATGAGCCTTGTGTGATATCAATACTCACAGTGGATTTGCTTGAAAAACTATTACACAAAAAATGTGTAATCCTGCACAAACCCAATAGCGTATCTCGGTAGCATAGTGAAAGTGTTTTTTGTGATCCGAGCCCTCCAGGCTTGTTTAGACAGATGATGGAAGGGTGTTCCCAGTGGTCCACTCCCAGGGCTACTTCTCATTCTCCACGTGTGCTTCAGCCACCATGACAGCATGCATGAGCATGACATTTTGGTCGAGGCATTTATAGTGAGGAATCTAACCCCTGCCCACAGCCTGCTCCCAGAATCTGCCGTCACGTGGGATGATTAAAAATAACACTGAGACATGCGTGGATTGATTTAGATGATACACCTAATTACTCATCAAAGGGAAATCATGCCTCGCTCAAAAACAGGAAGATGCAGCATGTGGCAATCAACACAATATCTTGGAAAAACAATACATGCAATTAAATTAGCACTATTTCTATAGAGAATACAAATGACATTAGTATCTATCAGAAATCTTTTTATTTGTGTTATGTAAAATGAGAAGTTGAACTGTCCAGTCAGTATGAAACTCAAACTTAGCCACTGTTATATTTGATGTACTGTATGTGTTTTAAACATTCTGCACATGCTTGCCCTTTCATATTTAAAACCATGTACAGTATTTGTAGTACAAGCAGATGATGATGAATCAACACACTGAGCTCCACTGTGTCTGTAATTACATGATTAAAGTATTTGTGCATTAAACACAAATGGGAATTATTAGAGAGGCGTTCTGATCATGATGTTAAATAAAATAAATATTTAGTGTAGCTAATTATTTAAAAAAAAAACTGCTGCAGAAATGTAGCTTGTACAATTGAACTCAATCAGTACATGAATAATGTGAAACAAATTAAGTTATACCTATCAACTATAATAATAAAGGATAGTACTTGTGCATACCAGTAAATTTCAAAAGCAAGGGGGCTTGGGTTGGAGACATAAGGTAGACTGGACATGTGTTGAGGTTCACTTAGCAAAATGGTGTCAGACAAAACAATATAGTGAAGAAATTTTCTTTCTCATGTGTCTTATGTGTCCGGTCGCCATCATGCCCAAACATTCATCATCATTAGCAGGGTGAGCAGCAAACACCAGATGCCTCGGTATAGTGCTACATCAAATGTGTCTGGGCAGCTACCATCAGCACCATGGGACATATGCATCTATTCTCTCACCTGGATCACGCTCTTCTCACTCCATCTGTCTGCGATGACTCCGCAGCTGCCTTCACCCACTCTGTGCCTGTGTGGGCCTGATCGCTGGCTCACAAGGATCCAGATTGGTTTATGACTTTAGTGCCTAACCCTGTTTTTGACCCCTGTCACATTTATTGGTCTTTATTTTCTAGTTTTATTTGTCTGTGAAAATCTTTGGTGTATCTCTTCCATAGGAAGTAGTTTAGAAAAAAATCAATTTGTGTTTTTTGCAATTATATATAAAACTTTATTTTATTATAATAATAATAATAATACACTTATTTTATAGCCCTTTTCTAGACACTCAAAAATGCTTTACAGTTGTGGTTACATATACAACAAACAGACGAGGTTACATAACAGAAAGGCCTGTTTAAAGGATGCTTGACTGTTTGATGTGATCGGGCAGGGCGTTCCAGAGGGTAGGTGCAGCAGCTGAGAAGGCTCTGTCGCCCCAGGTCCGGAGCTTTGTCCTGATGGTCTTGAGCGTTTTAGCATCGATGGACCTGAGGAGGCGGGCGGGAGTGTGGAGGGTGAGGACGTCGGAGAGTTAAGGAAGGTTATTAATTTGATCCTGTGTTTAGATACCGGTATATGTAGTAGCAGTAGTACTACTACTAGTAGTAGTAGACAGCAATGGTGGTCAGCAGGGTAAGAGAGTTTAGTAATTATGTCATTTCTAGCAGCAATGAATTAACAGGAGTAGTTTTATTTTCAGTGTTTCATTTCAATTTGAATTTCTTTTTCCTCATGACATTGACCGTGGTTGAAGTCACTTTCCCCACACATTTTATTTAATTTATAAAATACAGCCTCCATTTCAAAGTTCTTACAACTATGAACTGCTATTTCATTAGTTGCATTTATGAAGCCACTATTCATAATGACATTGACTTCCTATTGGTTATGTGATGTGACCCATGTTTTTTATTTTAAAAAAAGGCATGCAGACATGAGCATGGCCTCTCATTTGGAAAGGCTTAATGAGGGTAGTGAGAGTAACAACAAGCTGTTGTGTTTTGTCTCTGTGCCCTCATCAATCAAAGCTCACTTGTTTGTGCTAATGCTAATACTGCCAGGCTCACTCTGTGTCCCAATCAATTAAAAGAAAGTGGTCAGCCATCCATCCTCCTCCCTGTAACACGCTGTGTTGTGAACATGCAAACGGAGCTTCAAATCACATTGGTGCATTTATGTTAAATAGTGTATGTCTGTATTTTTATAGTGCAGTACATGTTAAATAACACAGAGCACAGACATCCTGCTGTATGTGGCGATTTTCTAATTTACAAGAGGCGACAGAAACAAAAGGAAGAAGACATACAGAGAACTCATTTCTTTGCCTCAGAATAATCATCCTTTACAACCTAACAGATCCCATCTTGGGAACAGTATTTCTGTAACTGGAAAGTCTGTTCGTGCTTGGAATGGGTGTATTTGAATAGTGTATAGCTGTGAAGAGAGATAGGGAAATCACCGTCTTCCAGTTACAGTACATCTTTGGTTACAAACTGGAGATTTGCATGGCATTACCTGTGACACTTCTCATAGGCTTTATTCTCCACACAGTGGAGAGGTGCCAGAGGTCTTTTGAGGGCACATTTACAGTAGAAATATGGCACTTTTATGTAGAAGATATTATGTAGCAGGAGTTATTGTTAAACAGAGTTATTCAGGCTGCACTAGGAGATATTGCAATTAATTTTGTCCTGCTTCAGAAATATAGTGACACTGTAGAGAGTACGATAGTATTCAGTATATTGAAAGGTTCAAGGCCAACCCCACACAAGGCAATGCAACAGTGCGTGACACACCAAAGACAGTAAATCATTCCATGCTTCATCAGAAGAGTAATTTACCAAAATGAGCCAGTGCAATGGACCGTTTTAGATGATGTTCATCAAGCTCAAAATTATTAATGTTTTTTTCATAGTTGATAAAGGGCTGCTCTAGCAATTTTGTATTGTAAATCCATAAGTCTGGGGGACTCACAAGAGACATTTTTAAAAGAATTGATGCAGCAGGGGCAGAGTATCCTGACATTTCGGTTTTTAGGTGCTCCAAAAATACTCCATCCTACATTTTCTATAATATTTTATTATACTCTTTGCTTTCATCTGGCTGGTAAACACCCACATCTATCAAACTCCCAAATGCTCACTTTGTAAAACAGGCTTTCTGTAAAAAAATGCCTTCATGTAGGTAAGATAACCGTGATGACATAACTATGACATCATCATGGTTATTTTCTCAGATTTTGAAAAGCTTGAAATTATATTTTTTTCACACTCTATGCCCTGTCCTGTATAGTGCCTCCCAATGAAAAGTAAGCTAATTTTTATTTGTGCAGTGTCCCTTTAAATGGACCGCATTTATAAAGTGCTTTTCTACCTTTCCAGATTAAGCACTTCACAATTTGCTTCTCATTCACTCACACTCGCACACGTGTGTGCCATGCAAGGCAAATTAGGGTTTAGTGCCTTGCTCTACAACAGCAGGAGGAGCCGGGCATCTACCCATCAACCTTGTGATTAATAGCAGAACGTTCTACTCCTGAGCCACAGCTGCCCCCCTTAAATTTGTCCTTTATCAGACCGAGTTGGAAACAAAACAAACTGGAAAAAAAAAAAATCTGTTGAGACATTTGACATTTTACATCTCCACCTTAAACCTAAATATCTCGCTTTTACATCAACAACATATGCAGATTCTTCTGGCAGAGAGCTCGAGGGTAAATGTTATATTGCAACAGTAATTATGCCAGAATCTCAAATGACTAATTTTAAAAACAGTGATTTGAAATGTAAACAATACACTGTGCGCTTATAGGCTTTATATCTTTGTCATTCCTTAATGTCCCAGGAATTGGAGTATTTGAATTCACATCCTGCTTAGCATGTTTTTATAGATTTAAAAGCAGTCTGTGTTTTCATAAAGCTTCTCTTTCCTGTCTGAATTTGCCATTTCACAAATGAAATATATATCAGGCTCAATGTGGGAAATGGAAAGGGGTATGTCATGATTTATTCATTTGCCACAGAGTGAATTTAACACTTTAGTGTTATGTAATGGCATTTTGGCTCCAGCAAGAACTTTGACATCAGATAGCATACAGTAGATAGCATAACATATTTATCACCTTGTTGAAGAAAAGACTCAAATAAATAATAACTAAAAACATGCGTCGTGCAGCTGTGAGCAAAAGTGTAGTAGAAAATTAGGGGATTTGATGGGTTGAGCGAGAAAAGGTGCAGCTGAGTGAATGATTCAGCTTAGGTGATGTAAAAGTGCCGAAGGCTAAACATTTTGAACAAGAGCCCAAAGAAAGAAGCAAAGGGACAGAGTGGTAGAGAGACACGCTGTCTTTCAGAGTGTGTGTGTGTGTGTGTTTGTTTGTTTGTTTGTGTGCCAGACAGGGAGTGCGTGAGCGGGGATGTCTCCATCCACTCTGAGAAAGCCTGGCTCCCCTCCTCACACGGTACATTTTCCCGAATAATACCTCTGGCTTCATGCTGGCCTGTTGACGGAGCTAAATTGATGTGATTTGATGGTGCAGCAGCACCCACACTATCCCGGACAAACACCACACTGGTCCCTGCCAGCCTCCTTCTTAACACAAACACAGAAAAAAAAAAATACACAGATGCGTACTCACATATGCATTCAGATGGAAACAGAGAAATTAACAAGGCCAGTGCTTTAGGAATAAGTGCTGTGATTAAACTTTGGGTGACAAATATGTTGATGTCTTCATCTTCCTCTTCAACATTACCTTGTGCTGAGCAACAAAGTGAAGATGGAATATCCCCTCTCAGTCACAAGCCCTTAAAAGGCCCTGAGTGGATTTTAATAAGGAGTGGAGCGTGTAGCAGTGCACACCACAATCTTCAATGGGATTAAGAGGCTTTGAATGGTTGAGGCCATTAACATCTACACAAACCCAGAAGTCCTGGAGCGCCTTATGAGTATTTTATCAGTAGGATTAACAAACCCAGCCTTTGGATGCACTCACCCCAGGAGCGCAGCCACCTCTACCCTTGTGCCATTATTGTGTTTGGCTGAGTGGCTGATGAACAGCAATTTATCACCAGGGGAGATAAATCTCTGGTCCCAGTCTGTGGCCATCCCCAGTGGACCATTCAGCAACATCTGCATCCACCTACTCATCTGTGTGCTACGTAAACTTCTATGGTGTTTTACATTGTTGTCTAATAAACTGCAAACCTTGTGCATCATGTGATCAAAGAATCAACCCAGAAGTCGAAATCCTCCATTAAGACGTTTAGGTGTGTTATTTGTAGTCAAGAGAGATGTCAGGGATTTGACCATCAGCGTGTGGAATCATCCTACCCTAACCCATTTCCTGGTTCCTATCTCTCTCCAACCCCTTAGATCTTCCACATGACCTATGACCTAGCCAGCGCCATGGTGAGGATAGTCAACCTGATCGGCATGATGCTGCTGCTGTGTCACTGGGACGGCTGCCTGCAGTTCCTGGTGCCGATGCTGCAGGACTTCCCTGCCGACTGCTGGGTATCCAAAAATAAGATGGTGGTAAGTCCTTCTCCTGCACCGAGACCTCGTGCCTGTTTGAATCAGATTATGCCCGGTCTTATCTCATCCGTCAGCTTCAGTAATTACTGTACTAAACCCTTCAGTATCCTGGGAAAGATTGCCTCACATATCTGTCATTATAAGCCCTAAATCAAATCTATTTATCTGCTATGTTTGCCCACATGTATTCAATTTGCTGATTATTTATTATTTATTTGGAGCTCCCGAAATCTGTCCATCTTTTTATTTTTTTAAAGATAATTTTTATGGCATTTAGACCTTTATTTGCATAGGATAGCTTAGACTTGAAAGGGGAGAGGGGGGGGGAAGACATGCAGCAAAGGGCCGCATATTGGAGTTGATCTTGTGGCCGCTGCGTCAAGGACTAAATCTTTATATATGGGTGCCCGCTTTACCAGGTGAGCTAACCAGGCGCCCAAATCTGTCCATATTTTGAAAAGGAGAGAGACACTGAGGCTGCACAGGGAACATTGATTTTCTAAGGAGGACAGATGGCCCTCATTCAATATTGGCTGAATATTGACAGTTAGTTTCCAGTGAGCACTCATGCTGTGCTTTAATTTTGCTGTATTGTTAAAACAGCTGCTGGAGTAGAGTCTCTGTTAGAGCCAGATTCATAATAGAGTTATCTTTTATTTGCTTATGGAGGCGGACTGTGTCACACCTGATGTGCAACTCGGAATCACCCGCAGCTGATGGCTCTCATGCTAAATGAGCATGGGTGTAGCTCCAAAGGTATCAGAGTTATTGAAAGATTTTGTGGTGGAGCCCTCAATAGGGATTGATCTGTCATCAGGGAATGGATCTCTTTTCAGTACAACATACCAAAAAAAATATGTTTAACCCTTAAAGTAACTACAAAAACGTTCATTTTGTGTCAATTTTGGCGGCCCCTGGGGACAAAAGCGGTAGTGTTTCCTTGAGCCCCGTGTCATAAAGATGATGTAATGTATTTCATACATAAAATATATTTATTATATACCTGTCTTGGAGGAAGAGTGCCAATTCAGGATACATTTTGAATCCTTTCAAATTGCACAATTCTCTCCATCTGTTGAAAGACAAACATGGTTGACTCGTGTTTTCTCTGTCCTTTTAAGCTTTTTATGGTTCTTTGGTCAATTTTCTGTTTTTGCTGATACCAGGATGCCCCAGTAAATATAAAGTCAAAAATAAAATTCATAAAAGAAAACTTTCCTCCTACTTCCTTTTGACTGGCTTACATACTTCTCACTGTGAAACTTTGCCAAGGCAAATGTAAAGATACGCTCTAATGCGCTGTAAATCATTTCATCTGATTTCGCAGGGAACTGAACACGGGGACAGGCTTTAAGAATAACTATATACAGATTTACTCTGTTTCATAACCTGTTCAAAACTCCTTGTAGTTGCTTTAAGGAACGTGGCTGAACGGAATAGTTCCCTCATTGACAGCTTTTCAATATACATGTCTATGTATGTGCCAACAGGGAACTGTTTGGCAAGCTTCCTGCATTGTATTAGTTTATTGGTGACATTTCAAACCAAGCAGGTTGTCCTCTTTAATTTAGTGCATGCAGCTCTTTTGTGTCCATCCAATGATCACAGCCATTCTCTGTCCCAATACTCTTTTTTATTTACTTATTTTTTGTATATTAAAAAATTAACAGATACAAACAATTACAAACAATACACTGAGAAAATGGAACGCGTCCCAGAGCCAAAAAATACACAGAGAGGAAAGCTGGGACAAAACAACACATGCAGAAACAGACACACAAACAAACACAAACACACACACACACACACAGACAGACACAAGACAAGGGACCAATCACATTTGTCACAATACGCTTTGTTGAAAAATAAACAATGTCATATTAATTTGAATATAATACTTAATAATACTAAAATGAAATTAAAGTCACAGACAGGATAATATATTTTTTTTAAAGAAAGACAACGGATTAAACTGTGGCAACAAAACAACAAATTCAAGGTAGCCTAATTTGAGTTATACATAAACCAGCTTTGAGTCAGCTGTATGTTCAGCTCTCCATGCCAGAACAGATGTCACATGAGTAGTTACATCGCTCAAGGTATGATGCATTTGGTTCATCATGCCTCACTGCCTCCCTGACATGCTCACTTGTTATATTTAATCATAAGAAACGACAGATGTTCCAAACCACTGTCCCTTGAGATGTTTCACACATTAGCTTAGTTTGTTTGCCATACCTGTCCGTGCAGAGATACACACACTGAAGGACGGACTCAGTACTGGGGATCAAATCGTCCACTTTAACCAACCTCTTTGTCTTTTATTTCTCTGGATTAATATGGATTAAAACAAAAATACAGATTTCTATGTTGCATGTGGTGACATCCAAACCTAGACCATTCTCTCTTTCATTTTTTTTTTAAATTTATATTCCCTTTACCACCATTAAACACACATTTTACTACAAGTTCAATATGCATTAAGCCACATTGCAACGGGATTATATTTTAAATTAATATAAGGCTGAACTGTCAGGCAACATCGTGTTAACTGTGGCTCATCATTAAGGTACAGTACAGTACAGTGTGCGTGAATTAAGATTGGATTTGATGTATTTTACTGCAGCAGTAATCTTTTTCATTTTGAAAAGCATATGGTATGTGAACTTTGAATACATTGATATTACTGTATGAAACACAAAGTCACAACAAAGAAAGGCAGTCCTGCAGAGCAAAATGAGAGAAAAGAATATACCTACTTTTACTTCCATTAGAACCGAAAAATCCAGTTTTCTTATCCATTTTCTTGAATACCTCCATCTCAGCTGCTCTGGAATGTGGGCTTATATACCAAATGCCTTGTCACAAGGTGATTTCATGCAGTTCTGCCTAGCTTATATTAAGTTGTTTTTTACTCCTCGTGTTAACAGCTCAGAGTTGTGTTTCCAAGACTTCTACAGAGGTTGAACTGGCTGCCTCCTCAGATTTCTGCACCCACAAACAGCCCTTTGCATCTAGGAGTGCAGAGGCCCTGAGATGTGAGGAGAAACACTTATAATGTACTTTGTTTAAAATCCCGCGTGAGGGATGTAGCTTCTCATTAACATCAAAATGGAGTTTGTTTTGTTTCGCACAGTAAATACTGTCTAATTAATTGCATTACGTAGAGAAATGGCTCTCAGTGTGACAGACTAACAAATATATCTTCCTGAATTAATTCAAGCTTCAAGGACGGTCACCTCTCTGATGGAAAACTCCCCATATTTTGCTCACATTACCTGCTAGACAAAAAGTGTGTATTGACACAGTCACGGTTGGTTTGGTCCTGATTAGAATCATTAGGAGACATTTTTTGTCTTCTTTTACAGAAGCTGTCCCATTATCTTGCTGGGTCATCGCTCCTTACCTTTTCAGGAGGGCACTAATAAAATTGCTATCTCTCTCTGCTTTTACCGCTGTGGAAATGAGTTTGAAAGCAATTTGGACATGTCACCCCCAGGAGAGAGTTGATATTGATTTGCCATGAACTACCACCGGAATCTAAAGGAAAAGGGGCAATTTTTCTACAAATGAGAAAACTCACAGAGAAATTTTCTAAATAGCTGACCTACTTTCTGTCATGCAAGCCTCTAGTGTCTCATTCTCCATCCGCCCATTCTCAGGGCACTGTTTTAGGCTCCTGCCCAAATGTCTGCTTGCTCCAAATGTTTGCATATTAAAAAGTATGTTTTGCCCTGCCAGCTGCTCTGTATTGAACCCCAGCTGTCTGAAGTGGACGTCTGCCATTAGTTTTGTCTTAAGTAATCGGATGTGTGCCTGTATTTGTGTGAGCTGTCAGGGTGCTCATTGACCTTTTAATATGGCATCAACACCCATATGAGAGATAGAGAGAGAGAGAGAGAGATAGAACGATATAGTGTTCCAGTATACTCACCCTGACTAACCCCATCTCCTCTGTTTCATCCAGAATGACACCTGGGGACAGCAGTACTCCTACGCACTTTTCAAAGCTATGAGCCACATGCTGTGTATTGGGTATGGCATGTACCCCCCGGTGGGCATGACAGACGTGTGGCTGACCATCCTCAGCATGATTGTGGGCGCTACCTGCTACGCCATGTTTGTGGGCCATGCCACCGCGCTAATCCAATCCCTCGACTCATCTCGACGGCAGTACCAGGAGAAGGTGAGTGACGATGACTTGTTGCTGACCGCTGTGTTGCTTTGGTTTTATTGTTTAGAGAGGACAGTGGTGGCAAGGCTCTCCCTCACTTTAAGGCTTGGTTTGATCCTGTTGTTTAATGCAGCAGTTCACCCAAAAAAAATGAATTCCCTTAATGTTTTTGCGGCCACTAAACCCACAATCACATCTAGATGTTGCAGTTCTATCATAACTCTACCCAAAAAGGGAAAACAATCATCATCAGTCCTCTTAAGCACATTCTGGAATGAAGAAGGAATTTGGAGACGCATGGTTGCCGACTTTCTTTCTTCAACTGAATGGGTTTTTGCGGTGGAACTATCTGCACAGAGACAGGAACCCCTGCCTCCCCAGTTCAGGGAAAGGAAAGCCCTGACAGCTGGCTGTGAAGGCCGAGCCGTGTTCCACAGTGCCATGCCCTCTCTGGGCCCGGCGTGGGAGATAATGAGCTGAGCGGCAAGGCTGCCACATTGCCCACTGTCTGTGGCGAGGAGGAGACAGGAGAGAATGACCTGCAGGGAATGGAGGCAGAGGCTCCAGAGACCCCACATGAATTAAAGAGGGAGAGTGAAAAAAGGGCACTGGATAAAAACCAGGCAGACAAGCAGAGGAACAGATTAGCTGACGTAATGGCTGTGTAGTGCTACATCTTCAAAAGAAGAAAAAGGGCACTGAATAAAATAACACCTCACTTATCTTTGGGTGAGTAACAAAGAGACAATTTTTCTGCCAGACTCTCACTAGCTAAAAAATTTGAAAAATCTAAAAAGTAAAACATGCGTGTAGGTACATGACTAATGCTGCAGGACTGAGTTGCATCTCCCCGCTCAGCAGAGGTGGGTAGTAACGAGTTACATTTACTCTGTTACATTTACTTGAGTAAGTTTTTGAAAAAATTGTACTTCTAGGATACTATAATACTATACTTTTACTTGTACTTGAGTAGATTAGTGAAGAAGAAACTGTACTCTTACTCCGCTACATCAGGCTACAATGAGCTCGTTACTTTTCTTTTTACCTCTTTGGTATTCTATGCGTCATCGTTTTTATCCCACCGCGTACGTCTCATTTTAATGTTTTATTTTGACAGAGAGAGAGTTCCGCTGAAGGCTCTACCACGTGACTGTGTTTCACCAATCAAACGTCGTTGTGCAGTCACGTGACCATACTCGATCTCTGCGGCGGGACAGCTTAGCATTACAGTCGTAGCAAAACAAAGATGTCAGAATCAACCGTCGCCAAGGCAACACAGACGAGGAGAACCCCCCCCGGCCTCACAGTGAAAGCATGGTTACCTTAGGAAAAGTGCGAAACAGCAGCTACATTGTGCGGCGTCTTCTGTGTCAACCAAAACAAACGGACATGTGAGCATTCAAAAACTCAACATCTAACTTGCTATTTTGTAAGTAATAAATTAATTTTAATTTATTTTATTGATTGGATGAACTATAAATTGCCTAATGATGATTATTTTGTATTTTTGTCGGTCTGATTGATGCTTGTGTTAAGAAATAAATCAGACGTTACTCAACAGTTACTCACTACTTGAGTAGTTTTTTCATCAAGTACTTTTTTACTCTTACTCAAGTAATTATTTGGATGACTACTTTTACTTTTACTTGAGTCATATTATTCTGAAGTAACAGTACTTTTACTTGAGTACAATTTTTGGCTACTCGACCCACCTCTGCCGCTCTCCACTTGTCTGCTGCTCTGCTTTAGAGATGTCTTCCTGCCAAGTAGACTGAACAGCTGGCCTGTTTCAGCACCAGTCAGCATGTGGTACCAAAGCCATTTGTTTCTGTTTCTGGGTCTATCCCCTAAGGCCCTTTAAGAATCCCCCAGCCAGCTAAAAAGGCTCCCCTGTGCTCCCACAGCTTCCCACGGTGCCTGCCTTCAGAAAGATTATTACTACACACTGCAATTAATTTTTAAGGGAGCAAATTCTCTCATTTATCTTTCCACATGCCTCAGTGATAAGGCACTCTCTGGGTCACTGCTCATCTGGCTGTGGGAGCCAGATAGTAGTTATTTCTACTCCACTGTACTGTACCCCCCCCCCCTCCTCTTTGCTTATGGGGGTTAGTTCCTTCAAACACATAAACCTTTTTGTCATTGGCCCTTGCAACGGTTGTGTGACAATGGGATCTGCTGAGATTTCACCCTGCTTTTCCGTGTTAGACTAATACCATAATCCACGCACTCAAGAAGTGGACAATCCATTGGTCAATCCCTGGAGTTTTGAGAAGACAGGTGGCTGCTTTCAGATGGCCATTGGGCTGCCGTGACAGGGACAGCTGTTTCTGTCGGCTGGGACTCAGCCTGGAGAGAAATCTACTAACTGAGACACTCACCAACACAGAAGCAATCATACACCAAGTTATTATACACACCTGTCTGCCAGACTGAGTGATTCTGTGCTGTCTCATTTTAAGTACGGTGCTGCAGCTCTGTGTTACAATCTCAAAGAGTCACATCTCTTAAATCAACCAGGCTAAGATGTGATGGAAGGGCATTTATACTTTGCAGGTGAGCTTACTGCTAATGGGCCTATAAACCATGCACAATGTGAGGATGCTAATAAGACAGAAATGAGGTCATTATAAAATACACTTATGATGATAACAAACAGTGATGCAATCCACAGCAAATATATTTATCTAAAAAGAACAGGGATATGGCACACATTTGGTATCAAGGCCCTCTGCATCAGATCCACTGCTTTGAAATAGCAAATAGAGAAACCTGTTATGTTAGAATATAAATCTCTTTATTTGCATAATGTATGGTGGGTACTTTAAATAGTAGTATATGCATTTAAATTAATCTGTGCTCACCTGTTATGAGTGTTATTGAACCCACAAACTCAGTCTTAGAGTGGGTACGCAGAGTACAAGGACAGTGAGAAGCTTTAATTCTCATCAAAAAACAGCGTGTGTTTGTAAAATATTATATAATACAGGGTTGCACAAAGTGATTGTTTGTGTTTAAAATATAAAGAGAAAAAAACACTTTCAACTATCATAAGTAAAGCTCTGCCATGAAATGTATTTTTCATCTTGGTCCCACTGCCTTGGTTTCTAAACACCATTGCAGTGTTTAGAGACACTTTTAATACTTTATTTAGCGTGCCCACTCAACACACGCGGATCTCATGTTGCAGATTACAGACTGTGAAATATGAAGAATTACACATTTGGACTCTTTAGTAAATGCTGTTAAAAGCCACTAGTTTCCTTTCTGTTGGCAAGCTGAAATGGATCTCTGTAGTTTAAAGTTTGGAGTTTTTTTGTGTTTGGAAGCCAAATATGCCCATGTTGATATTCCAGAGATGCTGTCAGCAGCACTAAACTGCATAATTTGCATACACCCCCAGTCTGTGAAGTAGCATGAATTGTGACTTACTTATCTGCAATGTGTAGACACTATGCAGCCCCAGAAATCACTGCCATGTGTTTGTATAGTCATGCTTATCACACAGTAATCACAACATTCAAATCTGGATAGGAGTATAATAAAAATGAACATTAGCTATCAGCTTTATTAGCTGGGGTGGCAGTAGCTCAGTCAGTAGGGAGTGGGTTGGGACCTGAAGTTTGCTAGTTCAAGTCCCCATATCGACCAAAGTATGGTGGTGGACTGGTAGCTGGAGAGGTGCCAGTTCACCTCCTGGGAACTACCAAGGTGTTCTTGAGCAAGGCACCAAACCCCCAACTGCTCGGGGTGTTTTTCCATGGGAAGCCCCCTCCTGCTGTCATCTCTCCACTAGTGCAAGTGTGTGTATTCAGGCCTGTGTGTAGAAACAACAGAGTGTAAATTGTCATTTTTTCCTTGCGGGATTAATAAAAGTATACATTATTATTTGTATTGTTTTGTTGTGTATTGCATTTGACCCAAGCCAGCTAGTAGGTAGACACCGAAAAATTACTACTGCCTGGTTTTGATGTGACAAGCTCTGCATTCATCCACTGTAAATGAACTGTAAAAAGTGTATGTGAGTATGTGTGGGTCGAGAGGCAAGGCCATCTACAGTTACATTTAGATGGTAAACAAATGAGTGAAACCCCTCCAGAGGACTGTGATGAAAAAAATCAGTCTATGAAAGAATCTCAGAAGATTATAGACGAGAAATAGGAAAGGAGGGGAAAAAAAACAACTCTGCCCTCAGATATGGTGAAAATTAACATCACAAAGCCTCGGTATAATCTTTTCTGAATAGAATTCTAATACAATATGGCACCATGTGTTAAATGCCTGGGCTGTCAGAAGCTAGCAAGCAGACTTAATTTAGCTCTTAAACAGGAATCAGGCTGCCTGTTAACAGTTACACAGAGTAGAGAGCCCAACAATCACACTAAAGACTAGCGGTTGAGGTTGAGGTGGCTCACTGAGAAGAAAAATAGCTTCATTAGATTAATTGTCACTCTTCTAAAATATATGCCAGTCTTTGGTTATGTGTAAACCGAGGCTGTGGGTGCAGAGTATTAAAGCATTTGCATTTTCTACCTGTTTGCAGCTCAATTTGTTGCAGATGTATCTGACTGCATGGGTTAGGTTGGGTCCATATTAGATCTGAATGGAAAAGAGAGAGGTTGGAGAGAGAGCTGGACATGGTGTAAGCGTTTCTTCTCAGTGACACCCATGTCCTGGAGGTGCAGAGTCGTCACTTTCAAGTCGTGATCCACACTGCTGACGTATGTTTATTTGAAGTCTCTACTCCCTCCCTGCTAGTTAAGTTGAATTCAATTGTACTAAGTGGTACTTTGACATGGACAATTTAGATTTGGAATATTGATTGTTTTCAAATCAAAAGATCATAAATAAAACTGCCAAATGGTGTCCGAATGACAATTTACAATGTTAAACAGAAAAAGCAGCAAGCACCATCAATTGAAAATCTGAAAGCATTTATTGTTTGGCATTTGTTGCAATTATTAATTATATACAATTAGCCAAATGTCAAATGAACTAAATGGTTATTCTATAAATTGTTTCAGCATTGGATATCTTTTAGTTAAATATGACAGAAGACTTGAGGTGCAATGTAGTTATTTGCTTTTCTTTTTTATGTCATTTTCTTTACATCAATAGTTTGATTTACAAACCTTCATTGTATATACGGTAACTGTTTATACAGGGGGCTGTACTACAGTTCTGTCATTTTTGGTATTTTACTGTAGTATAGAGTCCTGTAGTATAACACCCCAGTAACACTAGTATTCACTAATCCTTTGGGGTCTCTTTACTCCACATTGGACTCCTGTATTATGCAGTGAGCAGTTTTGCTGCACTACAGTCTAAAACATTGTGAGCTGGAATGGGTTAAGCTTCTTCCAAATTCCATCAAGGATTCCTCCCTCTTGTCTTGGGCATGGTGATAACCATTATAACATGAAGAGAATTACATCTCTCCACAAGATGGCTGCACAAGTGATATATGGGGCATGCCTGCCACTCCAGCTCTTCGTAAGCCCCTGCTTATCTGTCACTATGGCCCTCTACAGTGGAAATGTATACAGAGATGAGCATGGGGACACCAAACAAAAGAGTTAATCTCATTCATTTGTAGGTCACTTGTGATCCATGTTGTCTTACTTACTTTATCATCTCTGATCCCTTTGAGCATTTATCTTCTCAGGTTTTCAAAAGTATGTTCTAAACATAATTCAGCTTGGAATAACTAAGTGATGTTCTGTTTGTAGTTGGTAGTTAGTGATGAAATCAGGGATGCTCAGGAGGGACTTGACGTGTTGTGGCATGCCAGTCCTAAGTGGCTTTAGAAGAAAAAGGCAATGGGGTGCTGCAGCCCTTCCCCTTTAAGTCCTTAATTAACACATGGCAATTTAAAATGGCTCTTTGGGAAATAGTTAATAAGATGCCCAAAGCTGATTATTTGTGGGTGAAGAGGCTCTAGAAATCCTTTGTTACCCCACTTCAATCCCCCAATTAAGACCTTTGGAAATACAGTAAATAGTCATCAGAGGACTAGATTTACACTTATAGAGTCATTTCTTTGTATTTACATGGATTAATGCTGTCAGGAAACTAGTAAAACATGCAATTTTAGTTTTCTCCTCATTTAGGCTACAATATTCACTCAGTCATGTCAAAATATGTAGGGTTCTTCCAACAATAGCAATAACTTTGTAGTGCCTTGTGAATGTGAAGTCGAGATTTCCCTAGACAATCAACCCAAGGACACAACTGTCAACATGTTGAGGAGCTTAAGTCTGATTCTGCCTTACAGTAAGAGTGATTCTCATTAGTCTGGATCTGACTGATGCCAGTAATCTGAACCCTGTTACATTCCCTTTTCCTCCCTGTCTGCCACACAACTTTTACTGCTGAGTCCAGGACTATTGACATGCGGCAGAAGTAATATAATAGTATAACTAAAACCATATAAGTGCAACCAATGTCAATATAGTGTAATAGAACAGTAAATGTATGCTTTCTGCAGCATCTGCAGTGTCCATGTCAAGATCATCATTCCTCGTAAAGCATCTAATTTGAAATGCAGTGCAGGTGTTTGAGAAGAGAAAGCATATGTCCTTGCTTGAGTAGGCTATGATGCACCATAGTGACCATTAATCAATTACACTCTCTAAACTAACTATGGCCTAATTACATCCCCATTAATCCAGCTCTAAATGATCAATACATGATACATACTTACTCCTCGTAGCAACTTAGAAGGTGACTTAGCATACTTGGTTAGCCTCCAGATGGATTGCTGATGCATTCCCACACATGATTATTCTAGTGGTATAAATTAAGAGGTGTCCCAATGCCACTAGATAAGTGTACATTGCATATATGCCGTACTGAAGAAGCTTGTATTGCAGACTTGAAATAAAAACAGGAGTAATGCCAGCAGCGCTGTGAGGCTGTGTATAGGCCCAATGATGCCTTCAGCTAAATGCTAAGATCACAATGACAATGTTAAAATGCTGATGTCAAGCAGCTGTAATGTTAACCATGTTCTTTGGGTGCAAAAATTTAAGATTTCAGTTAGCCTTACTGTATGACCCATAACTTTTGACCATACAATGTAACTTTATAGAGTAGGAGACTGATACCACTGGAGAAAAATAAATGTTTAGAAAGTATAATTAAGTGGCTGACATCTCTGTTGGGAAATGAATTATTCATATTTTATTTGGTAAAAATTTGCATCTGCTTGGAGAGCTGCACAAGAGAAAAGGGAATTAGGGGAAAAAAGAAAATAGCATGATAAAAGGGTAGAGGGACAGAAAGAAAAAGAAAAGTACGAACGGGAAACAGAAGAAATAATGGCCATGTGAAGAGTGATTAAAACTAAGAAAGAGAGAAAGGATTTGTGAAATGAAATAGCATGAAGATGCAATTCTGTGTAGCTCAGGGGGCAGAGTATGCAACTACTGTCATATTGCCAAGGCTGGTAGCTAACACACACACACACAAACACACACACAAACACTACTGTAACATACTTATAAGACTAGTTGCAGTAAGGTAGACAGTACAATTGAGAAAAACTGTAGAAGACCACTTGGACTTCAATGGTTGTCTCATCTGAAGAACAGAAAATGTTGAATAATGCAGCATGTCATTGTTTCATTGCCTTTTATTAGGCAAAAAAAAATTATTTCACAAAAATCATCATCAAAAGCTAAACATTGCCATTTTAAAACCAATAAGAACTGGATGGAAGATTGTCAAACTGTACTTCGACTTATTTGCTGTTTTCCCAATGTTAGATGAGAAGATCTCATACCATTCTCAGTTATGCCAGATTCATGCATCTTTTAATCTAGTGATTTGGTGGATTCCCTAAAATGTCTAAGTAAAGCAAGTAAGACAGAAAAAAAATCAATCCTCTGGTTCTCATCAGCCACTCTGACATTTTAAACTGACCCCCCTTCCCCCCCTCAGTTCATGAACAAACCCCCTGGTTTACAGAGTGCAGCTGATGTTAGCTCCTACTTTCACACTCAGCAGTGATTAGTAAATATGAAATGCCTTTGACTGAGACACTGAGCTACTGTATGTAGTACAGTTATACTCATCACAATATAAAAGCAAAAAGACATTATCCTGCATTTGTTCATACACTGATACCCTTTCATGCTGGGAGAATCAAATTGTAACATGCCGCAAAGCTGAGGATAAATGATTGCTTTTTATGAATGTAAAGACAAAGAAAGAGGGTTGAAAGACATTCTGAAGGAGATGATATTCCACGCTTTTGAAACAGTGTCTAATGCAAGTGACATAAAGATATTAGACAAAATGCGGAATGTGGGTTAAACCTATCATCACTCACAGACAAGCCATCTTCACTGCAATACTTTGCAACCAATGGGACTGCAGCTGGAGATGTCGGCGATTGTTTTCTAGAGCTTTCTGTCTTTTGAAGTAAAGGAGAAAAACTTCTTAGTGCAAGGATTCCGTTTCATCATCAGATCAGTAAATGCTCAATTTTATGCCAAATGGATTGTAGGGATAAAGCCTCAAACCCTTATCCCATGACAAAACTCACGCATCTTTCCACTGATGCAGAGAGAACGGATATGTAAAAGCTTCTTTCCACAACTAAGTCCTGCTTCTGCAAGTACAGTACAAATAAATAGTTATAAAATCATACATTGTGATTTCTGGATTTGCTTTTTTGATTATGTCTCTCACAGTGGACATGAACCTACGATGACAATTTCAGACCCCTCCATGATTTCTAAGTGAGAGAACTTGCAAAATAGCAGGGTGGTCAAATACTTATTTTCCTCACTGTATCTGTCGGACTAGCCAGACCCTCCTCCGCTCTGTAGCGTGTGATTGGTCTGGCAAAGCGAGACTAGACATAAAGTATGTAATCTGCCTTATCTGCAGCATTTCTTGTTGTAGCCTGTGTGTGCACCTTTTTCCGTACAGTATGCACATATTATACACATGCACTTCCAGATATATGTATACCTTGTGGTGTTCTCATTGTCTTTGTGCAGCTAACAATGCCTTGCAAATTACAATTACAAGCCAATTGGTCACAGTTGAGGGAGCTGTATCATCGAAATGCACAGACTGACTCCAGACTGTTTTCTTTGTCTGTGAGGGACTCGAAAATGCTCTGGACAAACGCAACTAACATCTGCATTTGGCAAAGAGGGGAAAGTAAAGGGCGCACTGCACAACTAAGCATTCTAGAGGCTTACAAACACACAGCAGGGTGGGTTGTTGGCATCTGATCAGACCCATTCCAAAGTGGTTATACAGTAGTTTAGTCCGCCTGTCCTGCATGTTTTATAACACCGGATTATGACCCTCTTAAGTGTCTCTTTCCAACTCTACTCACACCTCTTGGTTTTCAGGAAGCCTGACAGGTTTTCTGCTTTCACAGAAAAAACAATTTGACTTGCATGAGACAGCTGTCATTATTTACTGTGCCATATTTCCAAAGGATTGGCCTTTTGATGATATCCTGCAAGATAAGGGGTGACTACGGTAGTGGAGTGGGATAACATCTGAGGTCAGCCATGTCATTGAGTGGTAAGGCTGTTGGCAGAATAGAATTGGTGATCAAAGAGCACCTCCAATGTCGCCCTATGAATGGTTAATTTCTTTCTTTTTTCTTCTTCTTTTGCTTTTACTGAGGGCCAATGATTCTACATGTTATTAGGTGCTCTCAGTGTGCTTTGATCTGCATCTCTGCTATACTATACTAACACATTTCAATGCTTTTATTTTTAACAAGCAACATAACAACTGAAAGATTTAAACACACACAGTCAGGGCTGTTAAACATACAGAAAATACACAAGTGTTTGGCGGTGTACGCGTTATTTGAGGAGGCATGGGGTGGTTGTTGTCTTTTTTTCATACTTATTGCACATATGTATGTGACACCTACAGTACATATTGTGCATAAATTCTTTACAAGCTCTTGTGTATTACCAGCATTAGTCAGTGATTAGTGATCACACCTCTCTCAATTATTCCAATACATTTAGAGAAGTTATGATAGTTACAATACTATTTATTGTGCTTTCAACCAATATGGAATTGATACATTCTGTCAGATTGCTTTCTGTCTTTTGAGAGACAGACAAATTGTAAGAGGCATGGTCAAAGACTGAAAAAGTGCTATCTTGTTGTTGCCTGCAAGAGCTGGGATGGCCTTTATGTATCCGTCTTCATTTCCTTGTGTGTCTGACCTCAGTGCCAGCTGTTCCCTGTGGCTGTGTTATCTGTGATGCAGCACTATGGCCTTTGAGTAACCTGATTGGTGTGTGTCTCTTTGCCCCTGCAGTACAAACAGGTGGAGCAGTACATGTCCTTCCACAAGTTGCCAGCAGATATGAGGCAGAGAATCCACGACTACTACGAGCACCGATTCCAGGGCAAGATGTTTGATGAGGAGAGCATTCTGGGAGAGCTGAACGAGCCGCTCCGAGAGGTGGGATGAGTGTTCCTGTCTGGGGATCTTCTAAACATGAGATGCAGTCAAAAGCTTGTGTACTGCTTGCCATTCCCCTCAATTCAGTTCTGTTCTTTTCTTAAGGCCAAATCCCACCAAGAGTAAAACTAAGAGGAGCTAAGAGAAAAGAAACAGCTGACATTTTGCTGTTGTTACTTTAATATCCCTTGTTTCTCAAATTGTGACAGGCCAATGCCTTTTGTAAAACGCCAGCCTTTTGCTGCTGTTCTTGGTAACTGCTTTCTCTTTGTGTTTTTGCAGGAAATCGTCAACTTTAACTGTCGAAAACTGGTGGCGTCCATGCCTCTGTTTGCCAACGCGGACCCAAACTTTGTCACCTCCATGCTCACCAAGCTGAAGTTTGAGGTGTTCCAGCCTGGGGATTATATCATCAGGGAGGGCACCATCGGCCAGAAAATGTACTTCATACAGCACGGGGTTGTCAGCGTGTTAACCAAAGGCAATAAAGAGACCAAGTTGTCAGATGGCTCGTACTTTGGAGGTAAGACGAGCTGGCGTTGCACCAGAATCACAAACTCAAAGGTCACATGCCCGCACATCTTTCTGTGGAGCTTAAATCTGCTCTGTTTTAATATTAATAGTGCTGTCCTTTGGTACCTTAAGAGGTTGTCTTGGGTTTTCATTTTTATTTGTGAGGCATTTGGATAATTCTATTCTGGCTCTGACATTAGCTCATCGTGAGCATAAATTGGTATATTGTGCAGTGCATGTTGCCTCACTTAAAATTCTGCTTCATGGTTTATGCAGTGCTTTTCCCCTAATTCACATCATGAGCTGTCCCTTTAATGTAGGGAAAATTCAAATTATGAAAAGAGTACTTGCTGTAGCACAAATTAAGAAATATGCATTCAAAGACAAAGGGTTCAGAAAACTGTGAAACAACATACTATATGAATGCTTTAGACTTATGCAATAATCCAGTTGTTATGTACTTAACTCGTGTGATCAGGGTCAGACAATGCGTATCTCTCTCATAGTACCACAGAGTCTATGACACATGTAGGAGACAATGCTGCCATACTGCCCTCACCAAATACCAATTAATTTGCCCAGTGACAGCGTATACTTAACACACTGTTAAGTAATAAGAAATAGTGGCAAAGCATTTAACAGCACATGACCTGCCTGTGGAAGTTTAATTACGCCTTGCCTGCTCTAGTCCATCTCTATGCCCTCTCTCCAGGGGGTTCCAGAGAAATAATGAAAAGATGGCAGGCAATCTATCTCTACACATGCCAAAAACTAATCAACATTTCAGACAACATGGCCCCAGCTCTCTCCAGGGCCATGTTGTCTAAAATGTTGTCACAAATGTTCCCTTCCTTCGGTCCCTCCTTGGCAAGGCAGAATTCAGATTTAAAGAGAGCTCATAGACTTGTTTCTACCATAAGCTTTGTGGTAATGGCACAGTTTGTTGACAGCTTGGACATTTTGCCACTCAGACATTTTAATGCATTAAAGTGAATGCATTCATGTTTGACCTTTTTCCTTGAGTGTAGATGAGTAGTATAACCCACAAAAGTGCAAAAGCACTGGTTTTTAAACAGAAATTGGCCTGCTCGCCTTAATCTTAAGCCTTGGATGTGTAATTATTTCCCCCTCTTGCGCATTATAGGCACAAGGCTTTTGACTCCATTATCCTGTGACTATTCCTGGCAGTGCCACTCCTCTAAGGGGGCTGGAGGGGGGTAAGCCTAGAGCCACTGGGAGTTTGTTACTAAACAGGAGTTAGTCATTCATGAAATTAATTGGTGCAGGATCAATAACAAGGAGTATGTTGCACATGTGGATCTCAGTGTGGCTGTCAGTATCAGCAAGCAGGAAGTCAAAAGTAAAAAAGTATTTTTTGTATATTATGTGCAAAACACAGGGTCTTGCTCCACATGTATTGCTAGCTTTTGACTCTCTACCGTGCATCTGGATGTGTGAGCTTGTCAATGTAGAGCAGCAGCCTCTCAGTCGTTGAGGAGCTTTCTTTATAGTCAAACACACTCAGCGTCAGTAGGCTTCAGTTTACAGTACAGCAAATGGCATGAGTACATGCTCATCAACATCCCAGCAATCTCATGTACCGCAACCCTTTCATTCATTGACGACCTGAATTATTTAAACAATTATATACTCAGCAGTCTGCTTCAGTTTGTTAGCTGTTGGATTAGCTCGAGCCAAAGAGCCTAAAGTCTAAAGTGGACACGACATGTCCTGGATGGGAGTGTCGGCTGGGCACACAGCGATCCAGTGGAGAGGAGGAGGGGAAATGTAATGTGACTGCAGTACTAACGCCAAGGGACACATGGATCGCTGCCAAGCCCGCTCTCTGAACGCTGCTGTGGGCTCAGAAAGAAAACATGCATCATCCACCCTGCCTCCCTCTTTCTCTCCTTATAGTTCAGTATTGAAACACTTATCCGAACAGCATCTCCGCTGCCCTCTCAGTGCCCAGACAGAGCAGGTTATTGTGTTGTTATAGTTCATCCTTTGTTGCCTGCAGTAATTGATGTGTTGCCAGTGCAGACTGCGCTTCTCCCTTGGTTGGAGCAGAGCTCCGTAACCTTGTGGGGGCCCTACATGCCAGTCAGAGGTGTTATCAAGGCTGCCTTTGATTGCACCTCTGAGAAGGCTAACTTTGCCTCTGAGTGAGTGGCTTGTAGCAGCTCTGTGAGTGGGGGTAAAAAAGGAAAGTGAAACAGTCAGAGATGGGAGTGAGGAGTAAGAAGGGAGAGTAAGTTGACTGCACAGTTTGCAATCTCCTGTGTCATCGTTTTGGTTTTACTCAATCTGGGACCGTTTTCTTCTGCGAACGGTGCACTCTTAATCTGTAGTCTTGTGAAATCCTGGGTCAGGGAACTAACACTCCTCCCATCTCCCCTCTCTTTCACTTGTTTTCCTCTCTCAGAGCTAAGACAAGGTTGTGCTATAGAGCTGCCAAATGGCCACCCTGACTAAAGGAGTCAGTTAGAGAGCCTGGCAGCAGCAAAGCCCAGGTAATCCTCCCTGTTCATAACCCAGTTATCACTCCTGCAGCTCTTATTCTGGAGCAACATCAGCTGAAGATCGAGCCACTACAGCAGACTGAGTGAGTGACAGAATGGGGGATATGATGACACATAGAGTAGTCTTATATAATATGGTAGATTGGATAAAATAGGATGATACAATGCTGTTTTTTGATACAATGTATGATGTGATACGACACAATATGTTGTGAGACATTGTTAGGTGCGTCATCCAAACAGGATGGAACGCGGTCGAATAGAAGGAATATGATGGGATACCACATAACACACAACATTATATGTATTGGATAGGACAGACAGACATAATACAATCAAATGAAATTCAGGAGGATATTTATCAAAATTGATAATTTACTGGTCAAAGCAATACTTACAGTAACAACTACTTTACCAGCTTCCATTGTGGGTATGTGTTGCCATAATCAGATGCGTTTTCAATAACAATAAATGCCAGTAATGACTATATTTTTGTTGAAAAGCACAAAATGCCTGTGTTACTTGAGGCTTATTGAACCAAAGATTAGTTTGGCTATTAGTTTAATTGCATTTGTACATACACACAAACATCCTCTGGCCCTTAAATGCTCTTTTATTGTGTATTGTGTCCCTCACCAACATAACCAGCCTCAGTTCAGAGGGTGAAAAAGAAACAATGAGATGTGATTGAGATGTGAGGGGACTTCAGCTTCAGCCACAATGCAGAAAAACACCAGATATACTCTATGTATATCCCCAAACTGCAGCATGCTTGCCAAATGTAAGGTGTTGCTCAGCCATGCTAATGCTGTGAGGGAGGGAGCATGGCATGTCACGGGGAATCAGGCAGCCCACTGTGGATGTTTGAAAGGTTAGAGAGTGTCTGCTCCGTGGGTAGTGTCGGGGACGGAGATGGGAACTGACGGCAGGACTCAGAGTCCAGGTGAGCTTTGCCAGACAAGGCTGCAGGACACAGATACTTTATCACAGACCAAGCAGTCCAGCTCATGCTCATTAATTCACATCCAGCAAGAGAGGAAGGTATACCCATACAAACGTAGAATCACATGCAGACACGCACGCACTGAGACTTATTTAAAAGCACACTCAACGGCCAACATTTGCATTCACTCAGGTTCATGCACAGTTTGCAGTTGCAGCCATTTGCATGTATGTTGTGCTGTATCTCCTTTTGCTCACACATGAAGAGTGTAACTGAAATATGTTAATGTGATCTAGAAAAACAGATGTTAGAAAACATATTATTTTATGAGACAAATATACTCACTGCACTAAATTGTTTCACACATTTGTGAGGGCAGAAGATCTCTGTGATTTTTGTTTGGGTGTGATTTGTGTCTGTAATTTTTTCATCCAGGTATATTGCAAAACCCTAGGCCTTTTGGTAGCTGTAGTCCGTTTTCTACACTTTAATGAGCACAGGTATCTTTACCATACTTACATTCTTTCTACATACATTCTATTCAGCGTGACAAGCTGTGGTTGGAAACCAAGTTATGAGTTGTAATTGTTCACCTTGAGCAGAATTTACTGTTTATGCCAACATTTTAACTTGCCAAGTGACTTTCCATTAATTAATTATTACAATCATTAAATCATTAAAATCATGTCTGTGTAGATAATTAAATTTTTTTGTATAATTGAACACCTTGATAAGTTAAACCCTTTACTCTGTAATGGTTTGTCTCAGAGAATGGTCTTGGGTATTAATGATTTTTAGAGCTCACAGATGTTTGAAGCTCAGTGCTACAGCCCCTCTTGTACCAGTCTTACCTCAGAAAGTGTTTTTTTTTAATATATGTTGCTCCTAGTGCTTATTTTGCCAAGGTAAAGTCAATACAAACTCATAGAGAACATAGTTCCTGACTCTCTGTTTATCTATACAACATTGTAGACATGCACTGTGAGC
Source organism: Etheostoma perlongum (assembly GCA_026937815.1). Lineage (NCBI taxonomy): Eukaryota > Metazoa > Chordata > Actinopteri > Perciformes > Percidae > Etheostoma > Etheostoma perlongum. The sequence goes on along the minus strand of CM049371.1, from coordinate 5,651,779 downwards.
ATATTGTATCTATAATGTAGAGACTGTAAAATCTACCCTAATGTAAGATGTGCCCTGTTCCGTTTTTCTACTTTTCTTGCATTCTCTCCCACACTTCCACATACACACTCACACACACTGACATCTTGCATGGCATGCAGTCTTCTCTCCACTTTAGGAGCTGACGCAGAGGCTCGTGGGAAGCATCTTTTCAGTAAGAGCCCAGGACACGTGGGCTGCGCTATCCAACCAGTGTGTCGTGTGTGTTCTCACTAAAGTCACAGCACATGACGTTGTCGTACTCCTTTCCCTCAGAAGCATCCAATTTGAATTGATGTCATTCAATTTTAATGAATGCATTGTCACTTACATGTGAAAAGTAAACAAATCATATCTATGGTAAAGTAACATCTTCTTATGCACAGATTTAGTTTTTCTCCTGGAAACTATGGCATCTTTGTGTCTGTAGCGCCAACTTGCCAAAAACTGTTTTGTGAAAAAGATTAACTTAAAGCAGAACAAGACAACAGTGGTACAGGGCAGGATGATTTATCAAGTAAACGTTTAAAGTTTGTTCTCAGAGTCGCATCTTTGAGTTTAAGGATCTAAATATTATGTATGATTATATTCAATTCACAGCCAATTAGTTATCTTGTGTCATGATGATATTATAGCTTTTGCTAATTTTGAGTTGACAAAACCCACAATTTTGGGAGGATTATAAATAATGTCATTGTTATTAAAGGAGCACACAGAAATGGGTAATTGTAGAAGCAGCAATCAGTCTGGGCAGAAAACACACGCCCCTTACAGAGCTGCACCAACTAAGCCTGTCCTGTGATTTCATGCAGGATTTGGGGAGCATTGCGATGAGTCACAGGAGATGTGAGTAAGCAGTGGGAGTAGAGCATTCATAAATAAATTGAATGTAACTCACAAACCAGCCGCAAAAGCCTTCTACAGATTAACAGTGCAGGGTGATTGGCTGAATTGTCATGAATGATGACACGAAACAAAAGTGTCATGACATTACTTATTTCATGAAATTACTTAAATTTAGTAAATAATGAAACTTCAGAAATAAGAATGATGAAGTAACATGTCATAAAAAGGAACTAATAATAGTTATTTGATACTCTATTGGTTCATTTCTATAATTTACACTATGCATGCTTATCATTTCTTGTTTATTTATTTAATATTGTTTTGCATTGTTATATTACTGTTAGTAGAAAATAAATGATTGACTTTATAAAATATAGTAAATGTATTTTTAGGAAGAAATAAAAAAAACTGAGAGAAATCAAAACCTGAAATGAATTGTTCACTGGTAGAAGAATGGATGGGTTTTATTTATTTATTTATGTATTGTTTTTTTTATTTTTTCTCCACAAATATTTTTGCATTAATGTTATCTACAATTTGGTGACTAGATTTTGAGTAGTTTTAGTTTTTCTATTTTTTTTCCAAACATGCATTTACCATTTTATGTGAAACTCATCATATATAGTTCTTCAGTCCTGAGATTCAAGACAGTGTTGAGCTTCAGTGCAGCCGCCTGCATTTAGCCCCTCAGCACTCAGAGATATCCTCTAATTTCTTATTGTCTAGCTCGGAGTGGGTTGCACCAGACCCGGACCCTGCCATGTATTTCTTTTGCCACACTTGTAGTTCAGATGGCACTGCTAAGTGTCTGGGCTTCTGCAGGAGAGTTAGATGAGGCCAGAGGGCTCACTGCAGCTCAACGCCTCATCTTGGCAGTGTTGGCTTCATCCAGAAAGCCACGGGACAAGAGGATTTAATACAGAGCTGTGATGCTCCTCTCCAGAGGGGATTACTGGAGCAGTGCTGTGGGAAATGGACCCCCCAGCACAGCTACAGCCACAGCTGTCCAACGCGCACACACTTACAGTACACACACGCAGAAGAGCATGGTATTTTTACTCTCACATTCACACAGCTCTCTTGCTATTGGCCATTGTCCATTCACCCATGCTCTCTCTAACACACATACGCACACAAACAGTAACACACCACACTTCAGGTTGCTGAGTACTTGGCTCAAACACTCATTCTCTGTCTCTGTTAAATCATGCATTCTCCCTTTATATGTTTTCCCTATCACATTTTTCAAACCATCACACACAATCATAACCACTTTACACTCACTGACCAGAAAACTGCAAAGTCCTGTACAATGTAATTTAATCCAGTACAGTTGCTGTGTCATGAATGCTATGCATTTGAACCGTGTAGCGTTGACATCGTTTAGTGTTCACTCGGTTCCACTAGTTCAAGCTGATTTTTGAGGCCATGTTTCTTGGTAGTTTTTCTTGGCTTTTATCATATTGAGAGGTCCCTTCTTTATGTAAATAGGGTGGACAAAATGCCAGTTTAAGTGTCAAAAAGAGAATATTTGTATAGGGATTGTTTGCATAGTACAGATGTTTATATTCTTATGTCCCATAGGATCTATTCTGAAATTCTACTCATTTTAGCTGTATGGTGAGGTCCAATTTCAGTGTTTATTATTTGCCAGATAAGACATGTGGTCTATGTGTGAGGCTAGAAGTGGCAGTTTCATGGCGCAGTGGGATTTTTTCCTTCTATGGAGCATATCTTGGGACCTTGCCAGTGGAGAAGTGCAGCAGGGGGATTGTCATTGGCAATGGGGCAGCACACTGCAATTTTGGACTCAACAGTGACAGCATTTTGTGACATCATAGTAGGTGAACCCTCCACTGCAGATCCCTCCAAAATCACCTCTCTGTTTTGAAAGTCATGTATAACTTGTACTTTCACTTCTACCTGTAACAAATTGCAATTCTAATTATTTCATTGATGACAGGAAGGCAGAGTGAAGATTAAAGCTGGTGCTTACCAGCATCTGTCATTGACAGCAGCTAGCATGCTGTGGCTAATTAACTGAAAGACTTTCCCTCTCAGTTAATTATAGGCTTTATAGGCTATGCTTTACAGAAAGTTTTCCATCTGCAGTTCCTAATGTGAGTGGTGTGCATTGTCAAATTGCAATTAGCTACTTTGATCAGATTTTGCACAAACACCAGGCTGTTGCAGCCTGTAAACCTCCAGGCTCTTGATGACGTCAAACTGTCTAGTTATATATTGGTGTTTAACACAGCTTCCTAGTTACTGAAATACAGGAAACATGATGTGGTAGAACACAATCAAGGCTTGATCGCCCATCACGTTTCAAGTTGTTGTCAAGTTTTGTACTATTTAACCAAGACTATGATGTTTCCATAACCTGAGCCTTCAGTGTGAATGCATATAAGTTGGTTATGAAAAATATTTGCCAGTGAACACTGTGAAGATTGATGTAAATGGATTTGTTAATATGTTGATAATTAGACTGATTTTAAAGGAGATGTCATGATAGTCACTAAACCAGGCCAACACATCCTGGCTAATTGACAGAATCAATTTTAATGACGCACCCACACACAGCTCAGTGTAACTATACCCTCAGTGTAACCATACCCACATGGGGGATAGAAAACAGTGTATTGTGTGAGCAAATTGAGAGCATGTCTGTGTAGATGAGCTGGACATGGGTTTCTGAGAAAGAGGTGTGTGATGACAAACACCGAAAAGGGTGGGCATTCGTCAAAGTCACCCAACCCCCTGTCCATATAAATACACACATGCAATTTATACCATTTTTACAGACACATACAGTACATTCATATAAATATATTCTTATAGCCTGCATTTTTACATTTATACATTACTGTCCCATGCTGCCTTGCTCTCATGAATAGAACACTGGCATACATACACACAAATATAGTACTTTCACATGCACTTTGTGAATGTGTGTACACACACACACACACACACACACACACACACACACACAGACACAGACAGTGGGCGGACACTGGCTCTCACATAGACACATCCTACTTGAATAGTGCATTCATGCACATGCGACATATGCATACAGTATATACACACTTGCACCCATACTCCTCATCTCTGTGCCAGAGCTCTGGAGCAGTGCAGCTTGTTTAATGGAGCATTATTTTCTTGTGTGGCCATGGCAGATGAGGGCTGGCAAACCTCTAAGCTCTGAAAGTAGCATTAAGTGCTGCTCTGATACTTTATTCTTTATTTCTGACCCAAGGGGATCCATATCACAATAAAAAAAAACGACACAGAGTAAAACATAAAGTGAAAAAAGAACAAAAATACAAAGCCTTCCACAATGTTCAGTGTCAGACATACAGACATGTTTGCCAATGGTTCCACAGTCTGGAAGAGAATCTGACAGTACTGCTTACAGGGTTAGCCAACAGCGATTGAGTCATTTTCTGACTCAGATACCCCACACATAAATCTATACATCAGGTTACGTAAAACAGCAGAGCAGGTAGGTACCCCGACACTAACAAACATATGGCTTGCACTGGAGCTTCTTGGAGCTCTCAGCAGCAGCCTCATGCTGTCATTATAATCCTCTTTGAGTCTTCTAATGCTGCCTTGCTCATATCGACACCATAGGTAGGCAGTATACAAAGGTGTACAATACACTCTAAAGAGTGAGATCTTCACAGATACAGAGTATGCTAAATTCAACACAGCATGTTTGCTTGAGCGTACAACTTCCGACGCTGCCTATAGACATCCTTATCATCAGACAGGTCATTTGCAATAATATGACCCAAATATGTAATCTCACTGCACACCGTAAGTGCAGTATCATACAGAGACAAGTCAGAGAAGGTTGACTGTCTGTCTTTTCTACTTCTGATAATCATGAGCTTACTCATTTTAGCATTGTATTTTATAGCAAATTAGCACCAACTGTGTACCATATTCTCGGAAGCTGTTGGAGACCAGCACTTTATGGGCTAAAATGACCAAATCATGATTAATTAGTGAGTCACCAACTCTACAACCTGTAACACACTTTGATTTGTCTTCAAAGACAAATGCACTGTGCATATATGTACATTTTAAAAAGAAAAGTTAGCTAGATTACAGAAAAGATGTATTGCTACAAAAAAAAACAAAGAGTTCCCGTTTTTCTTAGGAAGTGCATTGTGCTTGGGCACCCATTGGCTTTCCTGTCAAAATACAGACCAAAAATGCCAAAAAATACAATCTTGTAAATGTATTGTGATTTACTTCACTTGGCATACAGTATCTGTGAGGATATAAAAAGCAATCTTTCTCTTTAATTCATGTTGGAAAAGGTACTGTAAAGTTAAATTGCAGAGAAATCTATAGTAAAACTGGTATATCTGTTTTAACAGAACCTCTGGGTTTACCTACACTACATTACCATCTCTTGTCTGCTGTTTTGTTACAGAGATTTGTTTGCTGACACGAGGCAGAAGGACAGCCAGTGTCCGGGCAGACACGTACTGTCGCCTGTACTCACTGTCTGTGGACAACTTCAATGAGGTGCTGGAGGAGTATCCTATGATGAGAAGGGCCTTTGAGACTGTTGCTGTGGACCGGCTGGACCGTATTGGTAAGAAAAATCTAATTCAAACAACAATTTCAGAGAGAAAGATTTGTTTTTACTGTAAACAAGGTGCCATCATATGCAAACTTTCATCAGGACCAAGTGGCAACCTCTGGTGCTGAAAAATGACGCCCATGCAGAAGTGTGTGGATTTTTAATATAATGAAATCGTTACCAACCCTACAATGTCTATTTTTAATATTTGCAAATAAAGCTAATGTTTAATCTTGTTTTACCCAGTCACCATAGTAATGAGTAGACTGCATTACTATGTTATGAGAAGATTTATCTCTTCAGCATGGCACACTGACACATTTAGAAACAAACCTAAAAACCAGTGCCAAATCTTTTAGACAGAACGCCACGGCTGTAAAAAATGTCCATACTGATACTCAATGACTGAAAGTACTTTCAAAGTCATCTGCCTATAAACATGTGGATAGAGCTGTGGTTTTGAAGTCACTGCGTGACTACCTTTACGCATACAATTGATATTCTTTCCATATCCATCGCTGTTCCCAGGCTCAGCCTGAGTAGATGAAAAATTCACAATGAAAAGCACGCCTGTATCATCACTCAGCCATAGCAGCATGCTCTGTTTTATCCTCAGCTATGTTTAGAATGGAAGGTAGAGAAATTGCTTCAGGGGGTCTCTTTGTAGAAAATGGCTGCTTTGAAAAGATGTGGTGGGCTGATAGTGATGTTTCTTTGAAATGGTCTCCCGCGTATGTCCTTTCTCCTGAGCTTGATGCTCATGTACACGCTTCTTCCCTAATTAAGTCACTCACACAGCAATGATCCACAAATGAATTACTGTCTTGATGGACTTTGCGCCATCTGATTGGAAGTGTACAGGTGATAAAGGGTCAGGTGGTGCCAGGGTCACGCTGGATGTAGATCTAATACCTCAATGCAACATCTTAACTAATCTGCCACCAGTCATGCCAGAAAATGGTGAGATTGATGTGGGCCTAATTGCATTTACAATATCTTTGTATTTCACAGCCTTTTGTTAGCACCAAATTGAAAATGACAGTCATGTGAATTAACCCTGTCATCGCTAGTGCAACCATTCAACAATGACTTATGGATTTTGCGGGCAGAGAACACATTTCTCTCATAGGTGGAGTCAGCAGTAAATCATCATGACGCATCTCCAACTTGTCTCTTTGACCTTGTGCTCAGCTCACATGGACTTATTACCTTTGCCCATAGGGTGGAAAGTAAAGGAAAATAACTAGGAGCAAAAAAAATCTCAAAATCCAAATCTAAATTTAATTTAGTTATTGCAGGGTTTGTAGTATTTTAGAAAAGTTTATACCTGATTTTTAATGTGCTTCCCTCTGATATTACCAGCCCATAACATGACTGAAAATTTGACACCAAAGAGATAGGGGTAGGCTTGACCCATTTTAAGTGCAGCTTACACTCTATCACAGGCTATGGTACAATGTTTGTTTTATGTTTTGTCCAAGTTACCTTGGGAATCACAGTAAAATCTAGTCAAACATACACCGCCTACACTTTAGGCTGTCAATGCTGAGCTTCTGTCACCTGGTAGTTATGTCCCACCTTCTTTTGTTGTTTTACTAATTCTGTGCTCTTTATATTTTGTCGTTCCCCTTCTGCTCCATCCCCCTGTCTCTTTTTTAAATCTCTTCTTTTCCCTTTATCGCACTTGGGATTTTCAGGTACATATTTTTGTGTTTATTTTCTCCCTTCATAGCTGGCCGTGTGTCAGCTTCTTTTATTGTAAAGGGATGTTGAAAAATAGGGTGGTTACTTAAGTACACCCAAATGTCAACCTGATTCTAACGGCCTACAAGATGTATGCTTGTTCTCCATTTATCTTTTTCTTCTCCCACCTGTTTCTTACCATGTGTCTGTGTCTGTGTTTGTGTGTGTTTTTACAGGAAAGAAAAACTCCATCCTGCAGCACAAGGTACAACACGACCTCAGCTCTGGTGAACTCAACTACCAGGAGAATGAGATCATCCAGCAGATTGTGCAGCATGACAGGGACATGGCCCACTGTGCCCACCTCTTGCAGAACGCCCCACTCCAGACTCCTCCTTCACCTACCCCTGTCATCTGGGCCCCACTCATCCAGGCCCCTCTACAAGCAGCAGCCACCACCACCTCAGTAGCCATTGCCCTGACACACCATCCCCACCTCCCAAAAACTATTTTCAGGCCTCCGGTTTCTGTTCTGGGGTCTCTAAGGGACACTCCCAATCTTAAGAAGTTCCACACAATTGTTCCTCCATCCACAGCACCTGGCTCTGCTGGGGACTCTTCCTCTAGCACACCCTCTAAACTGCGCAGTGGCATTGACATGCCATTGCTGGCCTCTTTTCGGGCCCTGCACATGACGTCAGGTACAGGGGCAAGTGGCTCCAGCCAACAGGCCTCAGGTAGCAGAGGCCAGCGTGGATCTAGTGGGGCCGGCTCTGGGTCAAGCGGAGGTGGGGCCTCTGCCTTTGGACCATACTCTTCCTCTGGTTCACCCACATCTAGTATGGCCCAGCTACACCCCCAGCCACAGCATCAACAGCCATTTCGCTCCAGCACCCCACCTCCCTCAAACCTCTTCCACCAAGGATCTATAGGTGGAAGCACAGGGTCAGGAATAAGTGGAGGTGCAGTTGGAGCCTGTGGGGGTGCTACAGGGTGGTCTTCAGCTGGAGCGACCGGAGGGTCTGTGGAAGGAGCCACAGGAGAAGACACTGCTTGGGCTGGAGAGGACTTTACAACTGGAACAACAGGGCCACTGCCTGGGGGGCATTTTGGGTTGGGAGGAGCTACTGGTGGGTCAGTAGTAGAGATCTCAGTGGAATCAATGGGAGGGATATCTGAAGGATCAGTTGTTGCTGCTTGTAGCACATTAGCAGGTGGGACATCAGGTGGAGCAACGGGGGGCATTACCTGCGGGTCAATAGGAGATGCAGCCAGGAGATCAATAGGAGGGACTTCTAGAGGATCAATGGGAAGAGTGTCTGGGGGATCAGTGGGTGGGGCTTCTGGAGAATCGCTGGTAGTAACGACTACTGGGGGATCGTTATGGAGGGCTTCAGGTGGATCAATGGGAGTGGTTACTGGGGGGTTGACAGTAGGGGTCTCTGCTGGACCACTAGGAGGGATATCTGGTGATTCTTTGATAGGGAATCCTGGATTGTTGGGAAGGGTTTCTGGTGGATCCACAACTAGCCATATAGGAGGAGGTTTGAGTGAGCCAGGGGGAGGGGTGATTGGAGGACATATTGGCAGAGCATCAGGAGGGGCAGTTGGGAGCCATTTAGGAGGGCCTACAGCTTGTCCTGAAGAAGGAACTTCTGCTGGAATTACAGCTGGATTTCTTAGTTCCTCCCGTTGTCAGAGTCCTATTTCTACCGACTCATCCAGCCCTATGCCTGGTCAGTTTCTGCATAGCCAGCCACCTCCCAAGCCTCCTCAGGTGGCTCCTTTGCAGCAGTTTGCTGGGGGAGGCAGGACTACTAGTGTGCTCTTCCATTCCCCTCCACATGGCTCCCCTTCCTCTAGCAGAGGACAGCACAGCCAGCAGCCTACTGAGGGCTCCCCATCTTCCATCAGCCATTGTAGCCTAGCAGGCCTCCAGTCTGGCTTACTGCCTCACCAGCTGTCCCTGGAGAGATCTGCCCTGGCCTCCCTGGCCCAGTATGGTTCAGCAAACGCCTCTCCCAGCCCTACTGTTCAAAGCCCAGTGGCAGGCAGGACTTTCCACTACAGCAACCCCTCGAGTGCCACAGGATCTCACAGTTCTCTGCTCATGCCTCAGTCTTCGCTCCCTTCACAGCCTCCCAGCCAGCCACACACAACAGGAAGAGATTCTCCACTGGGTCGCTTTTCTGAGGACCTAAAGCTTTTATCTAGCTCACACCCATCTCTGCCCCAGGAGGTGGCCCAGGTCTTAGGCCACCATACTGCTCGCTCCTCTGTGGAAACAGGATATTACCCCTCACCCTTTTCCTCACCCACTCTTGTCCCCTGTAGCTCAATGCCAGGGCGAATGACTCCTCCAATTCACATATCTCCGGGCCACCCTCACCATACTCAGTCCCCTGTAGCCACCCCGGCCTTGCCTCTACAGAGGGCCCCTGCTGCCTACTCATCAGATCTAGAACCTCAAACTGTCCGCTCTAAACTCCCTTCTAATTTGTGAGGATTGATCACACCCTCCTGTGCTCCCCCAAACTGAAACACACTCAAACTATCTCCGTGTGTGGCATTCTTTTCTTTTGGTCTTCAGCCTTCACTGTGTTCCACCTCTCATTTTACCAAGATCTTAAACATTACTGTGATTTCAAAGACACTTTACCGAGTAAGTCGGAGCTCTAGAAAACTCAATATTTGTTTAATGTTTTTTCCTCTTTTTTATTCAAACATACTGTACATATATAGAGATATATTTAAATGATAAGTTAATCAAGGGACTAGGAGGGTGTGAAAAACTTTCCGTTTAAAGTGCAATGGTTTTCTTTATTTCTATAACTATGCTAAATTCATCTGGTGATGTTTGGGGAGACAGTTCAATGGACTACAAAATAATACTTTTTTCCTGCAGGAACCTATGCACTAATACCTGCATGTATAAATGCTTTTTGTGTGTTTCAAAAAAAAAATAATATCTACATTTTTAGCTAAAACAACATGGTTCGAGACAGACTGACCCTTGTACCATTTCATACAGGATCACATATTGTTGATCCCTAAATGTATCTATTAGATTGTACTTATTTATCCTCTGTATAAACTTTTCAAAACCTAATGAGAAATGGAGAAGAGATTTTAGGAAACCAAAAAACCTTTCCTGTGGAGTAATGATTCACCTCCTCTTGACCCGTCAATCCTTATTTTATACCATTTTATCGTAATAATACTGTTTTTTTGAAGCAGGGTAGAGGGCTTCAGCGAGCTACCCTCCATCTCAATATTGAGACATAACAGTATGTAAGCGACTGGCTTTCTGCAGGTCTTCAACCATGTCCTAACAAGCTCACTTTGTCTTCCAAGCTCATTCCGCTAATGTGTGTAGAAAGCATGTGTTGGTTTTCTTCCTGACTGTGTTAACTGTTAATGCGTGAGTGTTTGTGAGAATAAGTGTTTGATTCAGTGGAACAGTCGGATGCAAGGAAATACTTTTCCCTGGACTGATCAAACGGATGCCTTTTCCACACAAAAACTAGGACTTCCATTAACCACAGCTTGTGTGTTGCATTGTGTAGCACTCAGACCTTTCAGAAATAGTCAAATATAAAATAGCCCCAAAACTAGACTTTCGGTTATTGAGCAAATGCAGTACATACAGTACACAAGCTGAAATATCCCAAAAAGTGCTGGAAACGGAAATATGCCACTTGATATTTGATTTGTGCATTACTTCCTTATTGAAGGCCAGTGCTGAGTTTTAAGGCCCGTACACAACCGGGACGAATATCGCCGGGCGTTATTCGTCAGCGTTTTTCGACGCGTTTTTTGTGTTCACACCCAAGCGATTTTCGCTGACGATGAGCCGAATGAACATGCAAATTCATTATCTGTCACTAGATGGCGCTTAATGTAAAACAGAAATACCCCCGTACATAGGGTGGCGCTGCGCAACTTTGCGCTTCTGATACTCGCTTGCAACTCAGAAGAAGAGCAGAGAAGAAGAGAGCAAGTATTTAGAACATTTCTTCTAAATCAGATATAGCTCTTTATGTTCCGAAACCAAGGAGACCAGCAGCTCAACATTTATTTTGGACATCGTGCTTTGCCTCTTCCTCGTCTTGTGGCAGTGATGACGGTGGCGTATATATGTCTTCTTCGTTGGTGTGCTCGGTAAGACCGTTTTGTGCTTGAGCGCCGCCAAGTTGTGTTTTAGTGTAACTTCAGAAGCACAAGACACGTGAGCAAAAGGGCCGATTTCATTGGTCGGATAGTTTTTGACGCGGCGCGTCAAACCAAAAAAACGAACCCGAGGCGTTTTTTTAAAAATGACGCTTTTACGCGTGGCGATTTTCGCGTCGGTGTGCACACTCTCATTGACGCCCTTTGTTTAGTCACGACGCGTTAAACGTCGGCGAATATCGCGCGCGAAATTCGTCCCGGTGTGAACAGGCCTTAAGATGTTGAATGTATGCAGATTTTGTGTTGCTAAAAGTAAGTACTGTTGTTGTGGTGGATGCACTGAAGGCACGGTGCCCCCAGGGCTTAAAAGACTGTTCCATAACTAAAAAGGTCATTGGTTAAATATCTTTGACAGAATTGTTTTTATCAGTAGCCATTTCTCCTGCCAAAGTGTCCTTTAACAAGACACAGAACCGACTCTATTGTTGTGAGGCAACCTGTATATATGACTATATACACATAGTTATATACACAGTTGCCTAAAACAGCCCACTCTTTATTGCATGTTCTCCATTAAGTGTTGCCGTACTGCTATGCTGCTTCTCTAACAGAGAAATTGCTTGCATGAAGGTGAAGGGAAGCCTGAATAATTTCAACATTATGGAAAGATTTGGATTTCAATTCTGATTGCATTGATGCAGGTATATTAATACAATACACACTATGGAGAAAATCTAGATGTAGCTGTTTACAGTCAAAAAGACTGAAGAAAGATAGTAAAAAGTCCATCATATATGTATATTCGTTCAGGATCTGGTAGCACTGTCAAAGAGCCTCACAGTGGTCAAGGAAACGGAATGCACAGTGGAGGAAGATATCATTAAACTCCCAAAGGAGAGGAGCAGTGATATGCTTCTACATGTTTGTCTATAGATCATCACCAAAACAGATCCAGGTTCCACTCAGACAGCTGCGTCCTTAACTCAGTCACAGCACTCAGCCACAGCAACCTAATTTAACAAGACATGTCTATAATCCCTTGACCCTCTCAGGATATCATGGACTCATGGTGCACAGTGACCACGTTCTCCCCTCATTACAGTTACCAGAAGTCCTTATAATAAGGTATAGAAGTACACATGACACACAAATGCTCATTTGCACATTTGCAGACATTTATGTATTTTTTGTTAGTTTTTGTTGAAGACATTAATACATGCACTGCAACTCTTTGAAGACTTAGACACATGCATGATTTTTTTTTAAATTATTTTCACTATTATTTACTAGTTTCATTAACTGCTTCATAAGATATTGGGGCAATTTTGTCATTAAAATAACAACATTCTATCATCAACCTAAAGGGAAGGTTTATCTGGAAAGTTGCAACTGTGTTTTAAGCAACACTGTTAATGATGTGTTACATTTTGGGCTGCATGGTGTTGTTTGATAATGTATTTTCTTAGTTTTGTTTAGCTAACTGGCCAAATGTAGACATTATTACGTGATTTCAAGATCATGAAAAGCCAACAGCCGAATGCAGTATTATCTATGTTACTAGTCATGTGACATGGGATTTAGATGAGGCAGAGTCAGGGGAAGTGGACGCAACAAGAACTCTTTAAATTAGTTAATCAATGCAGAATTACTCTTGAATTAGATCAAATAAAGTGAAATCAATAATGGGTCATAGCTTTCATCTGGATCAGCGACCTTTTCATGGTTTTCTTAGCAGACGGAGCAGGCGTTACTAATGGCTGGACCAGCGTTTTGTTTACCTCTCCCACATTCCAATCTTTTACATCTACAGCTATCTGAAATGGTCTGAAACATTACATTGGCCTTGCCCCTCATGGTAGGAACACTCTTTAGACCACCATCCAGAGCAGCTAAGGGGTGGGAGGGACAGAGCTCTGTGACAGAAAGTAAACACATAGAACCTTTTCACATCTGGAATACTGATTGTCTGCACACAGTGTAGGCATTTAAACCTTGGTCTTGATGTACCTGTTAGCATTGCACTGCACATAAGCAAAAAGACTACTATGCCTTGCACATCGGGAAAAAGTCCCATACAGTATGTCCCTAACAATATGACCTTATTAAGGCGTGGAGTTGGGTAGAAGACAGGTAGATGGACAACCTATGGGGGTATTCATTCTGATGGGGTACCTGTTTCTTGGGGGACTTGTGGCATGTCACCCTCGTCCTTATGATTGTACCTGAGTGCTAGTGAATGTTTGTAAGTGTGGTATTGAATGGATGGATGGGAAAGAAAGCTTTGAGCGTTTCTATTTAGCTAGCAGCTTGTGTGTGTGTGTGTGCATGTGTGTGCGTGTGTGTGTATGTGTGTGTGTTTCCCACACTGCCTGGCAGGGTCGATGACTGGGGCTGAACGCTGTCGGAGTGGAGTGGGACAGGTCATAGCTTAGGGAGGGGTAGACATTGGACAGGGATTGATTAGTTGGCCTGAACTTAATCTGGTCTATTGTCATATATAAGTGGTTTATGGGAGGGTTGGGAGGATGCACAGTGTATCAGCTGAATCTGTCACTGTCTGTTAGAGAGCTGACATATTCTGCATGTTTCCTGTCTGTGCCATCTGAGCAAACATCTTTGCAAAATCTCCTGTGTTACACCTTTTTTTGTGATCAAATATTCTTTTATTATACAATTAACAAACAATACACTGGGACATAAGAACTCGTCCCAGGACCAAAAAAAGACAGAGAGGAAAGACTGGGAGAGGGAAGCTGTGTTGGCTTTTTTATTCATGAAAACTTCCAACGTTTATGAAATTGACAAAAGCCGTTATTGATTGATGACCATGCAGCTTTAAAATGACATCATGTAAATGAAAAGGTGTTTCATAATAACTTTCTCAACTCACAGAAGACCATGTAATCCAAGTAAAGAGATGAAAATAACTGAAATTGGAGGAACAAGATTTTGTACCTGACAGAAATGTTTATTCTTCAAGGGGATTTGCTATTTCTATCCTCCCAGACTATTTGCTGCAGCCTCATGTGTAACGTAATGTAGTAGAGACAGTGTTTCTTAGGAGGAATCAGCTGGGAATAGGATAAGGAGGCTTTGAGTCGTTATGTCTTTTGTGAGAAGTGAATAAAGAAAAACAACTGTGACTCACTCGCTAATGCAGGGAACTATTTACATGTCTCCCCGTGTCACCCATCTCAACATGGGAAGAAACCGGCTGTATGAGAGCAATAGAGGAAATAGCAATGAAGGGCAGTTAAAGGATCTACCAGTGTCCTGTCAAAACGCTCTAAGCTGTTCAGAAATCAGCTCAGAGGAAATACTGAAAAAGCACCTAACAGGTCTGTGTTTTTTATCCTGTTAGGTATTATTGTTTCATTTTAATATATTGCATTGATGTGAATTGGTTGCTCTATTTTAACTGAATCTAGGTCAGGGCCACCTAGTCTTGAGAATTAGACTGTGTATTTTGGGTTAAAAAAAAATGAAATATATATATAAATAATAATGTCTGACAGAAGTAATTAATCTTTTTCTCTGCCTGAGGCCAGACCTGGCTCTGGACCTGCTGCTGGACATAGTTGGATGTGTTGTGAATCAGCCAGCAGGTTTGTAAGTTGCTTTAGCCCCAACCTCGCAGACTTCTGCTGGAGCTCCACGTGGCACCTGTACCATTTCCAAAATCCTGGTTGCTTCTGTAAAAAGCAGCATTCTCAGATTCAGTTTGGTGCACTTCCAATTTCGCTGCCTAATCTTAGCCTCCCTCTCTCTTTGTGTTGCCCTACTCGCCCATAAATATGGGTTGGTGAATCAGTGATGCACGCTAATGAAATCATTTGCTGTGATTGAGGATTAGATGTAGCAGGAGCGGAATCAAACCTGCAATTTCTCTGGGGAGAAAAAGACACGTGTGTTTTTCTGAGGCACTCGTTATTCATTCATGACCATAAATCCCTCCTACCCTTTCACAAACGCTTGATTTATTTCATACACAAGCACCTGAATCAGGTGTTCCATATGACAATGTACCTTTGAACGATTGGATATGATATGAAGATTGCTGTGGCGAAAAGTTGTTTATTGTAGCGTCTAATACTACTGACCTCTTCTGCTGCCCCTCCAGTGAGATGGAATAACACAACAGTAATGTTATTTTGACCACAAAGTGAGCTGTTGGGCAGTGTTACCTGGATATGACCCCATATTAGGAATAATATGCAACAGTGGGAAGCATATCATTTCACACTAAGACTGTATCACTTAAAGATCATTCAGGGTAATGGCACTGTACAGCTAACTGGCAGGAGTCTGGCATTGTTCTGTAAACTAACCAATATACAAATTAGATGCTTAGATTTGGTTCTGAAAATACATGGTTTTAATATGTTTCTCTACTGGTCGCAGATGATCAGAAAATCCTGTGTAGAAGCCATAGGTGAGCCTGCTCTTCACTGGATTAGTCTGGGGGGAAAGAGAAAGGGCATGTTCATACTACATTTGGAGAGATGAGGGTTTACATAAAAATACTGCTTCTCGAAGCTTTCCTTCATCTGCTAAAGTATGTACTATAATTAAACTTAATCTGATGTTGGGTACATAATGTCGACAAGGTACTTACTTATACAGATTTATATATTTCCATAGGACCTATTTATATTTAAGTATTTATTTGAGACTCTTAATAAGTGATGTCATCACCCTAACAGATAATGATAAGCAATGTTCACCAAATTGTGTGTATATACAGAGTTCTTAACATGTCCATGATTTTTAAGGAAACATGTCATTTGCATTGTGTAATCGCTCTACTTTTGGTGTGGCCCAGGAGTGGGGACATTTTCATGACCTGATGCTACAGACCAAGACTTTCTACCTGAAGGCTAAACCTTTTTGTTTTGAGACTGGTTCAACACTTCTTACGAGGACACGCAGCCTTTTGGGGAGGACAGTATTTTGACCGCTTTGCTATTGATCAATGGATATCTATTTTTTGTGCATTTAACACAGGAACTGTGGGAAAAAGCAATAAGGGTAACTGTACAGGTATGATGTGACTGGATGTTTACTTACGGGACATTGCACTGACCCACACAAGATCCACACACGCAGTAGCCGTGGCTCGTGGTTTGTGTGGCAGTGAAAGGAGTGAGGCAAAAACGTCATTGTCGATAAGCACACATACTGGATGAAATAAAACGGTATAGAATAAAATATAAGGAACACCTGCCTGGAGTGTTTTTTTCTCTCTGTTAACATACAGCATGCTTACAATTGCACATCACGAAGTTGCTAAGACATAGCACGGTGCAATACTTTGGGGTGGTAGCTCAGTCCATAGGGAGTTGGGTTGGCAACCGGAGGGTTGCTGTTTCAAGTCCCAGTACGGACCAAAGTACGGAGTTTGGATTGGTAGCTGGAGAGATGCCACTTCACCTTCTGGGCACTGCCAGGTGCTCTTGAGCAAGCGCTTCCCCCAACTGCTCAGGGTACTGGTCCAGCATTGACAGCCCACTCACTCTGACATCTCTCCATTTATGCATGAATAGGTCCTGAGCATGTGTGTGTGTATTTCAGGCCTGTGTGTAGTGATTACTAACAAAACAGAGTGTAAATTGTAATTTCCCCACTGGGGATCAATAAACAGTATAACTTATGTGCACCTCTTTAGGGCATTCTGACACCCTTTTTGTATCCTGTGTATGTGTGTGCAGCAGGAAATTTGTGAGGTTACTCTCATTGTTTGTTCTCTCCATCTTGTGAAAAGCAAAAGTCTTTCCCCCACACACATTAATTCACGCAGATGCACATTAGGAGCGGTCAAGAGACAGGTGAAGCTTCTCCAAATGCTGGAAATGTTGGCAGATTGTAAAAAGAACAGTCTGTGTC
Source organism: Etheostoma perlongum (assembly GCA_026937815.1). Lineage (NCBI taxonomy): Eukaryota > Metazoa > Chordata > Actinopteri > Perciformes > Percidae > Etheostoma > Etheostoma perlongum. The sequence continues at coordinate 5,634,576 of CM049371.1, read as the reverse complement.
TGCCCCTGCGAGCACTAAGCCATCTGCTTCATTAGAATTTCCCCCTTGAGATAACCTTCCCTTCTCCAAAAGCAACTCATTTAAGGTGAAGGGCTTTGTTTTAGATGGTCTTTTGTAATGACACATTATTCTTCTTCTCTGATGCCTGCCTGCTGAGAGGAGAGGAGCTGGTTTAAGGTGGCCCGCTTGGCATCTGACGGCAACAAAAGGGCACACAGGAGTGGCACAACAGGAGCGTGGTGTAAACGCTGCATGCCATGTGAGCCTCCTGTATGATGCCAGTGTGTGGTTTTGTTCAGTGGGCCAAATCAGCGAGGTCATGGTGACATCCTCACAGTTGACAGAGGTGGCTGTCTCTCTGCTGCCATAGAGGGACAACCAGAACTAATGCCTTACTCTGCAGCATCTGGGATAATCTGCTCTAGTTCTCCTTGGGTCAAACTCAACAGTAATTAATCCTACCATTACCCTGCAGGTCTCAGGGTTAAAGCACTGTATGCGTATGACTCAAGTTTTTTACTTTTTCCAGATAGCCCCTTTCAACTCCACGCTGGGGCTGGAGGAGGTAGAAAGCCATAACTTTTACATAAATTAAAATGTTTTGATAGTAACATTTGAGAGGGACATGGGGATTTGGATGGATTTCAGGGAAACTTGAGCATCCTGAAAGTCTAACATCTGTACAGAGCAATAGTGGATCAAAAGTAGAAATTCAATACATATAAAGTTCCATTATCTTGTGTTCACATTCTCTTTTTTGCTTTTTTCCTGACTTAAATATTTGCAAGTTGTTGTTGTTGTTTTTTTAAGGAAAATGCTTTTACATTTCCTACATCTTCTTATGCTTGTAGCATGGAGGCCTGGCACTATATTTTTGGCAGCCCAGGGCCCAGAGCACTCAGAAACACACACAGTAACTACAGCACATCCGTATTAGTGCATTTTTTCCTCTTAAACCCTGCCGTCAAAACCCTTTGACGTCTGCCAGTTTGCTCACAAATATTGTCCTAATGCCAACTTTCCGATGCTCTAGCTTATGATGTGCATGGCTAAAAGTTTTCTTTTTGTGCCAATGTGTCTTTCCATGCATGTGGGCGACTGTTTACTTGTGTATGCCTCCTGGGATTAAGTCCATGAAAGCATACGCATGGATAACATCAGAAAGATGGCCACAGGTTGCCAACCTGATGTCCCCACTCTGCCTCTTGCTCTGCCAACCTCCCTTCCAAAAAGCCCAGGTCCCCTGCTCGCTACTTCCCTCCCTTGCTGAAATATGATGGTCAGAAATGGACCATATGTGCCCTACTTAGAGGAGGAGGAAGAATGCTGACAAAACGGCTGAACTATGTGTGGGTAAGTATTAGAAAGTGAAGGCTGCTAATGTCCAAGCTAATAGTTTTCCATCATGAGAAGACTTAAAATGTGATTAGCCCCGCGGCGAATGCATGTCTGTCAAACTCGATTTCCTTGTCCATGACTTACATGGACTTTGAGGACACTCTATATTCCAATGGTGAAAAGAAACATATATATTTACTCAAGTATTGTACTTAGGCACAATTTCAAGATACTTGTACTTTACTTGAGTATTTCAATCTTCTTACTTTAGACTTACAGTATATTCCACTACATATCAGTATATGAAAAATAGTGATCTGTGCCAAGTTGGGATCTATAAGTTTTTAGTAGTTCCATTAAAGAGACACTTCAACTCTACATTTTTGATGGTTTCATTTAAGTAAAAGTTAAAGTAGAAGTTGTGCATCCAGTGCATTAAAAAGTAATGGGTCCGGACCAAGCAGCCGTACGTGGCGAGTTCGGGGTAAGAATGTGTTCCTTAAGTGAAGGATGTGAGTAGTATTTTCACCTCTGTTATATTCATATTGTCCTCATACTGTTATGCACATTGGAAGTACTGTATATTACATAGTAATCACTCTTTTTTTAACCTTTTCTGGCTACTTCTGTGTTATCGGGTGAATGTTAATCGAAAATGAGAGACAGACTTTATTTTTGATGATTTGGTGCTGCCTTGAGCTGCGACCTTACTGTGATATGTCACAGCAGCTCAAGTTTTCACCCTGCCATCTGCTAACAGTCCGTCCTAAGTGTTCGTTTTGAGGCACAGCCAATCCCCCCCTCCAGACGATCCCTCGGAGGTTGATACAGTTAGCTGCCTATTTCTGACTAAGGAGGCTTAAGTCCATCTTGCAATGCTCATAAAATGTTTAAGTACTGTTTATTGAATCCGTCCTTGAGATTGAATTGCAATTCCAAAATGTGATATCTGCTATTTCCAAAACATGACCGCTACTTATCCTAACTGATTGCTGGCATGACAGGAAACTATTCCTGTGGATATTTGTGGGATTTTTATTGAAAGGATATTGATGTTTAGTGCTATTTTTTTTATTCTGAACAGTAAGCTGATATGTTTTTTCTCCAGAACAAACAAAACATTTTGCAAAGAAACCAAATACATTTCAATATATTAGCATGCAATATTGTTCAGTGGATAATTCCTGCATATTTCATAAAACCTCTCTCTCTTCTTATAAAATAATAACAGAAGAAGAACCCAGAGGAACTCATTTGAAAGAGAGGAAAATACCACCTTCTTATTTTTAGCAATGATAATCCTCCATGACTGGTGATCCCTCCTCCTCCTCCTCCTCCAGTGAGAGTCGATGGGGTAAAATATGGCATCCCTCTATCCCCCTTGGCTCCTGAGATTCTGCATCCTTCACCATACACCATTGTTTGCTTTTCACAGGGTGAGGGTAAACTGTAGTGTGCACAAAGTCCAACCCCCCCAGCTTGCAGTCTCTGTTCCCTGTTTATCATATTAGCCTGTGCCCTTGAGTGTTTTGCAGCCAGACTCATCCTTTGAACTAAGGAGAAAAAGCAGACCAGGCAGCTATACCATAAATCATGAGGGTTTAAATTCTGACAGTAAATGGCCTTGTGCTAAACCATCGGCAGGCTTCAGAAAGGAGCGTCTTGATTGGCTGTGTTGGAAGGCTTGTGTTCCTTCCATGGCTCCTCTTCCAGCCTTGAGAGAGATCAGAAAAACACAGTCCTTTATCGTTTTCTCTCTGGCTATGAAAACTAAATGAATATTAGCATCACAATAAGTTGTGTGATAAAATCATGTCGATGTGAGAGTCAGCCACGAAGAGCTGGGAGATCCAGGATCAAATTAACATCTAGAAAGGCTTAATAACACCAGTGCAGGACTAGGCATTGTTCAGAATAATGAAGACAGTTTGAGTGTCATTACTGACTCGCACAGTTATAACTAGTCTGTTGAGCAGAATTGCTGTTGGAGAGGAACAGAGAAGAGGAGCAATTTTGGAGACAGCCAGCCAAAGCACTGAATCGGACACTGGCCCTGCTGACCTCCATACTTCATCTCACCTGCAAATGAATGTCTTACAATTACATTTTAAATTGACAAACACCAAGATGTGTAATTCAAACCGGGTCAAATAATTACTTCTCTCTCTCTTCTACACTCTCGCCATGCACTATATATATATATATATATATATATATATATATATATATATATATATATATATTTGAAATAATGTCCCATTGTGACCTACTGGAAGGTGAGGTACTTTGCCTCTTTATATACAAATGTAGTCTCCCTTGCCAGACCTATCTCTACAGTGCTGCAGAGCACACACACACTCCTCACACACACTCCTGGATAGAAGAAAAAAACAATCACCATTCGTTAAGCTCCGGTAACAGTGACAGTGTATTTCCAAATTAGTCTTGGGAAGGAACTTGTTTGGCACTCCACAAAAGAAAACGGCACATAAAATATATAATGAAGTTAACTGCTCACACAATACAGTAATGGAAGAGATATTTAAATTAGCTGGATACATGGTTAATTAGAATTTACTCTTGCAGTGTATCACTCTGTGTATTTTGTGCATAGAAAATTGTCCCAGTTACATAGTAAATGCCATAAACATATTATTTGTAAATCTTGACAATCATTCCCGGAGAGAACCAAGCAGGCCTGCCTTGATGCATGATCCACATTTTTTTCAAAACTTTCCATTTTCAGCGAATAGCCAGCTAGCTCGGCAGAAGATCCGGTGGCGACAGATGCTCCTGGCGATTATCCGGTAAATGAATTGTTGTCAATCCAGACTATACCAAAAGTGACTTGAATCCACAGATGGGCTGGAGTCCTTATTATTTGAAAACAAAAAACAAACAAACCGGCATTCTTGCGATGGCCATCTTGATGCACACCCTAAATGAATAAACAAAATGTTTTTTGTCAACAAGGTAACAGATGGAAAGCTCATGGTAAAAGAGTTACAGCCAACTTTGTGATCATTCTCCGTATGTCAAGTGGCCTGTAATGTTATGTCATGTAGCTCAGGAGACCTGTTACCTATTGAGTGGAATCCGAATCAGCTGTGATTGTTAGACCTTAGTACAATGGAAGGCTGAAAGGCCTTTCACTGAATGATTTCTTTCCCCAACATAAAAAGTCCCTGTCTCTGACCATCTCTGGTGTGCTTAAGAGGCAAGAATAGATCTCACCATAAGGCTGAGAGGACTGTTGAACAATCAGCAGCACATTCACAAAGAGAGGGCTGTGGAGGGAGGAGGAGAGAGCTGGGTGGGCGAGGTGAAGAAGACAGGAGAATGAGAGGTGGGTGAAAAGGGAGACCTCATGAGCAAATTTAATTAGGTTGAACACCATGGCTACATGGTCTAAATGATTCATTATTATTAACGCCTATAATTGATTGACATTCCTTATTGACCAGGTCATCTTTTGGCTGTTGTTGAAAAGGGAACTTTGAATGGATTTCTGAACTTTTGCCAATATGACTTCAGAAAGAATCAAGTCACATATAGCTTTAGGAGATGTGCAGATCAGTCAGGAATTTGGTGATGCTGCCATTCTCTCCTTTTACCTGTCAGCACTACAAAGTCACAGTACAATTGATGTCAGTCCCCTTACAACAGAGAGAGCTACCTGTGTAAAAGAAGTATCATGTGACTGAGGAACATACAAAACAGGTCTCATTCATTTAAAATTAAAAGTGCAATCAGGTCTGTCAAATCTTTCCAAAATTCAGTTTCAAATCACTGTTGCCAAAATGAAACCATTTAGTAATCTTACCCAGCTGTGGTTAAGGTTTGGTTGAGTTTAAGTTAAGTTTAAGTTAAAAAAATTACTTGATAGGAACAGATCATGGTTTTGGGTTAAAAAGCTCATTTCTCTGCTACGGGGGAGATGTCTAGTTAACACGCTAACAAACAACGTAAACGAATAAAAGATGCTAACTACACTTACAATTCTGACACGTCTGCTATTAAAGCTGTAATTTTGTTCATTCAACCACACCGACCCCTTCCCTCTTTACTACATGTCTAACAATATAATATAATAATAATCACATAACTACCCCAGTTTGCTTCAGACAGACAAGAGTCTTGTTGATATACCGTATATATATATATATAAACATGTTGTTTTTCTAAAACGTGACATCATAGGGAGTAAGGTAGCCTATCTGAAGCAAGTTTCACAGAGGCTATAGAGGCTTTACATAATGTGAAGGAAGCAAATGCTAATGGATGACTGACTTTCATTATCAGAGGTGGATCCTTTTGCAAGCTATTGTACCTTTGATGTTTTCTCCTCAGGTGTTTCACAGGGATTCATGTTTGAGTTGCAAAATGTGCAAGATTAATGTTGCATGTAATTGTGTGTGTGTGTGTGTGTGTAGCCTATGTGTGTGTGTGTGTGTGCCAGTCCAGCACACAAAAGCTAGTATGTCAGTATGTATGAGGATATATAGGAAATAATTCATACTTCTGTCTTACACACACTATCATAATCTTGCATATTCACCACTATACTCACACACACACACACACTATATAAACATTACAATCTTTTTACATGTATGTATGAGAGGGTATATAGTAGTGTATGTTAGAGAGTATAGGAGTGTATGTGAGAGGGTATAATAGTGTATGTGTGAGAGTATAGCATTGTGAGGATGGTCGTTGAAATCCAGGAAGGGGTAAGTTGATTAAAAAATAGCCAAGGACTCTTTTTATTAAAGTCATCCTATCCGCATTGCTTCCCCCCCCCCCAAGTCAATGTTAGTATGGTCGTGACATTAGTAGCCTGGTGCTAGTTGCTAACCGCATATAACACAGGCTAGCCATTTAGCCATTTTTCATTGAAAAATCCATAGTTAATATGATCAAGCAAGTTTGAGCAAGCAGAATTAGATCTTCTGTTTCACATGAGAGAGACAAGCCTGAAAAACCACAGTGTATGATATTTTACCATACAAATACATTTGACTTTGACTAGGAGAATAAACTAGCAGCAGTTATGGAAGCATATTGGTAGTTCTAGTACTCAGTGCTGCGCTTACTCAATTTCATATTAATTTGCTATTCAGTGCGCAGCTTATTACAGTGTAGTTCTGCATTTATTTTATATCCCCTATCTTTGGGTATGGAGACATCAAAGTAGGCTGTTTACAGCAAAAATAACATTAAATGAGAGAGCTAGCTCTAGGATTGGCTGGCTAGCTAGCTAGCTGAGTTGCAGTCATTTGACTGGGTGACCATGTTTAGCCTATATGTTATGTGTAAAAAGAAGATTGCCATTAAGATGAATCGTGATGCAAGCTTCTCTCTTATTTATGAATCTTCATTCATTTACAGCATGTACGATTTCATTTCAGATTGAGTTGGTGAACATATTGCAATTTCTGTAAGTCTACCAATAGGCTTAAATAAATAGTGAAGTCATGATGAGGACGCTACTTTGTCTTTTGGATTAATGAAGCAGTACACAGAATAAATATGAAAAGGAGATAAGATGGACAGTCTATGGAGAAAATGCCTTCCTTCAGTTGTGGTTTGAGTTGTATTTAGTTTCATCAGCTACCTTTGCAGACTCTTCTACAGTAGCTTTGTTAACTTTGATCACTTTGTTTTCACATTCTTTTCATATGCTCTGTCTTTATCTTTCCCCACTTTTTAAAACATTTTCTACATGATAGGTTTAATTCTTTGGTGTTATTTCTTTTCAGAGCAAGAGGGACCCTTGGGGGTATCCTGGCCTAGTTGGCGAGAGCAAATGCAATTCCACCCCTGGGCTTCTCCTCATGACCTTCAGTGGATTCTCTCCATGAGCTGCCTCTCAGACAAGGCCGTCATTTACCCACAACAAACATATGCATTAACTGCCTGCAGTTGCCAGTCCTGAAAAAAATTCGATGATTTCAAGGAAACTATGGATTTTGCATTGACACTCAGGGATTTGATCAAGAATGACTTCAGAGAACTGTTTCCTGAACATACATTGTTAAAATCTGTTGCCTGTTGAACTTTATTAAAACACTTACCATTTCCTAATACATTAATGTCTTGTTTAAACAATTAAAAATGGAATAATCATTTAACTAAAAAACTAAAAAGAAAGAAATATATATATATATATATATATATATATATTGTCATTGGCTAGTGGGTCTCCAGTTTCCAGAATTCTGTTCATAACTATTTCTGTTATGGTTGGGGTCCGGCTGGCCGTGAGTTTTTTTTTGTTTACTATTTTTTCCGTATTTTCGGTGTCCTGCCCTGTTCCCTGCTTTGTTTGGTTTTTCCTTCTTTCCTGCCGAAGCCAGCTGACTACGCACACCTGCTCATCGGTCATCAACTGCTCCCGCTTTTCACACCTGCCTGCCATCAACCATCTCCCACAGTATATCTACCCCGGCTCTTCATCCACTCTTCACCTGATCTCCAGATATCCTCATTTCCCGAGTTTCCCCCCCCTCCGCTTCCCTGTTCCTGGCGTCCATCTTCCCACTCCAACTCCCTAATTCCTGTTTTCCCAATACATGTTATTATTATTGAGCCGTGCACTTGAGTCCGTCTGTGCTACCCTAACAGTTTAATTGAAAATAAAGTCATTTTAGTTGGGAGTGACTCCCAACTAAAATGTTCTGCATTGCCTCTCCACTGTTGAGAACACCTCTCAGCCACAGTTCAAGGGGCGTTTGTAATCCCTGTGTTGACAATCTGTGGTTGTTCCACTGATTTCTGAATACTGTAGTTGCCCTTTGAACTCTTGGCAAGTAGATGTAGTGTAGATGAAATAAGTGAAGTTCAATTGTAGAGTCCAGTATTCCCTTTTTTCTATGAAAGAGAAGAGATCACTGTAATAGAAAGAGACAACTCTGTTTAACTCTGGCCATAACCACTCAATCCTCTGGTTGTGAACACTGCGTCCAGTAATGATACCTCTATTTAACCCTCTTCTTTCCAGCATATACTGGGCAACCCTGGTGTTCTCCATGCCATGATCACAGCGTATTCTCAAGGGAAGGCCAACATTTTCTACACCTACACAAAACACGAAAACTTGATGCTCTATTGTTATTTAGGCACTGAAAGTATATGATAGTCCTACTAAAGCGGTCAACATATCCATAATACATCATACTCCACCTGACCAGTTTATGGTTTCCATCTATATGCCTATTGAAAGAAAATTTGATAATTCATTTTTTACCATGTGATGAAGAGATCCTACAGTTTGTTAAATGTAGTATATATTGGCCAATTGGGTCAAGATGTTGCAAGCAGCGTCTGACATGCCAGCGCTGTATTCTAAGGTTGCGTGTTTGAGATGCCGGGCGTACATACCTTTCCCCTGAACATGGAGTGATTTGAAGCTTCATCAGATATTGCTGTATATAGCTGAGGGAACCAATTTGTAACTGCTGTCTGTGACGGTACAGTGTCATCTTGCTGATTCCAAAGCATACAGATTTTTGTTCCCAATTCATGCCAAAGGCAAAACGTGGGCAATTAGTTGATGTAGTATATTGTAGAAATATCCCTGACATTTTTTGTCCAACATGGTTGTTTTTGTCCTTAGTTTCTGCTTCTTGATTTAAATGTTCCTTGTTCCTCTGAGTTGGTGTCTGTACTTTCAAAGCAGCAAGCCCATCAGCTAATGATAACTCAAATTGGCCCCCGGTCTTCCTGATTGATCAAACCAACTTCCTTTTCAACTATACTCTCTCATACAAACTGTTATACTCTCTCACACACAACTTTACTTTCTCTCTTACACAAACTACTATACTCTCTCACACACAACTTTACTCTCTCACTTACACACTACTATACTCTCTCACATACAGTACACTACTATACTAACACACATACAATGCTATACTCTCTCTCTCACACACACACACACACACATATACACACACTACTATACTCTCTCACATACACTACTATACTCTCTCACATACATTACTATACTCTTTCACATACGCTACTATACCTTCTCATACATACATGTAAAAGGATTATAATAGTGTGTGTGTAGGAGTATAGTGGTGAATATTCAAGATCATGACAGTGTGTGTAAGATAGAAGCCTCTTACAGAATAAGAGGAATGGAGAAGTGTGTGGAGGAGAGAGCCCTGAGATAGTGTAGGAAGGAGGAGGAGGGTTTGAGAGGGTGTGAATGACCTGTAAAGGTGATGGGTGAGTGATGGAGTGTAAGGAAGAGACGGACAAACAGGGAAAGAAAGAGGCGGTGTTTTGGAACATCCAGTTCTGCTATCTTTCTAATCTCGGCACAGCCGTTGGTATTAAAGGAGGCAGTTAAAGTCAATATGATTTGTTTGTGTCAACCAAAAAGAAAAATTTAGATTATTAGTTTCAGAATTTTTTGTTGTTGTTTTCTTGTTTCGTGTTTACCCAATTGACCGTTTGCTAAACCCTTCTGCCAAACAGCGACTCTCCAATCACAGCAAGAAGGTACAGGGTTTGAACCCTGGTCGTCCCGGGCCTTTCTGTGTGGAGTTTGCATGTTCCCCCCGTGTGTGAGTGGGTTTTCTCCGGGTACTCTGGTTTTCCCCACTACTAAAATATCTTCCCCTCCCTCTCTACCAAGCTGAGGTGTGATGAGCGTTTGGCGTCATAAGGCTGCCGTGCATCCCCTAGGTGGGTGCTACACATTGGTGGTGTTAGGGACTAGTTCCCCCTCCTTTGAGTGTCTATGATAAAGCGCTATATAAATGTAATGAATTATTATTATTATTGTTAATATTATTATTATTATTATAGCTCAGCAATGGTAACTTGGCAGGGCAAGTTGAATTGGTTTGCATTGGGCTCTATTAAGAAAGATACTTTTAAAAATTTTTTAAACGTATTGATTATGTCTTTACTTATAATATTCATAATACCAGGACTAACTGGTAGTGATGGCCGAAGCTTTGTGAACCAGTGTCTTTATTTTCTGAGCCCACTAGATGACTACATGATAGTTTATCTACCTCAGTATGAAATTTAAGTATCCATTGTTTCAATAACTACCAAGAATTTTTTTGTGAGAAAAACTGCTCATCTCAACATTGTAAACTGCATAGGCTACAGTATGTGTCCTGCAAGAAAGTAAAGCTTTACAGACAACAGAATGGTAACTGCTCTGAATGAGACAACATTGCTGTCAAATCATAAAATATGGTAAAGAAAAATCCGGACTGACCATGAAATGCCATGCATTTTTTCTACAGTTCAGAGTTTTACATTTACCCTATTTTGAGAGAAACGGAGCTTGCTTTGTGAAATAGTGTGACTAACTGGCTGTATCCAATCAGTGAGTGGAGTGACCCCAGTGTCTTAAATCGCACAGAGGGAGTTGCTGAACGAATTCAGTAATTCCCACATGAGACAGATCTTGCACTCAAAGAGGTGAAATCCACTTCCTAATCCCCTGCCAAAAACTCAGCTGGAGAAATGAAAAAATTGGTTTTCTGCAGTTAGTTTGCTGGAGCTCCAATAAGGATCCTATGCTGTCTCTCTCTCTGGTTCCCTTACTGACACTTTCTCCCCTTCACCTCCATCCAAAGCCCTAAATCCTTCTGACTGTGGACAAGCAGACAGTTAATAAACCTAACAGCCAGTAGGGAAATGCTAGTGTTGCCTGTGTGTGTGTGTGTGTGTGTGTGTGTGTGTGTGTGTGTGTGTGTGTGTGTGTGTGTGTATGTGTGTGTGTGTGTGTGTGTGCGTGTGCGTATGTGTGTACGTGTAAGAGGTCCACCTTTTTACTCTACTGTATCTACAGTATGTATATAGTTTTCTTGGCAAGAAAAAACACCCTTTCTGAAACTAATAGCAGCTTGAATTGATAAATCCATCCACAGTATTTTCCAGAGCCATCTTTAAACCTCAGACATCCTTCTATTGCCACAGTGGACTAACAACTGTATACTGCATGTGGGAAGATATATCTCAGTGATACTATTTAACAAAGCTACAAATTGCTGAAGACATGGTTCATTATCTGAAGCACAATGATGATGAGGCGTCAAAGCCAAAGCCGGATTTAGGCATGGATGTTTTGTGCTATGTCACGGCTGAGAGGTTGGGTCACACTGTTTGATATGCAGGTGCACAGAAGCCCCAGGTTTTCTACAGCAAGCAGGCAGCTCTTTTGTCAGAGGGGTACTGAAGCATGACAACTAAAGACGCACACATGAAACACACACACACACACACACACGTCCCCTCACGCCAGCCATCCGCCACAGGACAGCTGATAAAAATATCACAAGCCCTATCAGGCAATTAAACAGGAAGACTCAGTAGAGTGTGTTGGCTGCTTAATGGCTTTGGGCTCCCCGCAGAGGAGCCAGTGTGACTAGTCATCAGGGGGGGATACAGACCACTGATGGAGTGGGAAATCAAAATGTGGGTGAAGCAGCTACATTGGTCTCAGTGAACAGTTTTTCTGTCACGTGGTAGAAGAAGACTTTTCAGGGAGGTCTTACCACGTACTGAGAAAATGTTTATTTGTGGAAAAAAACGTTTAAACTGTAATCCTATGTCAGAAATTAGAATGAAGATATTCATCATCAATGTAAATAAACTAACTTTAAACATTACTTTTTATGAATAGTATGTTGGTACAAGTTTTCACCAAGTCATAATTTATTAATTGTCAAATAGAGGGTTTTTTAATGGTTAATGAATCATTAGGTATGTGTCAGTAATAAGCCATTTTTTAGCTTAACACGTGGGTTGCCAGGTTGTGAAAAATCCTCCACCAGCCATGGGCTCATGGATTTTTAGCTTTTTTGTAGCTCTTTACAAATGGTTTGTAAGTTAAAACGTATAGGTTTATAAAGGATTTATTATCTATGCCTTAAACATTTGTAATAAGGCCATTTATCACCAGCTCTAACAAATTACAACAAATTACGATTCCTCGAGTTTCATTAATTATCATTTGTACATTTTTCTGTATGCAGTGTTCAAAACTGTCTCACACTGGTCTTTGAGCTGCGATATTGAGATGCAGTCAGAGACCCATGTAAAGGTTTTGCTTTCTATGACAGGTACATTCTTGGGCTCTAGGTTTGGGACCTTATGGTAATCTGTCTGTCAGCTAAGTAAACATATATGACAGCCTGTCACTGGTGAAGAAGACAGTATCTCTGAATGACAGTTAAAGGAAAAGCTATATTATATGAAATTGTATGGAGACATGCAAAAGCTTGTCATTGGTCCTTGAGCCTTTTTCATTTCCTTAGAAAGATATTCATTTGGCTGTTTTCCAATGAGCATAGACTTCTTGTTTTGTGACAAATATACAGTAAAACCATTATGCTCTGCTATGTTTTTTGGGAGTTGCTGTTAAAAACTGATTTGGTAAGACATTTTGCTTTTTTTCTGTTACTTCCTTGTAAGCAATTACATCAAATATAACATCTTGACTATCTCTGTGTTTTCTGTGCTCTGATTATCCCTAACAGCAGCACCACAGTTCGACATCCCTGGATAACCATACAGCAGTTTATTATCACATCTGTACATGTAGATGTCATACCCCTGATCCTGCTTCACCTAAAGACATGCAGAACACCATGGAGGTGATGGGCCTACACTTCATAATGGACATTATTAACTGGGCAATAGAGGTTGGTATCTGCCCCCTGGCATGTCTTGGCTGCTGGCTTGTCTACCACTCTCACCTCAGCAGAGGCTCTGTGATGGACTCCATATCGCCTCACACAATCTCAGCCAGCCGTTACAATGTTGGATGAGAGCATAGACTGTGAACGAGACACATCTTTTTGGTTTTGTGTGTGTGTTTTTATAAGAGATATACAGTAAGAAAAAGGAGACAGAGTGACAGCGTGTGTCCCAAGTTTCTGGTTCCAGCTAAAGTTAATGGAGACAGATAGTACTTACTCCAGTGGAACAATAGCAATGATAAACTAGACACCTTGTGTATAACTCAAACAAAAATAAACATTCACCACTGGTGGAAAACCTTTTCTCAAAGGGCTTTCTTTATTGGTTGGAAAAATCTCTTTCAGCTCCATTAGGGTTTAAACATTACAGAGAAGATGAGACATATTTTAGCACATTTGTAATTGTGAAAACTCACATTCGTAAACCAATTATCCTCTGCCTGAAACTTTGGTCAGAGTAATAATAACTGATATTACTTAGTTTGTAGGAAGGATTACACCACAATGAGACATTGCTAGTGTTGCATCAAATTAAATCTAGCTTTTAAATGTGCTTGGAGTGTGCTGGTTTGCAGATGTGAAGATTATATCACATTGCTCGCAGGCATATGAGTAGCAGTGTGTACAGTTGGTACAAGTGATATTCAGTGCTGTGCTATTAACAGTGCAAAAATTGGATTCAACAGGCAATCAAGGACTTACTTGTACAATACTGATTAGAATAATACTATCAAGCGTATAATAACCAGCCGGCTGACATGTTGCCTAATGTGTCTCTTTGTGTTTTCAACCGAACATGGCGCACCATGGTGGATTTGGCTGACAAAAACCATGGGATGGAAACACATGGAGAGTGGGTCAAAATGAAAAAAACACTTACTCAATGTAACAGCTCCATGTTCAACTGTACTCTCTATACATCCTACTTCCCTCGCTATCAGCACTGACATCCAGATGAAGGGCTGCTAAGTCAGCTCTGGTCCAGCCTGCTCCACAGCTCAGCCTCCCAGTGTGTGCATGCTGCAGACAAAGATAGGACTCTCAAAGGGCCAGCACAATACTGGCCTGCTCAAAGGCTCCCCTTTCTGCCTGCTCCACTCAGTCTCCCTCCATCCCACTTTTTCTAATAGAAAAATAACCCGGCCCACACATCAGAACATGCTGTAGCATTGGCAAAATGACTTATTACCCCTCACTGCACACTTTCCTCTCCCTCCCTGGATTCATCAAGCTCCCAACCTCCCCTCAAAATGGCTGGCACCTCCTGGCGCTTGTCTAGCCTGTCACACTTCCTCTGCAGTGACCTTGAGACAGAGATGAAGGAGTGACGGTGCTACCATAACTGTCGCAATACTGTCCCCCCCCCCCCCAAAAAAAAAAAAATACAAAGCAGCAAGATGGCTCTCACTTACACTGACAGCTGAAGGAGGGGGGGAATTCTCTGCATATCCGCATCAATCAGATTAGGGTGCCTCTCTCTGGTCCTTTCTATTTCCTATTAACTTAAAGTTGCTGATGAAACACTGAGCTGTAACATTGTAACTGGGGTTACAGAGCCACAATGTAGCTTTCACGATCTTCAGTAATTACGTCAAATTCAAAAGAGTTCAGCAGCATGAAATTACAGGCAAGTTTAATAAGTATCTGCAAGATTATTAACAGATTTTGTGGGTGGGTGGGGGGGTGGTAGATTGTTTTTGACAGCAATTTGAAATTATGTGACAATGTGTGAAAAAAAAATGTCTGCTGTGATCAACCACCTTCACATTGCAAGATGATCCACCCCTCTTAGGAAACTGTTTTGACCAGTCACATGAACCATCGCATGCCATTCTTCCATGTCCTGGTGGAATAGGGAAACAGACAAGAGATGATGCATGAATTCTTAATCAAATAAAGACAGTGAGAAGTGATAGGAGTGGAAGGCAATCATCCAGGCCGTGCAGAATTAATAAGGCGGTGGCTTCCTTCCACATGCCAGGTTTCTGAATGACTCCTCTTGTCACTATTGGCTTTCTGGACTTTACCATCGTCCTCCAACCCAGGGCCCAAACTCCAACCTGTGACGTCAAATCTGCAGCCACTCTTCATGAAAACTGGAGGACCGATTGGTTTACAGGCTTGTTCACCTTGTGTAAATTTGGAGTTTTCAGACTGCTGAAAAGTCGGCATCCCTGGCTCAGCGACCCTGTCCAGAACAGCCTTCTCTGACCACCTGAGCCTGTGCTGTGTCCATCTGCTGGCAATCAAGTCGAAAGCACAGAACAAATTCATTGCTTCACACCAATTCAAAGTCTATTTGCACTCGCCCTGCGAGGTTTCACCTCTCCCTTACACTTCTACCTCTTTTCTTGACACCTGTGGTGATGACACCAGAATAATGCTGCTCTGTCCTTATTGCTTAGAGTGAACAAAAAATTACTCACGGAGGAGTTGGGCATTCCCACGACAACCAGGTCCTGTGGTATAGGCAGGGATATCAGGCCCAGCCCAATGCTATTTGCATACAAATTGCCCAGCTGGCACCTTGTTGTTATGACAACGGCACACAGCTCCCAGAATTAATTTGAAAGTGAAATACAAAAGGATAGCAGCCAGCGATGAGAGTCATTGGCAAAAATCTTTTTTTTTATAATGACAATGTAGATGACACTGACTCTATGTCATGTATCGCCTTAGTACCTAGTACCTGCAGGAAATGAGGAAAAAATCATATTATCAAGACTGGAATTATTGGACAAGATACTGACTAGAATTTAGGTCATATAACTTCAACATTAAATGGATATGTACTGTACCTACAATAAGTTTAGCTGAAGAAAACAATGTTTAATATTATGTGAATAATTAACAAAATATGCAACTATTCTGCAACAACCACATTTTGTATGAGCTCTGGCAGATACTTTCCAAAGTGCACCTGTCTTTCCTTAGTTCACCTGATTTTGCAAACCTTAGTTCATATAATTCCTTACAATGAGCCATGTAAAATCCTCAGAGCCTGAGAGGAAACATAAACTCGGCTGACAACACAGTGTCCTCTACTGGCAGCATGTGGCAGGAAGTTTACACAACCGCTTGTCTGTCTAAACGGATAATATTTAGCTCAAGGGCAACTGAGCTGATGCTTTTCCATAGTCATCCTGCCTCAGTTTACTGGCCAGTTAAATTGCCCTGCTATGGGCACCATGAGCATTCTGTGAACCCAGAATATCTACTTATCCCAACAACCCCCACGAGACTGGTTTAATCATTGGCTTCTGTGCAGCTATCAGACCATCACAGGCTAATCAGTGCCTCTCTCAGTGGGAAACAAAGCAGTTCCTCGTTCCAATACTTGACCTGTAATACTGTGAAGAGTGCTGATCTGTGGGCAAGGTGAGCACTTTTTCCCCTTTCAGCGTTTTAATGATGAGAGCACCACAGAGTCCTAGTCCTGATACAGATTGTTAGAGACAACTGGTGCAAACCTCTTCAGCCCAGATTGAAAGGCCTGTATCAGCAACAACACAGCCGGCTGTGTGTGTATGTGTGTGTGTGCATGTGTGTGTGTATGTTTGGCAGAAGGAAGGTGACACATCCTGCCTCCCCAGCATATAAATTCAGGAGCCTTCTCGCTGAAGTGGCGCTGGCTTTAAGGCATGACAGTTAACTACGCTGCTTCCCCTGAAAGTGCAACCTTTCCCAAGGTTACAACTCGCCAGCAGCTTAGATAGGCTACTTACTAAAGCACCATCCCGCTCATTTGTGACTTACCATCCAATTTAACATGGCAACCCGATGGGGACTCTGTGGTGCAGGGAAGATCAGCCATGACTTCAGCGGGGCCATGAAGATCACCAGGTAGTCTATCCAAACAAACTCACTTGTCTTTATAATGTCTTTATTGCTACACAAGGTGTGTCCCTTGCACTGAACAGAGCTGCTGCCACAGCAACACTGTGATGAATGTGTTTGTGTGTGTGTGTGTGTGTTTACTCTCTTTCACACAGATAGCAGTCATTGCATCGAGGAGTTTGGAGTGTGCCAAAGAGTTTGCCCAAAGAGGTATTCCCCAAGGCTCACGGCAGCTATGAGGAGCTGGCCAATGACCCAGACGTTGGTGGGTTAAGAGCTGTGAGCGCCCTGGCAGCACAGGCAGAAATAATAGCATGTTTCTGTTTGAAGCTGAGCCTGGAACATCTTTGCCCGTACAGACTGAGAGTGCTTCACACAGAGCACTGGCGTGTCGGTCTGCTGTTCCTCAAGGCCGGGAAGAATGTCTTGTGCGAGAGACCGCTCGCTATGAACTCCGGACAGGTGAAAGACCTCGTCGCAGCAGCCAAAAAAAAACAATGTCTTTCTGATGGAGGTAAGGTTGTAGGGATACAGTCATTCATGTAGACCTTTGCCAAGGGGCTACTTGCTGGCAGTAGGGGTCATTTCAGGCGCAGGTTTGGTAGCAACATAACACAAAAATGAAGGTGTGTTAAGACGTTAAAACTGGAAGGTAACACACAGACATCCTTCCCTTTAATATCTTTTGAAATGCACACAAGATCATGTGCATGTATCAAATGCAGACAAATATTTTGTTTATGTTGCTCCTAAATTAATTGTTTGACATATAGGCAGGTTGGCTTAGCGTTATTTGCTTTCCTGCCAAGAATTAGATGAGAATATAAATACCGTAGCCATGTCTTAGCGTGCTATCACTCTTCTCATCTAACTCTCTGTTAGAAAGCAAATAAGCACATTTCGCACATTGTCTATCTATTGCTTTAACCTGTCACAAACAGGATTGCAGCAGGTGGCATTTTGGTCTACGAACAGTTTGTTAAAATTCACCTTGAAATTTAGGTTAACAGCTGTACAGTATTATCGCAGGAGTGCAGATATTTTAAGAATAAGTAGTAGTAAAGAAAATGGGAATATTTATGACTCATGGTGCAGGAATACAGCATGTCATGTTTGACCAGCACATCTGACACAGAACTTACAGGAGGTGGGAGAAGTGGAAAGCTGTGGTAATAAACTGCTGCTTAGATGAAACTCCAGTATAAGCTGTTTACTAGTGCAGTGGTGCTATGTTGTCTCCTCTGTCGTTCTAGGCCATCTGGTCCCGCTGTTTCCTCGGCCTACCTTGCCTCCCCTCAGCTCCACATTCCCTGCTCAGTGTAGAAGGAGCTGGGTGGTGCGCACTGCTGGATATCGGAGTGTACTGCCTACACCATGAATCAGTGATCACTGGCTATTGAAACCATAAAGAAAAGGCAGGAAAATAAGAATCCCAAGTGGGATGTAGAAGAAACTTAGCCATAAAATCACATTTTTTAAAGAACTGTCCAACATGTAAACACCTCGGGGAAGAATTCTTCACACAGAAAATCCCAGACTTATCTTTAAACTGTCAGACTAATCCAAATCCTCCCCGGAGAATACAGTAATTCAGTAAACCTGACAGGGGAATATGTAACTGCATGTCTCACAGCCAGATATTCTTTAATGTAAGACCATCACATCACACTATCCTATACATAATCCACATTTTCTTATCCTTTACTTACCTTTATGTAACATATTTGACGATTTAATAACTATAAAGGAAAAAACGTTTTTTGTGACATATTTATTATCAGGTCATGCCAGTAAAGCTGAATAGAACCTGACCTAGTGAAAGTGTGCTGATGAGCAGTGTATTGAATTGAGGTGGACTGAACTAAATGAAACAGAATGGCCTTTTGCGCCTTTCCAATTGCTGCTCGACTTCCGAACAATGCTGTCATCAGCGGCACCAAGGGCTCCATTATAAAGTATGCTATGCACAGGAACATTTTACTTAATTAAGAAATGATTGAGACGTGCAAAAAACTGAGTTAACTGGAAATTACTTTCACATTTAATTAAACTGAAGTATTCAGACAAGGATCCCCTGCATTTGATGATTTATGAGTTGAGTGATTGGATCATCCAAAAATGCATTTCCTCTTTTCTCTCCCAGGTTTTTGGCCCCATGCACTGCCCTACCACGCTCGTGGTCAACGACAAAGAGATAGGGGTACTCGCTGCCCATTTCCTTCCCCCCTCTGAATTTCACCAACAGCACCGGGCTTCGCTATGAGGCAAAGGAAGGGAGGCAGTGCCTGATTAAAGGTAGGTGATGATAAAAGGAGAGATGTGTATTTGTTTTCAAAGAGGTGGAATTGCCAAAACCACCGTTTCAAAGGTAGCCTAAAGTGAGTTTGAAAGAAAGCCGCTGCAATTCAGTGAAACAATCGCCTTGCTGGAGCTTCTTATGAGAATTTCTATGAATGCACTAATCAGATTGACTCAGAATCAATGCTGCTATCAGTCCTTGGAATGTCCTCTAGCTTATACAGTATTACACTCCTATTGGTTTAGCCTCCTTTATGACTTTACATTCCCTGCTTTGACATAAAGTATGCTTCATTGTGAATATCCTCATTATTTAACTGTTTCTCACTCAGTCTGATTGTTCTGTTAAACTCCTCTTCATCTGCAGGACTTGAGGAGAGCCCACGGATGCCTCTGGCAGACTCTGTCTTACTGGATGAAATCAGGAAACAGGTGGGAGTTGCCTTCAACTAGGACAGACAGGGACATCACTGCAAAGATGGGCTGTTTCACCTGACCTAAACCTACTCAAATGGAACAGAGGGAGCTGCTCGGGGCAGGCTTTGGATCTTTGGTATAAGCAGATCACTTATGGCAGTGTGTGAGAAAGCCCAAGCAGTTACAGTGTCACTGAGACAACTGTGACTCAGATAACATAGTGAGCTGCCACTGAATTAAAGATACAATCAGCATATTATTAGGACATGTAAATCTTGGGTACATGTATTAATCTTTTTTCTTTCATTTCCTTTTTTTTGCATTTTTTATTTTAAACTGTGCATGTAACACCTTGTAGGTCCTCATGATACAGTACACAGCAAACACTGACAGTTTAAAACTGTCTTAAACCAGATACAGTACATCGCAATGTAAACACACAGGGCAACCATGTCCTGTAATCAGTCCTAGTCCTTTGAAGGAAAACCCAGCTGTCACTGTGGGATGTGTGATTGATGAATCCAATAAAGGACCAATTGGGAAATCCTTGTTTCATTTCCAATATCATCCGCAGGAGAGAAGAAGAGACTTCGAGTGGCACATGATTTGAATCAAAGTGTTCTGTCATGTCTGACCCTTGCAGCCGTTACCAATAGACTCGCTGTTCTCCATACAAAAATAGGTTGCACTCTGCTTTTCAAGGTTAGGACAGAGCAAGGCTTTAATGAGTCAGCAAAGAGCATGGCTCATTTAGTACTTGTTCTCTAACCTTTTGGGCTCATAGGACTTCTACAAACTGGAGGGTGTCTCATTGATACATGATGTGGTCTATGAATGGGAAATGGCACATTTCCATGCAGTTGCATGTTGCCTCCTGTTTGCTTGCTTAATGAATACTGCAGAATTTTATTTAGGAACAGAAAAAACAATGATTAGGAAATTATAAACAATGACATGCATATTCCTTTCTATACATGTTGTGCTGTTTCTGTGCCACAACTGTAACCTATTACATTTCCTCATTTAATAGAGGTTAAATAAATGGACCATTCAGCCTCAAGCAATAAAATGATAAATAGCAGGCCTGAAAAAATGTCCTTGTACATGTCAGCTCTTACCATAAAAAAGAGGGTGGGTAGAGTAATGTAAAAGATGAACAGTAAACAGTAGATTTGAAAATTAAAATAGATTAAAAAAATAACAATAATACGAGTTCTGGTTAAACAGAGCTGTCGTTGTATCAACTTAATTTTACTGTCTATGAATATAAAGGCTCTTTGACTCAACTCATTTTGTTGGACATTAGCAAATCATTTATAGTGAAAAATCAAGTGAAAACTTGGACAACTGTAATAACACCAAGCAGGCGGTGAAAGCACCGATTTAAGAACAAGTTGATGGATATTAACCAGGTGGTGGATATAAATTTGCCATCAATTCTGGAGCTGATATGCTAGCTAACATTAGCCCTGGAAGTGACAACATCCCCAAGTCACCTGTTCTAATGGTAACGCAGCTAACAATGTTTGGTTCCCAGAACGTTCTGGGAACGTTCGTTTTTGACTGCGGGGACGTTCCCAGTCAAATTCAAGCTAAACTATTAGCTTACAAATTAATAAAAAAAAGTATTTTTCATGTAAAAAAAACACAAAAAAACCAACAATACAAAAAAGTGACCATCTGAGTAAAGGCAGGGAAGAAAGAAGAGACAACAGCATTAAAAAGTAGTTAACAGCCTATTCTGCTGTTATGAGCACTATCTGGACGTCGTTTTTGATCAGATCACCATGTTATTTTTGTGCAACGTCACACACTTCAAAAATAATACTGTGTCTCCACCTCCTGGCAGACGACTGCTACAGCAACTGCACTCACTCCGTCCGTTTCCTGTCCAATACAAGAGTCTGCCGCCTGGAGCGTCCGTCATCCGTCCTTCTCATGTCCAATAAATTCAGAGGGTCAAAAATACGAAATCGCAAATAATTTTCCAGCTGAATCATTTCTCTATCTTCTAGTTTGCTGATTTCAATGTTATGGTTGTGTTGACAAGATAAATTTTGTCTGGAATAAAATAAGCCTGCGCCAACTATCATGCTAATTAATCAAATAATTTTGATATATATATATTGACTAAACAGTAACGGGAATCATACAAATGAATAAAATACTTTTAAAAAATATGTCTACAAGATAAATGCAGACTATCATACTGATGAAAAAAAAAAAAAAAACTTAAAATATATGTTCGTCTATAAAATAAATGCAGATTATAGGCAAACTAAAAAAATCCTTCTGCCGTCCCCGAGTTTCTACTTTTCAAAATAAAAGATCGCATCTGGATAAAATTACAATCTCTTTTACTTTTCAAAGTAAAAGCTCGCGTCAACTGTCATGCTAAAGAATAAAATATTTAAATATTTTAAAATATATGTCCGTCTCTAAAATAAATGCAGATTATAGGCAAGCAAAAAAAAATGCTTAGCTTGGATCCAAGTTGCAGCTTTAGAAGGACAGAGGTCAAGCATTTGGTTTGGTTTTTAATTTTTTTCCCCTTTCATACAATACAACACAAAATACAATAGAACCGCTGGCACGGAAGTGGAAGATCAATACAATCGCATTCTGGCCCAAGACCGTGGCAGCAGAGATACGCCGTCGAATGCAGGACGGGTCCCAACAGAGACCCGAAGGCCGAGGCCGCGGTAGTAGAAAAATACAACCGTATTCTGCCCCGGGTCTCAGAGACCCGACAGCATTCTGCCCCGGGTCTCAGACCGACAGCAAGCTGCCCCTGGTCTCAGAGACCCGACAGCATTCTGCCCCGGGTCTCAGACCGACAGCATTGTACCCCTGGTCTCAGAGACCCGACAGCATTCTGCCCCGGGTCTCAGACCGACAGCATTGTACCCCTGGTCTCAGAGACCCGACAGCATTCTGCCCCGGGTCTCAGGCCGACAGCATTCTGCCCCGGGTCTCAGACCGACAGCATTGTACCCCTGGTCTCAGAGACCCGACAGCATTCTGCCCCGGGTCTCAGGCCGACAGCATTCTGCCCCGGGTCTCAGAGACCCGACAGCATTCTGCCCCGGGTCTCAGAGACCCGACAGCATTCTGCCCCGGGTCTCAGAGACCCGACAGCATTCTGCCCCGGGTCTCAGAGACCCGACAGCCTTCTGCCCCGGGTCTCAGAGACCCGACAGCATTCTGCCCCGGGTCTCAGAGACCCGACAGCCGAGGCAGCGCCAGTAGAGCTACAGTCCAATGCTCTCGCCATGCTGATAAGCAGTTGTAGGCTAATTGCAACAATGTCCCAGTGAAGTGTGAAAACAATATAGAATATAAAATTAAAAAGAGTCTTGGAAAGAGTGTAACATGTTTATTTTTGTATTCTTGTTTTTGTTGTGTGCAGAATCAGATCCTTGTTGTCCCTCCTCAGGAGATCCTGCCGTTAGTGGCAGAAATGCGTCGCATACATAAATATGGAACAACACAACCATAACATTCAGAAATCAGCAAACTATATGTTTGGCAAAATTGTTACTTTAACAGTTATTAACGTTTTTCAATTGATTGCAACAAATGACCACGAATTTACCCGTCTGGAAAATGAATCGCGATTTCGTGTTTTTGACCCTCTGAATTTGCCGTTGGACACACCTCCGCATGAGACGGGACGCGTGAGACGGGACGGATGACATGGGACGCACCAGGCTGCAGCCATACCCGTCTCGTCCAATATGGCAACCAGGTGGGGAATCTGTAGCGCTGGAAGGATCAGTCATGACTTCACTGTGGCCCTGAAAACTCTTCCTCCTGAAGACCATCAGGTATCTGTATCTCGGGTTTTAAATGCAAGACGTCTCTTTCGAACTCGGCGAGGCTTCTCGTTCCGTGCAGCCTGTATCTGTTTCTGACGATCTGAAGTTCACTCTGTTACAATCAGGTCCTATTGTAATGTTTTATTCAACCTGACGCCTTAACGGGCTAAATGCCTCAGACACGGCGTAGGTGAGTTTATTTCATAGACAGTCAAGCAGTTTGCAGCATTTCAAACACTTTGGCACAGGTTTTTTCTTTACCGTAAACTCCCCACTAAATGGGCGCCTACATTTTCTTTGCCCTCTATATATATTATTAGTATTACGGTACATTTCACACGTTTCAAAAGCAGCTTCAGATGATAATGTTTTATCTATCTATTTATTTATTGATTGAGAAGTTGAGATGAATAATATAAGAGAGAAACTGTAAGAACGTTTGAATGAATTTTTTTTTTGCTGTTCTGGTAAATTTACATCCACCAAACACTGGGAAAAGCCCAATTGTAGCATTCAGTTCAGTGTTTGAGTGATGAATAAAAATGTAACGTGACAATACTTACTCCATATTCCTGCAACAAGTTAGATTGTAACTTTGGGCCTTTCATTAAGTTGGAACAGAAGCACTGTGTGTAATAAATACTATGTTGCTACTATATTCACAGGTGGTGGCTGTGGCAGCTCGCACATTAGAAGATGCACAGGGGTTTGCTAAAAAGCACAGCATCTCCCGCGCATACGGCAGCTATGAGGAGCTGGCCAGGGATCCAGACATAGGTTTGTTTCTGTTAGACATGGGTCAAATTAGACTGACAGATGTCTCTTTGCATTTATTATTTGAATGTCTTTGAGCACCACATCTAAGCCATTTGCTGTTTCAGGACACTTCAGAGTGAGCTAAAACTTTACAATACAGCAAACTTCAACCATATGTTTAATCTCCACTCATTTCCAGTTTAGTTTGAACCACAGCTGAATACCTTTTGCTATTTTACTGTTACATGAAGTTTGACTGACAGAATAATCTCTCTTCCTACAGCATGCTCTCTGGTTTGTGTGTTTATGTGAGTGCAGATGTGGTGTATGTTGGAGTGATCCACCCTTACCATCTGGTCACTTGTCTGCTCTTTACGAATGCCAAGAAGAATGTGCTGTGTGAGAAGCCGCTGGCCATGAACACCAAGGAGGTGAAGGAGATCCTGGCCTCTGCCAAGAGGAATGAGGTCTTCCTCATGGAGGTAGGGATGGAGCAGACCAAAAAGTAAAAAGAAAGTCCTCTTCATAGCTTTTATTTCTTCTTCTCCATGTGTCCCCTGTAAAATCACTAAGTTAAAAGTTGATCTACTTTATTATTTGCTTGTTACAGAAAGTGTCTGCAGAATGATTGCAGCATTGGGTATCGGTTGGATTATTAAGATTCCAACTCCGAACCGGTACTTTCACAATGATACCGATTCCTAAACCGATTATTGGAAAAACTGACATCAAAGAAAGGCTCTTTTATAGAGTTTTTTTTTTTAAATGAAGATTGAATTCAACAATATATTTACGTATTTACATTTCAACAATATATTTACATTTGTTGCATTTGGCGATGTCGGAACCCTTGGCTGTGAAATACAGCCACACTTTCGCCCGCTTCGCTTTAGGCATTTTTATGCACTAAGAGCATCTAGCAAATGATTTATTTGTTTATTTAATACAGGGACAGTGCATATTAATGGACATTTCTCTCAATACGCCAGAGTTAGCCAAAAGGCTATTTTTCATCTGCAGTCCCTAGACAGAGCGTAACAAGTTACTCTAAGAAGTAAAAGTACACATAACACCATGACGATTACAATATATTATACATTGGGTAAAAGTACTACTATTAAAGTTAAATATAACAACAGTTAAGTTAAATATACACTAGAAACATAGCTGACCAACAATCAGACAAGCACCAGACAAAGACATGAACACATGTACACACACAAAGCAAGAAGCCAACAAGAGCAGGTAGACGACAAGAAATGTTGACAGCTCTGATTGTCAATGAGCCATTTTTTTTACTTTATGTGTTTGTTTTTCTGATGGTTGTGGGGGTGAGGTTACACTTTTTACCAGAAAAAGCAGTTTGGCCAAATACACTTTTCCTGAATTCATGAAAAATGTATTTGGCCATGCTTTTTCTGTTCTGATAGACTAGCCAAGCAAGTGTAATATGTTTACTGGTGATCACGTGCAGTGAATGGTTAATATGCTTTTACGTCCGTTTTGGTGAGCCCAGGGAAATAACGGTAGACTACAAAGAAAGTGTGATATTTTTACATCCGTTTTGGAGCGACAGAGGGAAAATATTTCAGTCGACACAAGTTCAGTTTTCTTGATGTGTGTAAAAGTATTGATAAATACATACTAATTGTGTAAAGATTACATTGACATGATTATTTCCTGTAATATGCTGCCTGGAGAAAGCCACCTTTCAAGTCCTTTTTTTAAGGAAATTCTTCACATTTCCCTATTTATATGTGTAAATAAATAAACTAACATAAAAAGGCATAGTTACGAGACCTTGAAAATAAAGTGAAGTTGTAATGTTTAAGCTATAGTGTAAGTCAATACCTGGATAAAAAAAAAAAAAAACATAACATGTAACGGTATGAAATGTCTCCTGCCCTTTGCTCTAGGCTGTCTGGACCCGATTCTTTCCAGCCTCAGTGGAGATCAGACGCCTGCTGGCCCAGGGGGAGGTGGGAGAGGTGAAGGTGGTAAGATCGGACTTTGGGGTGCCGTTGTTTCACTTGCCAAGATCGACACAGAAGGAGCTTGGCGGGGGCACAATGCTAGATATTGGCATCTACTGCCTGCAGTTCATATGCATGGTGTATAATGGAGAGAAGCCAGAGTGCATCCAGGCCATGGGGACCTGTCTGGAAACAGGTAATGGCAAAGAGATCAATAATGTCTCACAGATTTGATTTCTGAAGCTCACTTCATTAAACATGTGGGGATGTGTTGCGAAAAAAAACTAACAAACCCAACAATCTTTGTTCACATGATACGGGTGATATATGTCTAAAGTACATAAAGAAGCATGTTGTAATTGCTAGGTAATCCTCCCTCTCTTCTGCTTTCTCTTTACGCGTAACACAGGTTGACAGTTCCAGGTTAGTTACCCATTGACCTCAGTCGTATACATTTGCGTGCAGCTTCTCATGTGATAAGTTTTTATTATACTTTATTATAATTTTTAACCAAGTGTTCGTGTCTGATAAGACTTCACCTCTTATGTGTCAACTGGCACAATAAACATTAAGGTTTGATATCCAAACAATCACGCCCTGCATTATCTTGTTCTAAATGGCATTCTTTTTCAATATAAAGCAGAATGGAATCAACTGACATTTTGGACACATGGAAGACATTATGTTGCACTTTTTTTTTAAAGTATGTCACTCACTTCACGTTTTGTTTTATTATCACTTCATCAAATGTAAATCACATTTCTGTATGTTATTGCAGGGGTGGATGAGACTGTAGTTGTCACTCTGAAGTTCTCCAAGAACAGGATGGCAGTGTTTACTTGCTCTTCGCGTGTACAGCTGCCCAATGATGCCATTATTTGTGGTACAAAGGGCACCATCAGGGTAGGTCATCACAGCCGGGCTGCTTCATCAAATACAATTTCCAATAGTCTGAAATGCAGAACCAGTTTGCACTATGTGCATTTGCTTGTTGAATACAAAAGGAAAGGTTAGTAACTGAACCAAGGTCAAGTGTTAAGCAATGTAGGAGGGAAATTGTATAGTTAAATGGGTGTTGTGTAACACAGACAGAAGTATTTTCACTGCACACACTATCCTCCATCATAATCATAAGTCTACCGTTGTTTTTTTGTTTTTTTTTAGATCCCTGCCCATATGTGGTGCCCCACATCATTAGTGGTGAATGGGAAGGTGACTGAGTACCCAGTGCCAGAACCCTATTTGCCTCTCAACTTCCTCAACAGTACAGGGATGCGTTACGAAGCAGAGGAGGTTCGACAGTGTTTGCTTAAAGGTACAGACATTTATAATATTTTAGTGTGCAACTATATCACTACAAGAATGCATTTACATTTTAACAAAATAACAAGCAATAATCGGCAGGTAATGACTAATTAGTGTTTTTTGAATTTTCACAAATACACTTTCAACACAAGGTGGCATCAGAAATACTGAAATCTTAATGGCCATTTACTATGGTCATGTGTAGACCTAACAGTACACTGATCTTTCCCACGTAGGGCTGAAAGAGAGTGCAGTTATCTCCCATGCGGACTCTCTTCTGCTGGCTGAGGTGGAGGATGAGATTCGCAGGCAGGTGGGGGTGGTGTACAGCCAGGACTGCCAGTAAATGAACATGAAGCTGGATAATTTCCCCTTGATAAATACAAGTTTTTAATGGAAAATAAATGGTTCTTTAGGTTTTAACTGGACTTTACATGTATTTTGTTTTTAAAGATGCTTTTGTTTTGGCATTTAGGCCTTTATTTTCACAGGACAGATTAAGATGTGAAAGGGGAGAGAGAAGGGAATGACAGCAAAGGGCCGCAGGTTGGAGTCACACCCATGGCCGCTGCGGCGAGGAGTATACCTCTATGTATGTGCGCCTGCTCTACCAACTGAGCTAACCCGGCCATGACTTTGCTTTAAATGGACTTCACATTAATTTATCAGTGAGGAACATGGTACACTTTTGTGAGGAGGAATAGAGCAAATCTTTACCATTTTCTTATTTGGCTGACTAGGATTTGTTTTAGTCTGTCTAGAGTTGTATATAACAATGTACCACCTGAAATTTAAACTCACAAATATTCATTGTCAAACAAAACATTTGAAAGACAGAGTTAATGTAGGTGTTCATCTCTTTAATTGATGGAAATCCAGTCTTTTAGGACAGCTAAACATAACATTTTTACATTTAGTTAGTTCTTACACTAGTATTACAATCAGAAGCATGTTAAGACACATGTAGACAGCTACAGCGGGTCACCAACATAAAAAGGAAGGACAAGGAGAGGGGGTTCTACCGCTTACCCACTGTGGTTGAGAGGGAGAGGGTATCAACCCTTCACCAGGTCCCCTTTGAAAATAAACCCTTAAAAGTGCTCAAAAATAGTCAACTTTAGTGAACCATACATGAATGCCAACTCAGAAATGATCCAAATGCAAATTAAAAGGTAAAGGCATTATGATGCATCTAATGAAATAAATACAATAACTAGCTCAAACACCACTGAGGTGGACATCCAAAACTAACATTTCTCTATTGTTAGACAAAATATAAGTAGTAGTGGATGTCCCAAAACAAAACCAAAAACTTTACCATTCACAAAAGTCAAGCATAATATTGAATGTAACATTGTCTGAAGGAGTGCAACACTTACAGATACACTTAAAATACAGTGATAGCTGGCATAGGGAACAGACACATCATACAGACACCACTACACAGGGATCTGTTTGGGTGGAAGGTTGGAGCCAAGGCTGCCCTGTGGGAGGAGCCCTTACATTTAGGATGCCACACGTTTGTTCGTTACATCGGAAGAGGAGTGTGATTAGTAAACTGGTACAGCACTCAAGGTGCTCTGGTAAGATCAGCCTGGCCTGACACCAACTCCACCTAAACAAGAGCCAGTATGCACATGCACACAGACCAGGATGCATTCACTCTCTGACTGGTTCCCCTTTAGTAATACAAGTGTTTGCGTGAATAAATACAGCAGTTTTTGGTCAGGGTGTATTAATCTGAGGCATTGTAGACTGGTTTTATTGAGAAAATCAATGACAAATGGAGACATAATGTGGAATTGTAGCCTTTACTCCCACCCAAAAAGCAGCTCCTTGGCCATGAAGACTATATATACTATACTCTATTTTCTAATTATTTTGCAGTATTGTCTAAATGATCAATTGGTTAGAGATTGAGTCTGTGAGCCCAGGTGTTGGATGAGAAGGGTTGTGAGCTGCAGTGGAGTGTGGGGTGGAGAGCTATAAAAGATAGATGAAGGTGGAGAGAGAAAGCAGAGCAGCCCTGTTTGGCTGTTCAGGCAACCAGAACTACGCGCATGGTGTTGGTGTAACCGGAGCCTGGGCGCCAGCCGGTCAAGACGATGACGGCGTCTCCCACTTTGAAGAAGCCTCGGGCCTTGCCTGGTAATTAAACATTAAAATATTTCAAAGCATTTCTAAGCATTGCTTTTACATGCTGTGTTTAGCACAGTGGCCTAGCTTCGCACCAATAGGTATTATCGTGGAAACACTGAACATTTGTTCTTCTACACTGTTAAATAGTTGTGCCAACTACTTCAACAGGGGACATAGATTCTTACCCATATCCATGGCAAAGTTGACGCGCATGTCAACGTCCTCTGCCCACACGTCGTGGGCGGGCTTGGTGTAGAGGACGGGGAAAATGCCGCGGTACAGGTGGGCTTGGCGAGCCGTCTGGGCGTTACGGGTCACAGCGAGGATGGGGGCACGGGGCCTGTACCTGGAGATCAGGTGGGCGGACCTGCACATACACACAGCTAGGTAGTAAGATTTACCTCACCTCATTCATATGGTCTTTTAAACTAATGATTAAAACAGCTTGACATAACACATCTGACTGTTAGGGACACGTGCAGTGCTAAAATAATAAATCATGCTTATTACTATGATCTACATTTGATAGCAAAAATTCTGAGACAAATATTGTATAAAACCTTACGTTGGAACAATTTTAGCACAGTATAAGCCATTAACCTTAACACCCTGTACATGTAAATTAACTTAATACAGATGTATTCTTAGAGGAAGCAATTCAGTGTAATTAAAAACCCCACACCCAACATACAGCAGGTGTTTTCAGATAATTTGGGGCTGGTTTAAATTTCGGCAGAGCTCCTGTATGCTGGCCGTTTGCTGAGCTCAACCAATTTCATATACTTAAATCAAAACAACAACTAAAAGGTTGAGTTGTCATGCCCACTCTCGTGTTCACTCTCACACACTTTAGATTTTGATTTGCATTAAACCAGTGAGGACTCAGGGCTGAAGAAATTACCCAACCCACAATTTATACCACAGTGGCATGTTAAAAACAGGGAAGAACAAGGTTACATGCGTGTTACTGTATATAGTAGCACTGTGTACCGTTTTCTGATTTGATATACTATAAGAAGCTACAGTATGTAGTATCTCATATGATGTTAAATAAGGTATGTGAAGGATGGCCATTGGGACTGGGCTAATGACAACTCCTACTTTTGCAATCTGTTGCTATCTCCACCCACCCTATGTAACAGCTCCTTCAGACACACACACACACACACACAACATCAAAAGGAGAGGGGCATCTGCAAGAACAAATTAGGTGTTGGAGGGAGAATCAGAAGCTGTGTTGTTGTCACCTTACCTTCTGGACTCAGATCACTTCACCTTTTGCCTTCTCTTTCTTACCTCCCAGTCTTGGTGAGAACAATCATGGCACTAGCACAGCATTTGAAGGCTGACTCAACGGCACCAACAGCTACGACCTCAGAGGGGTCTCTGGTCAGTTGGGAGTGTCTCCTCAGCTCCTCAAACTGCCGTCTGTGGAAGGTGGCCGCCTCGGCCTCTCGTGCAATCTGAGCCCAGAGCACGAGGGAGGGGAAGGGTGGGGGTTACTCTTAATCCCCCACACTACCATTACTGCACACAGAGTCATTCACACCACTGGGAGTGACGCGCAAATGCATAGCTAGATTCCTGGTTGAACGAGGTTAGTTGTTGGTATAATGATGGACTAACATCAGTCAAACATTTGGTAAATGTGTGCCTTTTTACTGCAGGTCTTTGAAAAAGAGCTTAAATTTGTCCACGTGGGTAAAAATATAAAAAAAAAAAAATCAACCAGCAGACTACTTAAGGCATTTGCAGACTCTCCCAGTTACTTAGTCAGTCCCTGTCTGGCCCTACTCTCCCTCTCTCAGACTCCTAAAGTACCGATTTCATTTTCCTCTTTGAACTGCTAGGACCAGATAAACGGCCTACCTTCCAGAGCCAGTGAGCACAATCAACCCAGAGGCTAAGCTCTTAAAAGAGGCCTCAACAGCACCGATTGCAATAGCCTCAGCGGGGTCTTTGCAGTGCGGCGTGGAACGACGCAGGTCCTCAAACACCTGCCGGTGGAACATGGCTGCCTCGGCTTCACGAGCAATCTGGCACAATTGAGGGCAAGATGCATCAAGACAAGGCATTCCCCCCACCACACACACACGTAATGAGGTAAATGATTGGGGGAAAAAAAGGAGTATAAGAATAGAAGAGTAAAGGTGTACAGTTAGTGGGGGGGAATGTTAAAACAAATCCAAGAGGCAACATTTTACCACAACATTTACATGAGGTATTAGAATTACAAAACAGTACAATACAACCTATTCTAATCTGTGGACAACTATACTGCTGAGTTAACCTTTTTGAAAGGACTATTTAACCTTAAGTTTAAAAGAAAAGAAATGACAGAGCTGAGCTTAATAAAAAAAAGAATAAAAAGACTTAAAGTATTAAAAAAACAAAACAAATTTAAATTAACTGGGAATTAAAAAATGGAACTGGGAGTTAGAAGGCCATGCACTGCACACAAATGTAAAGAAATTGTTAAAAACATTCAGGAGGAATGATCAATAAATGTATTAGAAAGATTGTAGTAAATGAGAAGGCGGCAATGCCAGATAATAAATGTGACTTAGAACCAGAGTTAGTCCACGTAATGTTACAAGAAGTCTTCTCAATAAAAGTACGGTATTAGGCCAGTGAAAATTGTTGTTCACTTTGGACTGAAGCATCCCATGCAAAATCAGCTGGAAGACAGCAAGCTCAAAGGCAGGGAGGGGGGGTAATGGTGCAGTACTGCTGAGTCACTCCTGCATCTGCATAGCAGTGCAAAAACAGATTGTAGCCGAACAGTTGAGGTTAGCCAAGAAAGACTTGAACAGCGAGCCAGACCTTCCTCCACAGCGCTGTGGAGGTCTGGTAATGCGAGACTACCTTAGTTTGGGTGGATTAAAACGGTCCCTACGTGCCATCACGGTCAGTTACACATTTGACTGTGTGCCAATGTATCAAAAAACACCATCACAATTATCCCAACTGACAGGAAATTATGCAGGTCCAGCCGTTTATAACATCTGTACGGATGGGACGAATCTCACAAGGATGTAGAAAGTGGTTTTCCCAACTTTGCACACCATTATCATACCGTTACCTTTAACTGATCAAATTTGTAATTGATGATCATACACTGATTACTCATGAGCATGCATAAAAGGTGGTGAATCTATAAATTGGAAATTAGAGGATTGATAAATGAATGAACGAGAGGCGCTTCCAGTTGGCCTAACAAACCTACTGACACCTTCTTCAGCAGCTGTTAGGCCAAGTGGAAAAAAAGATGCAAAACTGAGTGAGAAGCCACAGAAGTGTTCAGGAGAACACAAAAATCAGGAAAAGAGAAAGAGCAGTCTCCCAGTCTTAAGAGCATGCTTTAATTAAATAATAAATCACAAATGAAGCAGATGTATCCCATGAGCATAATTATTCTCTCCAATCAATAATCCTTTTTTAAATGATATCTCCTTATGCTTTGAGTTTGAATACATTATTGTAATGTGTATCTTGAATATACATTAACTCACCATGTGCTGTGTGCGTACTGCCTCCAGAGGGTAATCTCCCTTGGCAGTCTCTCCGCTCAGCATGATGCAGTCGGCTCCGTCTAACACGGCGTTGGCTACGTCACTGCCCTCTGCACGGGTGGGTCGGGGGCTTCTTGATCATGCTCTCCAACATCTAAATGGTGTTGGTGTGAGGTGTTAGAAGGTAACATACACAAATCTCAAAAATAACCAGCCTTTTGAGTGATAACAAATTTAATGATCACATGTTTTATGAAGATTTAACTGAGACTAGGGCTGGGCAATACATATCGATGTTGTATCGATATCGCGATATGAGACTAGATATCGTCTTCGATTTTGGATATATCGTAATATGGTAAGTGTTGTCTTTACCTGGTTTTACAGGCTGCATTACAGTAAAGTACATGTAATTTACTGAACTTACTATACTGTTCTAATATTTACCTTTACCCACTAAGTCATGAAATCATTTCTGGAGAACATTTATCAAAAATCTCATTGAATAATAAATTTGTTTATTAATTTGTAAAAGCACCAATATTCAACCATATAATATCGTAGCAATATTGACATCAAGGTATTTGGTCAAGAATATCGTGATATTTGATTTTCTCTATATTGCCCAGCCCCAACAGACTGCCCTTCTTTACATTATTATATAGCTGCAAATATGGACACATTTGAGCTGTCCAGTACAGCCAGTCATCTGCCAGTCTTTAAAAATAAAATAAACCTCAGCTCCTGAGTGTGATATAGCTGAAGAAAGGCCGTTATGTCCTTTGCATTTATCTAACCTGAGTTGCAC
The DNA here is from genome assembly GCA_026937815.1 of Etheostoma perlongum. Lineage (NCBI taxonomy): Eukaryota > Metazoa > Chordata > Actinopteri > Perciformes > Percidae > Etheostoma > Etheostoma perlongum. Next base: position 5,600,634 of record CM049371.1, on the reverse strand, counting down.
AGGTGATTGGCTTGCCAGCTCTGTTGCAGCGACCAATCATCATCTTCTGGGCTAGGAAGACCTTTTCTGTGGGGATCTCAATTCCCAGGTCACCACGGGCCACCATGATGCCGTCGCTGGCCTCCATGATCTCATCAAATCTGCACAGGAGACAGAAAGGAACTCATTTTAATCACAAAGTAAAACCGTAAATTATCATAGGCTGTTTGGAGTTTGAAGGCCATGTAAAAGGAGTGGATTCATAAAAAAAACAAGGAATAAATAAAATAAGATAAACAAGTCACAGCACACATATCAAGGTGTAAACAAAAGATCAACTTTTGGATCCCATACATAAAAACAAAAAAAGACTAAAACCCTTTATCCACACACACCTGCGTACACCCTCGTGGTTCTCGAGCTTGCTGATGATCTTGATGTCTTTGCCTTTCTCTCCCAGCACTGCTCTGACAGCGTGTACATCTGCTGCTTTGCGGATGAAGGAGGCAAAGACCATGTCGACTCCGTGCTCCAAGCCAAACTGCAGGTCCTGGATGTCCTTTTCTGAAACAGCAGGCAGGTCTACAGCAGCACCGGGCAGGTTCACTCCCTTCTTGCTACCCAGGGTTCCGCCGTTCTCAATCTCACATATGAGGAAATCAGAACCTAGAGAAACATAGAAACAAGAACATTAACGGGCTGAGGCCTTTCATTGGGTATAGCATAGCACAGCAGTGCTTTCAAAACGTTAAATGATCACAAGAGATTTTATTCATGGTTGCCAGTCCTCCACTCACCAATTTCCTTGACCTGCAGAGATATGAGACCGTCGTCAATGTAGATCTTGCTACCAACTTCCACCACTTTGGTAATGTTCTTGTAGTCGAGCCAGAGGATCTCTTCACTGCAGTTCTCCTGATAACCATCGTCCAAGGTTATCTTGATCATGTTGCCCTTCTTCAGCTCCACCTCAGCTGTGCCGCTCTGTCAAACCATTAACAGACATCATCTTTACTTTCTGGTTGTTTTTTTCCCCTGCTAAATGCTTATAAAGCCATTTTTTAATGCCAAGACTATTAGGCGATGCTAAACTCACTCCCTTGACGAGGCCAGTCCTGATCTCTGGGCCCTTGGTGTCCAGGGCAATGCCAATAGGCCTGTATTGGATACTGCCAGGCTCGAAGCTCTCACATGCCTCTCGCACATTTTTGATGGTCTCTGCATGGTACTAAAAAGAAGGGAAGTACAACAAGTTGAAATATCTCCAGAGATAACGCCGAGCAAGATACTAAACGGATTTAATTTTTGTACTTTGATCATACCTGTGACTTCCAACAAATTATGATACTATCACACACAATTTAATAAAAAGGAAATCTCAATTTGGCAGAGGCACTGGTATTACTAGAGAGACGTACTAAGAGATAAAGGTTTTAGTCAGCAGACACAAACATTAGGGCAGGTCAATTGAAAGGCAAGGCATGTCCGCCATATCACCCAGTCATAAACATGAGTCACACTGTCAGCATCAGTATAAGGGTCATACAAGTCTTTCTACAAAGTGTCAGAAGGAATCTGGGTGCACCAAACAGAATAACTTGGAGCCTTTAAGTTCAAGTGCCTTATGATTTAAGCATTACACAATTTCATTAAATAAGACCTGAGAGATTGCATAACATACAGTATCACTTCAGTAGCATTATACAGATATAGAATGTCATCCTTTCCCTGAGAATTACAATGTATTTTGCCTGTGTTTTAAAACAAATGTGTTTTATGAGTGGGCCAGCTGTATAAGTGCAGTGTTTCTCAGAAGGAAGTTCCCCAGTGAAGTTGGTGTTCAACAATAGACACAATACAACCCAACAATGGTAATCCTGTCACAATTAGAAATGTAAACTTGTCTGAAATCATTACTTATGTGGCCTGATATTGTTCACACAGTCAACAGAATATGGTGGCCGACCTTGAACCTGAAAAATGTTTTTGGGAAATGATAGAAGATAACTTTAGAGAAATTCAGCACTGTCACATTAATGTTGCAGCCATCTTGGCAAGTGTTTGTGGCTTTAAAGACAGCTCTCTGCTGCACATGGCTTAAACTGCGCACCTGGGAAACCAGAGCTTTCAGTAATAACTTAAGTGGCAGGTAATCACTTTGGCTGACTTTCACACTGGCAACACATTGAGCCAACACTACTGTCACTGCACGGGATAGTGCAGAATTTTAGTAAGAGACCGAGGTGTAGTAGACAGTGTAATGTTTTGAGACCAATGTTGCACAGGTGACCTAATTGTACTATGTGTCATTTTTGTGTATAGGTCACGGTCAATAACTCCATTTTCTTCTCTGTATAGCAAGCGTGTAAGGTGAAACTCCATTTAATATTCTCATTTCATTAAATATTATTAATACTGTTTTTTGTTTAGAAATGTGACAAACTGGATTTGCAACATAATCTACTTCCCACTTCTTACTTTAGTTTAAAGTGGACTGACCTTGGTGTTGGTTTGTCAACACACACAATTACACAGTATCAACGTGCTGCCTGCTGAGGAGATAAAGGGCAGGGCAGGAAGCTACAGAGGATGTATTTATAGTACCCAAAGCCAACAAAGCTCTGATTTATTTTGCTTTTCTCTGAATCTAGACCAACCATCGATCTTGTTGAAACACCTAGACCCACACAAACCAGATACTTTTCATGAAGAAGAACTTCAAACAATCTCAAACAGAATTAATCATTTCTATATTCTTGGATGGCTAAATATTTGGGACTGAATCCATTTTAATTCATCTATACAAACACGTCTTTGCCAAGAAGTGTGGGATGTATGTGTCACATCTGTTAGTGCAGAGACATTACATTTTTGGATGTAAAAGCAAAAAAAATAAAATAAAGATTTCTATGAACATCTTACATACTCCTAATTTACATGGTCCGCATATACAAAATTGTCATAATATCAAATGACAAACGATTAAGTGACACTAGAATAGTTCAACTGAATTCAAAGAGCCCCACTTTGCATATGGATGTGCGTCTCCCCTCTTTGTTCTACCTTGGCCCAGGTTGGGGCATAAAAACAACTCACCTGAACATGCTTTCTTAAGTTTGCCATAAACCATTCAGAGATTTTCTTTTTCTTTAGGCAAGATATCAAAGTGATATCATGACTTATCTGGCTTATAGATGAAAACTTGTACTGGCAGATGGCGAGACTATTCCGCCAATTCTCCTTTGTCTGTTTTTAAAATAAAATAATTACAGTCAAGAGGGAGGTTCTACTTGTGCGGCCTCATGGGTTTTGACTTATGAATGGTTACTGAAGTTACCTTGGGCACGTATCGTTTTGTGCACTGATTCAGAGCTGGGTGCTTTAGGTGAGCTATGCAGCTGGTATAAGCCACTTCATTCATCTGTCCTCCAATAAAACTTAAAAAGTATTAACTTTACAGAGCATGTGCCCTTGTGAGACACAGATCAGGCTTAATCAGACTGCATCAGTTTGAGTTGAGCTTGGTTAGAAAGCCCATGATCTAATCTTAGGTAAGTTAGCACTACTATTTTTTCCCCATTCATGCTGGCTGGCCTATTCTTGCTCAAGTGCAAAACTGATGCCAGTTTAACATGAATTACGTGCTTGCTCACTGTGCATAGTTGACCTACTTTCACCATAGTTAGTTTAGAGTTACCTACACTGCTCAAAAAGCTAAAGAACTAGACAAGAAACAGCAAGACAAACAAAGATCAACATACCAAGCAATACTATTCTGTGATAAGGCCCAGCATGTTGAGTGGAAATTATCAGCACAGTTTAAACATGACTTAATAAAAAGACTGGTTAGCTGTAACTTTAGACAGAATTGTGCAAAGACCTACCTCATGTGAGCCATGGGAGAAGTTCAAGCGAGCAATGTTCATTCCAGACTTGATCATCTCTTGCAGCATTTCCACCGAACGGGAGGCTGGCCCTGCAGGCAGTTGTAGAAAGGAAAAGATTTAGACTTATCATAACTTTTTGAACGTAACATTTATTTTACTTCTCCTGGTAATAAAGTGAATGCATGTCCAGATTCATTTAGGATGTTTTCACACCTACCTCATTTGGGCCAGACTTTCCAGTTTAGTCCAAACCAAAATTGCAGGTGAGAAAAGTTCCTTGGACCACGGCCCGGATCAAAAGACCAAATTTTGGTCCGACCAAAGAGGTTGTCTCGGTCCGGATCAAAATGAACCATGGTCCGGTTTGTTTATAGTGTGAAAGCATTTTTTGCATGGTTCGGACCTAGGCTATATGAGAGAGTGACTGACAGTGAATGAGCTAACAGAGCAGAGAATACATCAGCAATTTACTTGTTAAGTGGTAGTAAATGTACAGTGTAGGTTCCCGTTTGTCTCGGAATAAATGCTCCAGAAGAAAGTTCCTGTGTCTTGCTTCTCAACATTGCAACAAAACAAAAAGAGCCGCGGCAGTACGGGAGAGCAGCTGAAAAAACCCCGACACAGAAAGAGGATACAAGAGGACGGAGAAGCCCGTCTACAAACCAATCAATTCTACGTATGTGAAAAAAAACACCCACATTATCTTTAGGTGAGGAAAGACTCATTTTGACTTAATGATTAGTACATTTCTAACAGGTTTTATTTATGAGTTCATGAAGTTAAGTGTGTGAGCGGAAACAGGTTGAAAATGTTATCATGCAATAAAACTGCGCTATTCCCAAAAGATAATCGTAATAATTATGGTGCAGCCCCACCAGGTATCCACCTAGTAGCAACCCTATCACCTCAACAACTGAAATGTTTACCAACCAATGGTGCAGATGATGCCAGTGTTGCGGGCGGTGGTGGGCTCGGAGTCAATGTCTAGTAGGCACATGTGTTCCAGGAAGGTGTCAGCCATGGCAGCGTTGAGCTGCTGTGTCTGGATGAAGGCAGAGCCCATGTCTAGAGATTTTAACTGAGGCATGGCGATCACTGGTGTAAATGGAGAAGTCCTGCGGAAAAGACAAATGGAGAAAAAGAGTTAATATAGAGGACTCAGAGACGGCCAAATAGCTTTCTTCAGTTGATCACTGTTGGTCCAGGTTTCCTGAACTCTTTTCAAAAGTTACCAGCCACTCCCAACCCAAAGTTTAAACTGAATCTCCAGGTTTATGCACAACTTAAAGTTCTTTATTATTTTTTTCATGGTAATTGCAATATCCACTTGCACTGCCACCATACTCCACACAGTGTAGAGTAGTATAGCTTATTGAGTTGCTACATCATATTGTACATTCTGTTCTCATCTGCTTCTCCCTGAGTCACCCATGGCAACAACATCACGAAGCTCATCTACAGGGCTGGAACTGCCAAGCTTTCATCACTCATTACTAACCAGAAAAGGGAAAAGAAACCAAAGAGCTATTACATCAAATTGTGTGTAAATGGCTGAATACTTGCCTGAGACGCTTCCTTTTTTCTTCGGTCTAGCCCTGTCACCATTATGAAGGACACTGTATAAACTAGGGGTGTCACTATTCTTCAAATCCACGATTTGACTTTCCATCTAAATGTTTTTCCCAACACTGACAGCATGCCGTTGCTAGACTATTGAGTGTTGATTTGTAAAGATCAACAGGTTGTTGGTTTTATGCCCTCACATCTATCATTTACATTTTCTAATTCTTCTTTAAAAAGATCGGGACTATTTAAGTCCTGGGTCCTCATGGGGTGGTCAAAAATGGGCCTATCTGTATTGCTCTATAGAAGCTGAGATCTAAAAACAGGTAGCCTAGTTTATAGGTTAAGACCTTGCCAGACAAAAATATTGATTCAATACTTGTAAGTGAAAAAAAACTCTTACAAGAAAGTGTGCTGACTACCTCCATTCCCACTGCCATACACTGATGTACTGTATGTGTGCCCAAGCGGGGTTGAATCTGTACACTATCCGCCTTTTGTACTTTTCACAATCAACTCATCTGTACAAAATGTGAAGATACTGTACATGATCATACATTTTAAACTTATGCCACTTCAAACAAGGATAGAAAGTGTTTTACAATTAAAAAAACAACATTAAAATTAACAATTAAATTGAAGTTGAACAAAGCATAAAAGATGATGTTGATAGAAGATACCAATAGCCCTATGTACATTTCTCATTTGGTTTTAAATATGACTCCCTGCCAGGTCCAACAGTCTAAGCCACCCAGGGACAGATTAAGTTCTCTGTTTAAATTATACATTGAAGTGCATTTTAAAAAAAGAACACTGTCACTGGTTGCTTCTTTGGCAGAGCAACAGGATAATAAACTGATATCTCTTTATGGGTACAGGGTTCATACGCATTTTAACCAATACTTTTTGGCAAATTTCCATGAAAATCTTAGTAGACATTACGTTAAGGTTAAGATGACGTGACATACATTTTTTTTATTGAAAGATTTTTTTATTAAATCACATATTATCTTGCTTTGTTAAAAAAAAAAAAAAAATCCATGACTTTTCCTAAATTTTCTAGGTCTTTTTATTTTTCCAAAACCTTTCCAGGCCTGGAATTTGCATTTTCAAATTCCATAATTTGTCCAGGATTTTTCAAAACGTATGAACCCTGGAATAACTCCCTCTTCCTGTTCACAGCTTCCAGACCGGTTCTGAATTACTGGCTCTGAGCACGTGGTACTAGTGGAAAAAAGAATATAGCACAAAATAAAATAAAAGCACAATTTGTCAAAAAAACGTTACATAGGCAAATCAGTCCCATCTACATCGAACAGAACAGGTTGCATAGGCTGATGATGTAAGCTACTCGTAAAGGAGAGCTGTGGCAACTGCCCCCCCCCCCCCAAAAATCTCTCAAAAGGAACGTGTGTTTCATTCAACGGTAACACTAGTGGTCTGACCTCCTCCTACTCATCACGTTCTAATTGCAAATGCATCATGGTGGGGGATTCCAGGCAGTGCCGCTATACTAACAAGCTCCTTCAACGGGAGCTGCAGGCTGATGATGTAACACTTGAGTCAATGGGGGAGACCAGTGCTGTACGTGAGCGCAGTCACATCCCACTACTGCAACACATGTTCCATTTTTGATTCATTTATAAATTTTCTTTTTGAAGAAACAGAATTCATTAATAATAAGTATGCTACATGGCATTTCTTCACTAAATGTTCATCAATAGTACAATACCAGGAGTGGAGCCAAGCTAAACCCCACCGTTGATGGGAGGAAAAAAAACTACCTGATGATACTAAACAATAAATAATCAATTTATTGTTTTAGCATTTTAACCATTAAAAACATCAGATTGTTGCTGGTTACAGGTTCTCACGTGTAAAAATATGCTGTTACCTTGGCTTGTTACATAACTTAAAAAGGGCATTTCCGTACTACTTTATTTCAAGAACAACAATATACAACAAACTATCTAGACATGCTTATGGCAGCCATTTGGTTAAGAATCACTCTAAACTGCTTTGCTATTGGAGCATGACCAATATAAATATTGCAACTTCACAGTTTAATGTACTACTACTACTACAATGCAACACTGACAGTTGCAATTGCAAAACTGCAAATCAGAGTTTCCCGCCAAGAGATTACTATGTGTCATGCATTGTGTTATGTTTAGCTTGTTATGTGCATCCACAACACAATTTGCTCGGAATCTTTGCATTACTATCATGGAGTCACATTTAATTAGTGAACAAGTCCTAGCATGTATCTTTGTTGGTTTAATTGAATGCCATCCTCAGGCTAGTCAACCTCAAATACTACCTGTATTCTCAGGTGAGGTGTTATTTTTGGAGCCATCAGAGGAAATGTGCTTCTGATATTACTTTGAAAATCAGGTAGAAGCCCAACTATCCCTCAGCAAGTGCAGTAATGTCTTTGGATGTCTGATCCAGCTTGCCAAATCCTGGTTGTTATGGAAAGATAACATGACATCATTGAAAGAATTGCTGACAGACAGAAATGGTGTGTGACCCCAGGACAGCCAGTGAGCAGCAGCCGTCACAAGCCAAAAGCAGCCATAATAACTCTGACACTGATGCAGGGCTAACTTTAGAGCTGGCTGCTAATAATCACTGCAAATCCCCACCCAAGACTTATTAAACATACTCTGTCGTAACATGCATGCAGTCACCGTCTTTCTAAACAATTTCCTTATCACTAGGCCTGTGCAATCATTAGCTGCCACCGTAGCGTTGCTGTACGAGGTGACATGACATTTAGTGTTATCTACTAGAATTTGATGCAACTCTGGGCTAATCCAAGTTGGCTCACACAGAGTTTCCATCCGTCACACTCACTCATTCAACCACCTTTTTCAGGTTGCACTACATACCCCCAGTAGATTTTCCTGGACCTCCTGGGAACAAACAGACACGTTACAACCAATGACCGCCACAACAACCCCAGTCTGTTGGATCTTCCAATGTTAATGAGCAAACCACTCCCTGCAACAGCATTCCAAGCTAAACTGACCGCTGCAGTGCGCGTGCATACATATGACACTTTCAGGTGCTCAATGGTTAATCCCTTCAATAAGGATAACCGCATACAACGGACATGCATGAGACTTCCACAACGATACGCCAGAGCCACACCAATGGCATTAGCAGCCGAGGTCATACAGCACCCCAGGACTAAAAATGGAGGCTTGGCTAATAATAACACACAACATGCAGAGTCTGTTTGTAGAAATATAATGCTAAGAAGGTACGATGGTATTTGCACTATGTATGCCTGTAAACTCCCAAACAAACCATGTTAGTGAGGTACTGCTGTACATATTCAATGCATTTCAAATATCATCTGGCAACATTTTTAAGTAAAGCACTTTGCATCAAATTGAGTGCATAGAGTTTTGTCAGTGCAGTCAAGTCTATCTGCCGTGGCAAAGTGATACCCATAATTGGTAGTTTTCCAACCCATGGCTTGACGTAGCATTAGTCAGCAAACATGCAGCAACGGTGGGAAGGGAAGGACTCCATGAGAAGTGCCAGCTGCAAGAGGCCTAGTCTACTGCACTGACAACAAGCTCAGCTGCACCTTACCAGCAGGTCAAGGACACTTCAGTCCAGGACAGAAAATGAAAGTTTTGCCTTGTGGACTACACATTAGTCGACTAATCTGTCGTTTTGGTCTTAGTAGACTAAGATTTCATTAGTCATTTTAATATGCTTTCTCATGCCAAGTAACTTATTTCCAAAAATACATGTGCATAATCTCTGGTAAACACAAGGTTTAAAAAATATTTCCCACAATACAACACAGCACAAGCGGGCTACACCAAAGGCCCTATGCATATCCTACCTAAGACACATTCATGTATTTTACATTACAATTTAAAATGCACCTTTTACACAAAGCGCTGCCTTGGTCAAATCATCTTCTTTCTGCAGTCTGGGAACAGGCCTTAGTAATCGCATACCAGACAACACAGTCCAAGCTGCCAGACAGAGACTAAAAGCCATAACTTCTTAACATACTTAATAACAACTTAACTTAAACCTACTTGTTGTAGACAATGTGTTAGAGCTGCCCATGTAGCCTGTGGCACTACCACTGCAGCAAACTGCTGAAGTGAAGCTGCATAGGCAATGGAGAGATTTCAAGCTTCATTTACCATAAGATGGTTATTTCCTACAACATAACGAGCGAGGTTCAAATCTATTTTAAGCGTTTCTGGTGAAATATGACAGGAAATAATTATGTATAAAAGGATGAACTCGAGGAATGTATCGACTGACTAACTGCCATGTGAAGGAAAACGACGAGAACACACGGCTTTTAACAATGTTGGGGAGTTTGAGCGTTAGTGCATTTGTGTCCCTAGTCAAGACGCTATATTATAATATAGGCCTTAACTGCAGACGATGCGCTAAAGGTCACGTTCTCATCCTGCGTCACATTTTCCTGATCTAGAGACGTCACAGAGACTAACCAATGGGATGCCGAAAGGACGGAGCCGCCACACCCACAAGAAGATGGTAACAGGAAGCGTTTCTACAACGTTCAACTCGTTTAATTTCAGTTATAATAATTGTGTTTAGCGATAAAACAAGACTACAACGTATTAGCAAGTTGGTGACAAAAATGGATATGCTCAGCACACGGACACCTTCCCTTACTCTATACATTATATATTAATTGCATTTACAAATCAATGTTGTAGAACAAATACCAAAAGCAGCATAGCAGGACAAAAAATAGCTCGTCTAAGATAATTACATACGTCCAGGTGTAAAGGCATTTTAAAACATGATTTCAAGCTAGATATTGAAGCCACCACTGAACGACTCATAACTTACGTTACATGCCCGGATTTAGCTACAGCTCGCAGGATGTAACGTTAGCTACAGCTGTAATAAAAGACAAAAGGCATTATGTGTCCCAAGTGTCCCAAGTTATCAGGTCACTCGACAAGCGACCAAGTTGCAGTCTATGTTGAGGATACCCACCTTATTTCGCTGCTCTGACTGATGTAACTGCCGTTGTTACACTGAGAGACCAGCTCAAGGTGATCTCTCTAGCTAGCCCCTGACTCTGCGGAACTACTTTCTAGTGATGCTGAGACATATCCATCCGAGAGAATACAGATACATGACAATAAAAAACACCGTCTAAACACATTTATATCAACGGCACTCATCACAGACTACTCACATGTGTGTTTTATGTTAGCATCACTCTTGTGGAAATTCAAGGAATGGTAAAAACTAAAATCGACGCGGAGTGATACGCAGATACGCGGTGGAAGTGCTTGGTAAAGTTAGGGAGCCAATCGCGGCGCGTGAATGCATCAGTAGAGCATGGAGTTCGACATGTGACTGTGGATGGCGTGCTGTAATTTCCTGAAAACCTCAGTGGTTTGGTTTCAATGGCTATTCAATGTCTTTAGCTGTTTAAGCGCCCTTTTAGAGATACACATGAGTAATTTATCATGTTGTCATTATGTTTTTGGAACCATTCCTGCGGATGTGTAAATCATCGGCTGCCGAAATGATTCATGGGAAGCATCAGCACACGCGATGCATTATACGGTAACTGTAGGATAAAAAAAAGATAGATCTTGTAAGATACCAAAATATTGTTTACTCCCTTCTATTATTTTTTTGTGTGATTAGACCCAAATAAGCCTACTGTTTATTGCCCCAAATGTCAGTACCCCCAGCCAGTCAATGCGTTTTTGAGTGATGAATCAAGGACCCTCGTGGTATTAATACATCCTTGATAGTACCTTGCTACTGTGCTGTATTTAACGCAACACTTCCATCTAGTGATGACAAATAATATAACAGTTTGTAGAGAGTTTCCAATGACATTCATTTATTTATAGGTACTTCATATTGAGTATTGGAAAAACACGTGTTCTTATTTCATGATATAGCGTTCGTCACACCATTTACTCCATATTTAATCTCTTTTATACTGTACTCTATATTTAATTGATTTTACTTTCTACACATTCTAAAATAGCATATTGGACACAACCAGTATTGCTTTACTAATACTTTGCACAAAATGCAGATACAACTACCACTTACAATTAACTTCTACTACGTTTTTTAATGTTTAGACATAATAATTATTTGATTTCCACAGAACATAAAAAGCCTTAGAAACTTTTGTTGGAGCACAATACATTGCCATGCTTTTTTTCAACATAATAAGTGGAATGCCATCCCATGCTAATCAGTGGTGGCATATTAATGGCCAACAGTCATTACAGATATACAGTAGTTGTTTGTCCAGTGCAGACTCTAGACAGCTGTGTCGCAAATGTCCCCAGGATGATTCATTCTGGTGCTGGCAGACAGAAACTACATTTTTGACACAGACACATACCCACCCAACTGTTTACTATATCGCAACCATTGTGAGATCCAAATCTAAACATTCAAACTTTGCAACACAGATCAGACTAATCAACCTGGCAAAGATGCTCCTCAAAGTTCTATTTATATATAAAAACTGATGCTATGCTCAATTTTTCTTTTCTTGACTCCTTGCAGCTTATTGTGCAGGTGGACTCTTCACTGAGTCCATGTCTCCTCACGCTGTGTCCCTTTTTGCTCTCACCTGTTCACAGCTGAGGTGGTGTTAGCACTGCTGCTTCCACTGCCCATGTTGCTGTTTCACTGCTGGCAGCTTCTGCCTGGATTCACTCCACTACCTGAGGCCAATGGACACACCTGTCCAGGTGAGAGACAGATCTGCTGTTCAGTCACCTTGTCCACTGGCCACGCTCATATCTGTCAGTCAGAATTAATGGCTGCTAACCCCTGGGCCACGAGGTACAGTAAGACACTGTCGGTATATGCTCAGATAAATCTCAGGACTGACCAGATGGGATTCCCTAATGCTTCAGAGTGTATTTTCACTGCAGGAACACACCAACTGCTACTTGTGAATGGATTATAAGAATAAAAGAGGAAAAATAATCAAACTACAAAAAGTGAAACAAACACAACCCCATTAAGGCACACATAGAAAAACCTAAAATAGCACACTTACTTATGGTAAAGAAAAACAGAAAGACACAATCAATGCAATTGTCAATATCATAACCAAAATGAGACATTACAATTTGTAAATATTTCATTCTCATAGTACAAAATAAAACAAAAATATGTACTGACTGTTACTGTATAGTGTATAAAAGATGGGGGATTGTTCTAGGGCTACTACTAAAGTGAACCTTTCATGACCCTGGAACACCTATTCATATACAAGAAGTATCTACCTGTATAACCAGGGTTGCGCAAGCGACTACTGTTTATGGCATGATGTCAGACTCGTTACCCATATTTACATTGTGCCATCAGGGCCATTTACCTTTAGTTTGCCTAATTGTGTGCCAAACAAATGTTTTAAGAGATCTTTCTTTCTTCCTTCCTCTCCTGACTACAGCCACACACTTATCAGACAGTTGGCCTAACACCTGTTTACTCACTAGGTCAGTTCTAAATAGATACCTTGGTATAATGAGGGTAAAGACTGATTATCTCAAATACCTAATGGCCATAGTGTCACACATGCACACAACGACACAGTGTATCATAGTTTCAGGAGATGTGATTTTTTTAAGGTAATGTTATATCCTTCTTTAAGAACTCAAATAACTTGTTTTTGTAATATAATTTGAATATTTTATCAATTAAGCCTATGCATTTCTGCATCCGTACAACATCAGTGCAGCTAAGTTAAAAGCACAAATGTAGCATTAAGCATATTTATGGTTTCTTTCTTTTTCTTTTTTATTACATTATGACTCTTTACAGGATATGTCAACCAGATGCTTCCTCCAAAGCATGAATGCAGAGTAACAGACACTGACTTATGCAATCACACAAACACAAAGGCAGACGCATAGACATGAGCAGAGCCATTTTTCTTCTTGCTTCTCAGCAGCAGTGCAGTCAGCTGCAGGTCACATGACTGGCTTGCCTGGTCTCAGTGAGCATGCTCAGACCCCTCAGTGTTGTCAGGCAAAATATAAGACAGCAGTAGCAGCAGAGATCTGCAATAGATAAACACAGTCTCACACACACCAGCTGGATTGCTCGCAGACACACACCACAACTACAGAGAGACAGACGCTGTAGAATTAGAGAACGGTGGCTCCAGCTTCTCTAATCTTCTATTTTAATGGGCTTATTGTCATCTATCATTTCAGTGGAAAACAGCCACAGAGAAAGAAAGCGGCAGGTGTGCCCTTTAAGAGGGGGAGCAGCTGAGGCAAGGACGGCATCAGAGTCTCCATCCTCTGTGGAGGTAAGTGTGGATGGATGCGGTGGGGTGCAGAGCGTGGGGGGAGGGGGAAATCCGCCTGATTGCATCTGTGTTAAATATGATCAGAAAGCGGAATGGGGACGATGGTGGTGCTGGCGTGTGTGGAGGGAGGCAGTTTGTCGCGACTCTATTGGTATGTGAGACAACAGGATATGGGAATGGTGGGGAGTGGGGGCAGTAGATGCTAGCAGGGTTGAGGACATGGCAAGGCAGCAGACATATAGAGACAAGGAGAGGAGCTGAAGTGGAAGATGATAATGACGGAAGAGCCTTGTTGAATAGGATGCAGTTGATGTCTGGAAGGGTGTTTTTGACAAGAAAGGAGCCAAACCATAACACGGAAAAAGGACAGATGTCCACCACCAGGAAGAGAAAAACCACAGTATTATGATTGTTTTGTGTAGACTGCATGTAGATAATGGCCCAATTAAGAGTAAGGATGAATAAATTGCTACATTGCCGTTCAGTCTTTGTTTGCGCGTCTAAAGATACTGATAAATGTAAAAAAACTTTATTATTTTGGTTTGACATGCACTAGATTATGTAAATTGTAATTAGTATTCTGATGCTGCAGTGTGAAATATGCAACTCTGCATCCACATCCACATATAAGAGGGACACCATTCTCATTGTTTACATGTCTGACACAAAATGTGATGGTCCGCCATTAAATGCAGTGTAGCTGCCTCTGTTATATCAGCAATGTTGTTTACCCTTGCAGTTTTTCTTCTGATTTTGTCATATTTTATTTCTAAATTCGGACCATATCAAATTAAAGATCCTTTTTTCCCTAACCATGACAGCTGTAATTATTCATTTATAGGCAACCATTATTTTATTATGTAAAATTTTTGAAAAATGAATAATATAATAATCATTTTACTCAACACTGTGCGCCTACAATGTATTTGATTTATGCAAATGCAGGCAATGAAATGGTGTTTCAAAGATTTCTTCCATTTTTTTGCCAGGCAAAATCAAAGACGTCAGTCTTACCATGCACTGACATCATTAGCTGTGCATCTATAAAGGTGTGCCAACATTTGGTGCTTCGGTACTAATATATTACGTTCCTGGAAAAACAAAACAAACAAAGAAATGGAGACAGCCTGTGTACTGAACGTACAGCAAACATCTCCCACACATTCTCTCCACAGTGATTAATGTTACTCTGAAAGGAGGCAGAGATGGCTGTTGCTAGGATACATGGCAAGGTGAAGTGCAGACCATTTAAAGAAAAGAATAGGAGGGCACAATTTACAAAGCATGACATCAGTGGAGATGGCCTCTTTGTTTCCTGCTATTGTCTTTAGCTTAATTTTAATTTTAATTTCTCCCAGGATTTGCGGTTCTGAAGAGTGCAAGAAAGAGCGGTGGTCAGCCAAAGCTCTCCGGTTTTCTGTTCTCGTTCCTTCCATCTGGACATAGGCTGCAATGGTTGGCAGTATTCAAAGGCCCACACCTGTCTGAGTGAGCCCTATGAACAGCAGACCCAATGGTAAGACAGCTAGGATTATATTGGTTTAATCACTACATTCGATTAAGCTGTGTCATCCATTCATTGTTTTGTTTTAGAAAGTGTTACATTTAGTAAAATGGCATCGCTATGGCTATTTTTCCATGTACATTTGAATATTGTATTAGCTTAATCTAAGGATATGAAATAAGTGAAATACTGTAGGTTTGTGCAACAGGACCTGGGGGGTTTTTTGCTGGAAATGACAAGAGAAGTGGTTATTTGTCTACATTATTTGATTAACTCCTCCCTTTTGATTGTAAGTGGAGTATTCTTTTGAAGGTTAGATTTGAAGAATATCCTGTCTTTTGGAAATGAATCACGCCTCTTTGTCTCTCTCTTTGAGATGCCATATAAAGCAGTGTTTTGAAGCCCGGTGTTTTGAACGGGAGGCTAAATAGGGAGATGTGAGAAAGGATTTGAGATGAAAGGATGATAGAAAGAGGTTGCATTTTCTTTTCGCTTCACAATAATGGCCTTTTCACAATGTGTGGTCCCACAGGACATCAAAGGCCAGTGTTGGACAGACGAGGAGTCGGACGGGGAGAACGAGTCCGAACAGTTCCTGTATGGCATTCAGGTACAGCAGAGGCTCCTGTATTACCCTTCCTACTTCAAATCTGTGTTTAATCTGGTGTTTGTCAGGATATTGACATTTTGTTTTCAATTATGCTTCTCAACAGCACTGTCTCATCTTTTTAATTTAACAATACAGTAATATCCAACTTTGATGGGGGTGTTTTGCTGACTTACACGTTTTACTGCTGGAACTTTTTGGCCGCAAATAAAGCACGTAATAATTGGACCATTTAACCATGAATAACCACTACACAGAAAACCAGCCACTAGTTTTTAAGATTTTCAAGATATTGTCTTGGTGTTGGTCAAGAGGAATTTTTGACCTGATGTTGGGGCCAGACTTTAAGTCACCAAATTATTTGGAATGATTATTGTGGGGAATAGTTTTTGAGATATTTTGCTCTGGTAGTACACAACAGATGGCCCGACTGACTGTGATTTCCATCTTAATGCATCCCTGCTGCATTTTAATTCATCTGAAGCAGTATATTCATTTACAATGTAAAGCATTTGTCTTTTAGTTTTACAAGGTCTCAAATACGAATTCATGTAAACTGACAAGATCAAATATGACAAATTACCTCTAAAGTACAACACAGGTTTAGTACTATCACCCTATGCAACCTTAAGTATCAGTCCCAAGCAACACTGTCAAATTAATTTCCGTGGCTGCCATTTTATGTATTGTCTCATCTCATAAAGTTCAATGCTTCACTTCCATATAAGATCTTAATCTGTTAGTCATCTTTTTTTTTTACTGTTATCTTCAAAGTCCTGTGATAGAAATGTAAATCCATTCTGGGACTTAAAGCTCATTGCTATGCAGTCAGAGAACATGAAAGCAGCGTGGTGAAGATAAGGATGAAAGTGTAGGATCTGTCCTACACACTGCTGAGGAGATGAGAGTCTGACTTCAAGTCTAGACACCGGGATTGTGCATGAAAAACTTAGGTCAGCTATTATTATTAATACTTGCTATTTATGGAGGATAACCAAATGCGCTAAGGTAACTACAGAATGTATTAAATGACAGGATGTAAAACCATCACAGAAAAATGCCCAAAAACATACAGTAAGCCTGCAGTTTTAGAAATATACAAAAATCCTCCTCTTTATTAAACGCCACATAATGTAACTCTGATTTTATTGCAAATATAAATTGTGCTTAATGTTGGATCAGATCTAAGGAAGGGATGTCATTAATAATAATTTCCTGATGTTCCACGAGAGTGTGGTTGAAGAGGCGAGAGATGGAGTAGCACAGCTGATTTGAAAATAAAGAAAGAAATTGATTTGATTAAAATAACATATTGTACATATTGAGTCAGCTATAACACCTGAACACGACAGTATGTGTTGCGATTGAGAGTGGGTCAAAAAAACTAGTTAGCAAGTGAGCAGAGAGGTCTGAATAGCTAAAAGCAATGGATGAATAAATTGTTAGCTAAAAGCAATGGATGAATGATTGAATTAGAATGCTTAAAATAATCAATAAAAAGTTGAAATAGTTAAATTGGTAACTATAATGGATACATTTATATTACTCAAAGCAATGAATGAGTGAATAGTTGATATAAAAACATTCATTAAACGTTGTTGTAACAAAATCCACTTTTATGTAGTGCATTTTCTTAAATAACATATAGTTTGAAATAATCTTTAAATTCAAATGTTGAAGCTGCTAAGATTTATTTCCATGCTATGATTTTCACTCATATACCACATACTGTATAACCACTCGGTCTCTTACCACTGATACAATGTTAAAGCCTGCACAATCTGTATATGAACAAGCTCTCGAATGTCCAGGACAATAAGCCTAAAAGCTGCCTGGATATGGTCTCCTCTCCTGCTGGGAAAATCTTATTACATTTGACAATGCTCGTTTATTTTCACAATTCTTAATGGATTTATTATTAGCACCTCCCCCACTTTACCACGTTCCTCACTTAGAAACTTCTTCATGATAAATTAGTTGTCCCAAGTAGGAAAATATTTTTTAACCAGACAGCTTTTACAGTTTTGGAACATCCTTCCGTTAAATATACAACATAGCAACTCTTATTGTTCCTTTGCATATATTGCTTTTCTTAAAACTTGGCTAAAAAGGCAACCAGACCTGCGGCTGTACCTAGTCACCGCATGCTTGACTTGCTTGGCCTTTTGTTTGTGTTTGTCAGATTGCATCCCTTCTTGTTTTACCTACGTCTTTTTTAATGTGATTTTATGTTGTCATGTTATGTTTTAACTGTTTGTGCTAATTGTCTGCTAAATGTTTGCTGTGTATTAATTGGCTACATTTTACATGTCCTTCTTTGCATGATGCTTGACCTAATCTTCCGAGCATTTTTTTTTTTTTAATCCAGCTGTAAAGGTTTTCTTTATTTGGTTTGATTTTGACACGTTGTGTGTTGTTTTGTTGTTTTAATGGCTAATTTAACATCTGGCCAAGGGGCAACAATTAGAAAATATGCCTTTTGGCACATTTGCAGTGATGTTGATGAATGTGTATTGTCCCAAAAAAAAAAAAATCAATCAATAAATGAACACATTTGGAACATGACGGGCGGTTTCACTGAAGGGTACTTAAATTCATCGGAGAGGCCTGTGGGAGTAGGTTAGAAGCCACTGTAGCATGTCCTGTGCTGTGATTGTGACCAGTGTTAATATACTGCTTGTTACAGGGGAGCTGCGCTGCTGACCTGTACCGCCACCCTCAACTAGATGCAGATATCGAAGCAGTAAAAGACATCTACACTGACAGTGCTGTCTCTGTTAGGTACAGCACAGATACACAGAAACACCCCCCTCCCACACACACACACACACAATTCAAAGATATTATGTATTCATTTTTAACTCTGCACTGTGTGGCAAAATAGGAAAAACAACCCATATTTTTTCCCTCAATTGATAATCACTTAAAAGGGTTGGAGTGTAATAAATCCCATTATTTATGACACATGAACTGTATCTGTTGTTGTGTCTCTGAACAGGGAGTATGGAACCATCGATGACGTGGACATCGATCTTCATATTAACATCGGTTTTTTAGATGTGAGTCAGCATTCCTCTTTGTCTGCACACACCTCCTCCTTCTTTCCCCATTACTATTCCAACGTTGACATTTTGCAAAGTAACACATCATTTATAATGCATTGTTTGCTCATTATGTATTCATGCAGTGAGAAATGGCCCTAATTAGGATGCTAACTCTGTATATTTGTGTGTATGTGTATGTGTGTGTGTGTCTGAATCAGGAGGAGGTTGCGACAGCTTGGAAAGTTATCAGAACAGAGCCCATTATTCTGAGACTGCGCTTTTCTCTTTCTCAGTACCTCGATGGACCTGGTGAGTAAAGATGTCAGTGTGGATGTTGGTTTTCTGGGAGGGACTTTAGGTATTTGTGCCACTCACTGAGCGTAGGAGGTGAGTACCATATGTGCTATACAAGAGGGAGAGTGTAAGAACGAGTCTGTGTTTGTCTGTGCCCTGTGTGATAATGTTAGTCATCTTTACTCAGAACCGTCAGTAGAAGTGTTCCAGCCCTCCAATAAAGAAGGCTTTAGCCTGGGCCTGCAGCTCAAAGTAAGTCAGCAGCTATGATGTTTTATTTTTAAATCATGCATAGTATATTTCAAGTATTCTAACCTCAGATTGTGCACGATCAAATATGCTGCATCAGAAATAAGAATCACTCATTACATTTTTGCTTTGACTACTCCACTAAATAATAATGCACACCAACAACAAAATAGCGCAATTTACCGCCTGACAGGTTCACTCACATATCTTCCTGCTCGACTGTCCTTATCTGTAACATGGCAGGATCCTGAGCACGTTCACCTCACAGCAGTGGAAGCACCTCAGTAATGAGTTCCTCAAGGCCCAGCAGGAGAAGAGGCACAGCTGGTTCAAAGCCGGAGGAACCATCAAGAAGTTCCGAGCCGGACTCAGCATCTTCTCCCCCATACCCAAGTAGGTCTCTCTTACACTGTGAATCTCTTTCAAGGCATCTACAAAACCGTGCCTATGTTTAAATTACAGCTTGCTGCATATATCTTAGGCTTGCAATTGACACTCCAATCCAGGGTAAGATGTAAGATGTAAGTCATGATTTGAAACAAACAAAAATGTTGGCCAATGATAATAGCCTACAGATATTGTTTTCATTGCATTGCAACATCAACATGTCTGTTGTCCTTAATTTTTCTTTTAAACACTTCAATGTTTCCAAGCATCTGCAATCACTCAAGGAGAAGATTAATTAACCTCAAGTACAGAAAACAATTAGTGTTATTTGTGCTGTTATTTTGGCATTTGCAATATGTTTTTGCAGTTCTTCTTGTGTCTGTAACACAAGTGAAAGGATTTTTATAAGAAAAGTACGCTTTCTTATGTTGTCACAAAGGTTTTCCGGAAGGAACACCGTAGATAAAGTTTATCCATAGCAGATAGGTGGTATTTATCAATTAGAAAAAGCTTATTATTGCTATATTATAGGAGTTATTTAAAAAAAAAAATAGAGTATATTGTGCCCTCTAGTTCAGTACATTGTGTTCTTAACTCCTCATTCTGGAGACGCCTTTACCAGTAAATATATCAAGGACTGATGTCTACAGTGTGTGTTTCCTTTGTATTTTCTATTTTATTTATTGCTTCCATATTGTGTTTCTATTTAATGTCTTCCTTTTTCACTCTTTTGTGAATCACTTTGTGATGTCTTATCTAGTAAGGTGCTATATGAATAGATTTACATAATTACATAGAAGCAACATATTTTCCCAAGATCAAAGATTTCTGTTGGAAGATATTTATGGAAATACTTTGAGAAGGTTTGTCTGTGAAAGATAAACTGTAGCAAAGAAGACAAGCAGGGAAAAGGAATCTCTGACACTGCATGTTGCAGATTGACTTAAATTCAATATTTGACACACTCAACCAATTCCCCAAGGAAGGAAGTGCTCTTCTTGGCCTCTGTCTTACTCCAGGATGCTTTGACAGTTATGGGTGCACAGGGATTATATCTCGGCCCACTCGATGGAGGTCATCCTCACTAACTACTAGGCGGTCTTGACATCCTCACAACTTGACAGGAGTCTCATGTCAAGAGTGTACATGGATATTGTACTAAGAGTGATAGTGGAAGTGAACACTTCTTGTATATTAACAGTTAGTGACTTGAGGTACTGCCCAAACAGATTTCAGTTGTCAGAGGTAGTATAATACTTCTTCCAAAAGGCCCAGTCTGCTGTGATTGGCTTGAGGGAAAATATGGCCCACCTTTGCAAAGGTAGTTCTCAAGCAGTGGGTGGACATACTCAGATGGGGGGGGCGGTGTATTCTAATAATAATGATTTATACTTGTATTAATTCTGCGTGGGAAATTACAATGTTTTCACTCTGTTATTAGAATACACATTACACACAGGCCTTAAATACACACACATGCACAGTACCTCTACATGCACTAATGGAGAGATGTCAGAGTGCGAGGGCTGCACCTGTTGATGCACAGGCGCCCCTAGTAGTTGGGGGTTCGGTGCCTTGCTCAAGAGCACCTTGGCAGTTCCCAGGAGGTGAACTGGCACCTCTCCAGCTACCAGTCCACCACCATACTTGGGTCCGTATTGGTACTTGGAACCTGCATTTGACATAAGGAAAGACAAATCTGAATAGCTTGTTGATGTCTATGTTTTCTGATCTAGACAGCTAACAAAAAAACTGACTGGGTCATCTTATTTCTTGGTTTGTGGGTTGGTAGGCACTCCACTAAATGTGAGTTTTTTGTGATGTGTCCACTTTAACACATTACAGAGTCTTGCCATGCGTGATTACTGCTGAGGAGATGTTGCAAATTATAACATTGGTAGTTAAGATTGTATTCAAAGCTAGATTATAATTATACATTCTAAAATTTCTGATGTGGCC
Source organism: Etheostoma perlongum (assembly GCA_026937815.1). NCBI lineage: Eukaryota > Metazoa > Chordata > Actinopteri > Perciformes > Percidae > Etheostoma > Etheostoma perlongum. The sequence continues at coordinate 5,578,835 of CM049371.1, read as the reverse complement.
TTTTAAAGCCAATCCCTCCACTATGTCCTCTCTACAAAGGCATGGACAGCATCAACATTTTCTCATCATAGAAAAATGGTTGATGAAGTGATGTGCATGAATTGTGCTTTGCTTTTTTCTAGGTCTCCGAGTTTTCCTTTGATCCAAGACACAGTTTTAAAAGGGAAGCTGAGCGTCCCTGAGCTGAGAGTGACCCGCCTGATGAACCGCTCTATCTCATGTACCATGAAGAACCCCAAAGGGGAGCTCTTCAACTATCCACCAAACAGCCAGGTCAGTGCCAGTCTGGACAAATCAGCACACCTGCATCTCTCAGATTTGGAGTCAGATACCTCTCAGTTTAAATTTGAATTTGCTCCATTAACAATGTTCCACTGTCCTCCCACCTATTTGTCTTTAACATGTCTCACTTACACATGTCAAGTTGTGGTCATAGTGTTTTTGTCACAACTCTGAGGCTTCAGACTTCGCACTCCTTACATTCGTTACACTGCTGATGTAGAAACTCATGACACTATGATAAGGAATTCAAAATAATCCACACTTCTACAAAATGTTGATGACGAATGCAGTGTTAAGGCACTGTATGTTGTTCTTTTCTGCTCTGTGATCCACTCTGACCCTTTTCTCAGTCACCCGCCACCTGCACTGTTCCCACCTGAGCCTTTCCTTACCCCTACCATAACATGGCTTGTGCTCCGTTTCCCATAATGCTTTGTCTTCACTTGACTCATCAGACTGTGGCTGTCCCGGCGGCCAGGGCCCCTGCGCAGATTACCACGAGGCAGCTGATTGAATTGTTTTTCTCATCCCAGGCGGGCGGCCACTGCAAGAACATCCCTACCTTGGAGTATGGCTTCTTAGTGCAGGTTAGACCTCAAGGAGATATGAGTATCTGCTGGTAGCTGGCAGTGACAAGGGGTGGGGCCCACAGTGCATTGTTGTGCTAGGACCGGATTAGCCAATCGTAACTGCAATACAAAATTGTACTTTTTTGACAATTCTGCTGCCAAACTAGTCTAGGGAGTGATAACTGGGAACACCACTTTTCTCCAAACAGATAATGAAGTACTCGGAGCAGAGGATCCCCACACTCAACGAGTACTGTGTGGTGTGTGACGAACAGCACGTCTTTCAGAACGGATCCATGCTGAAGGTATCAGAGACGAGAAAGAGAAACATACTGTATAGATTGAGAAACCATTTCATATTGGTTTAAAAATCAAATTGTGAAAAACATGTTTGTGTTGTTGTATCTCTCTATTAACCCTGTTAGTGGAAAATCCACTGATCATAGTGGATTTTCTGCAATCTTAGTTTTGAGGGAGCAAGATAAAGAGTGAGAAAGAGAGTCAGTAAGTGTGTGCATGAATGTTTTGTGTAGATATGTAGTACATGTTGAAATGCCTTTATTTGTATACCTCTTTTGTGTGTGTGTGTGTGTGTGTGTGTGTGTGTGTGTGTGTGTGTGTGTGTGTGTGTGTGTGTGTGTGTGTGTGTGTGTGCTGGCTATATGTGTTTATATATAGCCGGCTGTGTGCACCAGGGAGCTGTGTGTGTTCTCCTTCTACACTCTGGGTGTGATGTCTGGAGCTGCAGAGGAAGTGGCCACTGGAGCAGAGGTGACAACAACACAACACATAGTATATGATATAATTCAGATTATTTGGGTTGTTTTTTTTCTTTCAAGTGATGACATTAATTTCTGATTATTTGAAGTTTCTGCGTGGTATTGGAACTGATGCAGGTTCTTCTCAATAAAAGCATCAAAATGAGCCGATGACAGCATCACATGAAGGCAGAAAATGTTAATGTAAAATCACTCTCTCCGCAGGTAGTGGACCTACTTGTGGCTATGTGTCGAGCTGCTCTGGAGTCTCCCCGTAAGAGCATCATCTTTGAGCCGTACCCATCAGTTGTTGACCCCAACGACCCCAAGACTCTGGCCTTCAACCCAAAGGTCAGCATCTTCACTGCTATAATCGTGATTAATAACTATATCAATATGCACATTTCATTCCCAGATGACATATCCATTTGTGAAACACAACTCCTACACTTCCTAGTGCAATGAGTATTTTCTTTTTTTCAAAGGACACATTTAGAAATCTTAACAATATTTCTTAGCAAACCTTTTACCTCTACAAGTGATTTTAGATGTCTGTATGTTGTTCCCTCTCTCATTGCATACAATGAATGTTTGGCTCAACCGATGAACACAGAAGAAGAATTATGAGAGACTGCAGAAAGCATTGGACAGCGTCATGTCCATTCGGGAAATGACCCAGGTACAAGGAAGGGATGGGAGGGAAAGAATCAAACGGCCACAGTACAGTTAGGCTTGATGTATAATATTTAAGATTATGAATGTTAATGTTTAAGAAATTAGTTTTTAGTTTATATAAGATCATCACTCCGATGTCCACCCCATTGGCTGAAAATGTCCATTGCAAAGTCCTGTTTTAAGTGGACTATTTGAGACTATTTGTTTATTAAAGTGACAGTTGTTGCTGATTAGTTTATCTTCTCTTCTTTGCTCATTTTTATGTTACTTGTTTACCCACTGTGGCTTGACTGCATCTGTACTATCTATAAAACACATCATAAGACTGTATCTGAACACTTGCTCATTTGGCTTTGAAAAAAAAACAGCCCTGAAAATTGAAACACATGCTTGTGCGCTTTTCCAGGGCTCATATCTAGAGATCAAGAAACAGATGGACAAACTTGACCCTTTAGCCCATCCCCTGCTTCAGTGGTGAGTAAAGAGTATCTATTCCAAAAATGGGTTTACTCTGCTTTGCATGTTAAAGTAATAATGTACTCAGCGTAACACTTAGTAACACTTAAATAACTTAGTTTTATTAAATGTCTGTTATGTCATATAACACCTAATGAGATAACACAATGGTGATTGAGCCTATGGTCAACCTTTGAAAGCCCTTGCATTTTGCATTTGCAGTATTACAAACTGGGTGTCTATGGCAACGTTCCCTGGAAAAATCAAAAGCAGCACACACTGAGACACTTGAGTAAAACATTGCTGTTGTTAAAGTTATTAGTTACATCCATTTTTTCATACTTTGACAAGTCAAAATGTCTGCTGGGACAAAGTCCTATTGTGATTTAAGCATATAATGCCCTCTTTGCTACGGCCATGGTAGTAGCCATGGCCATAGCAAAGAGGTTATTATTATAAAGAGGTTATTATTATAACACACAAGCACACATACACACACACACACAAAATACTACAGTATCAAAGGTAAATGTACTGATTATGCAGAATGGCTCCTATGTAAAGTGTTATATTATTATACAATATTATATTATGCTGTTTTTATCACAAACAAATACAATGTAAAAAGTAACTAAGCTTTAATTAAATGTAATTGTGTAAAACGTACAATATTTCCTTCTTTTATGTAGCAAAGTAGAACTAGCAGAAAAGGAAATGCAAGTACCAAAAACCGGAACTTAGGAACAATACTTGAACAAATGGAGTTCGTTACTTTCCACCACTGATTGTGACTAATTGTGCAGCTTTATTAAAGGTGTTTTGCCAACAGGTTCTTCAGCATGTATTTAAATATAGATAACATTTGTCTGTAGTGTATAGTTTTGGTTGTGTCTGACTTTTCCTCGTTCAAAAATGCCGTAAATAATCTCTTAACCTTGGTTATGGCCCAGGTGGTAGCACAATTTCTGGTACTTTAAATTATGTTGTACCTTAATTAATGTATGTTTTGATCGTCTCTCTGTCTTTTTGCAGGATTATTTCCAGTAACAGGTCTCATATCGTCAAGCTGCCTCTGAGTAGGGTAGGGAACCAGAATGACATCCCTTCAGTGTCCTGTATCAAATTAATGTCCTATTACTGCATTATTATGTCATTGAATGGTTCATACTCACTCTGTATCTGTCTGTTTGTCTCTCTTGCTGTCTCTCTTGCTGTCACTTGTTCCGTATGATCTCATTGTGATAGCAACTGAAATTCATGCACACCTCCCACCAGTTCCTGCTGCTCAGCAGCCCCCCAGCTAAGGAGGCTCGTTTTCGCACTGCCAAGAAGCTATATGGCAGCACCTTCGCCTTCCAGTGAGTCCCCTTCGTTCCCTTCATTAGCTGAGATATCATTAACAGAATTGAAACTCAATGTTTTCTTTGAATGGCTACTTTGAGGCGTATAGCTCGTAACGCTACAGTTACAGAGTTGAAATCAGTCAGGCTGTTATAAAATATCAGAAAACAAGTTGTTGTTATTATATTCTTCAGCTTGTTGCTGTTGGGCAAATATAATTTGAGAAATCACTTACTGTAAATAATTGATCTCCAATCAAGCACAGTCACTGAAATACATGCATAATTAAACGCTACAGCGGTACACTCTGTCAAACATATACACGTCTCTGTGTCTCGCCTGGTCATTATGTTGCGGATGGAGGAACTACTCCAGCAGATTTTTATGGAATCATAACAAACGGCAAAGAGCAGCGGCCATTCTCTTGGACTGAGAAACCACCATGCTAAGCCAGCACATGGAGCCAGCAGTATTGAGATTTGTACTGTAGCAGAAGGGGCTTTGCTGAATATTTTAGATACGCATGGCCCATCTGGGCACTCGCAGGGTGCAGCTAACACATGAGCAGTTCCTACAGTCTTTTTTTCATTTCGGTTAATTCAACAAATTGAATCGTTCTCAACAGGAAATTCCAAATTTGTATGTAAGCTTGGCTGCCATCATTTTATACGGACATAAATAAAAACATAGAACATATAAATACATCTTTAGATCAGTTTAATGCCAAAATGTGAGATTTAGACAGAAATCCACACTCTGATTAAGTGAAATTAAGAACGGATCCGTGTTTATTTATTAGACTGTGGAAACAAGAACTCTATACCGCTTTGAAAATAGTTAAAAATAACAGCACTCGTGACACTGCTGTGACTGTTGTATTTTATTATAAGACAGTACAGATAACTGCACTGGGAGACATATTTAAATAACCCATCCTGTGCTGAAAGATAGCAGTGATGAGTTGTCATCTTTGATCTTCATCTTTCAATACTTTTTTTTAGTACTGAATGCTATAAATTTCAAGTACTGTGATGATGTAACAGTCCCAAAATGTCCTTGCACAAATTGCATAAATAGATGACTACAGTAGTTCCTTTGTGGTTGGCAAAAGTGAGCTTGAATCTTCTCTCCATGAATTTCTAATTCTAGGTTTTATAACATATTTAATATAATGATATAATGTAAAAACCTGTAAAGTTTTTTTTTACAGTAATAATTCAAGACATTTTCAAATTCAGTAAATAAGATAATAATAAATGAATAATAGTAAATGACCAATCAAAGCTCCCAGACAAAATGTGCCGCAGTGTTATTTAACAGCATGGATCTGGCCCACTACACATCAGTGGATCCACGCTGTCCTTATATTAACACAGCACTTTGTTTTATCTCTTCTTTCTTATCTCTCCCTCTTTCTACACTTGCTCTAGTGGTTCCCATATAGAGAACTGGCACTCTGTTCTGAGAAATGGACTAGTCAATGCCTCTTATACCAAACTGCAGGTACGTAACCCTGGCAGTTGGCTGGAATTTACGATGCATCTCCCCTCGGACAGTAAACCTGCTCTCTGACAGAGCAGGCTTGCTGTCCGGCTGATTCATTTTTGCAGTTAATGGATGCCAGCTTCCCTTTCGTCAGCTTTGCAATTGGCATTTTAGCGAGCGGGGCACACTGGCAGATTTTCCTGGCCAATGTTGGCGGCTTTCTGCCACCAACAGCAGCAGACAGCACGCCTTTTCCTGCTGTGGGACAAAGAGAGGGGGTTGTGGTGTCAGCTGTGATGACAGGAGGCTGCCTGTGTGCCCTGTTGGGGTTAACCACCTAGAGCACTGAGTAGGCTAGGTCTGAAGCTGAAGGATGCAAAGGACAAGCTCCATGGTAGTGAGTATAGACTTCCTGTGGGTGAATAAGGAGGACTTCCTTAAAAGGTCAGTAACCGGCACCACTTATTATCTATATAAACCTGGGTCAAACAGTAGCCTCAAAACCCTTTTGTGCATGAATAATGACAACCTCAGTCAGGAGTTTTTCCCCAAATATTTGTATTCTTCTTTAGGCATGAAAAAATAATAAAATTCACTTAATTCTATTTTAAACACACATTTTCAAGGACTTTTTCACATGTCCACAGTTAGACTGCATGTATTTCAAGTTATTAACATTTAGAAATATGTATTTAACACTAGAAATTCCAGCATTCCATTTACTCTGCCGAAACAGCGTGAAAACTTGCAAAATATGGCATTTCTTGAAGCAGTTAAATTATTAATTTTTATCTATTTTTTTTTTTTTAACCCTAACCCTATTTTTTTTAAGCGAGTACGACTTGATAAAGTAACTATTTCAAAGTCAGTTTGTTGACTTTAGGCTCTTTTATTATAGATCAAACAACACACACACACACACACAACGCTCTCAGTACGTTTTCCAGTTGTAGACACCTCCGTCCCGTATTGAGCCGACACAAAAGAATATAAATGTTTATAATCACTTTAGCTAGTGCAGTAGGCTAGTGTTAGAAACTGCTAACGTTACACGAGTTACGTCTAACTAGGATGTGTGATGTCATCGCTGGACTGTAACCAAGGCACCTGAGTTGGGCACTCATTTTTTTTAATGACCCATCATGGGTCTACTACTAAAGAGATATTGGCAGGATATTTCTGAGCCGCTAAGCATGGTAGGTCCTAATTTGGATTTGCTATAATGGTTGACATAGTTAGGTTTAGGCATGGGGAGTGGGGATTGGTTAGGGTTAGGGTAAGAATATCAGGGTCAGGCAGAATAAGGCGGGTCAAGAGGCATGTCATTTGACGTCAACACGTCTAGCAAATCAGATCTAGCATCTACAGCTTAGCATGTGTGACTGCCTGTCAGCCATCTTGGATTTGTAAAATTTGTGTTGTACTTACAGCAGCTGGACAGTAGGAACCAGTGTGTGGAATGACAGACTATTGTCCACTGTGGTGGCTGATGTACCATTAAAACCCATGCATATGCACGGAAATGGCTTTTGAATAGCTGTCCACCACTACTGTATGCCCAAAAGTGGTAAAGAGTTCTTTTAAACCTAATTGATACCAGATGAGTATGATTGACAAAAAAATGACCATAAAGATAGTTTTAAGGAAGAAGCAGAAAACCAAACCTTTTTTCAAAGTGTCTTCGCTCAGGTCTGCATACATCTGCATTTTTATATTGTTTTACCAAGGTTGTTGGTACGCTCTGTGACCCAGGTCTGTAAAAGATAAATAACTAAAGCAATAAAAGAAGAAGTGAGCGCTAGAGAATGAGGATTTTTCATATGCACAATACTGCAGATAATGACTTCTTGGAGATACAGCGACATGTCCTGAAAATAGATGAAAAACAATTAAATGTGAAATCTGAAGCATCTTTGAAATGTTCACGTCGGCCGTGATTGCTCCATCATGCTGATGTGTCATTTATGCCTTCTTTGTTCTCCGACTTTTATAGCTCTCCAGCTTTGATCTCGCATCAATGCTCATCTGCCTCCTCTTTCTCTTCTCCGCTTTTCACCCCCCTTTCTCTGTCATTGTATTTCACAGGAGTAGGATTGTGTCCGCCTCCAGCTCCAACCATCACACACAACCTCTCTTCTATTGTTCCTTTTCATTTCTTCCAGATGTGCCACTTCCTGACCTCCATTTCCTTCACATTACATTCCCAACCTATCAAGCTGCTCTTTGTCCTTCCTCTCGTTTCTCCGCTGGTTTCACTTTGGCTTATGAACACCATCTCACACCTTGTTTCTTCTCATTCTGGACCTTCTTATGTGAAGGCTTATCATCATTATCAGTCATCCTCATACTTTACCATCTTTACCTTCAAGCCAGCATACATGGTCTCATTTCTCATGTCAGCATTGCTTGAGCACCTCAACATTTTATGGACAAATTTAATTTACAAAATGCAAGAGCATCATATTATCTTCTCTGGACTACATTATGTTGTAAGCAGATGGTGACTGTGTGGGTTATAGGAGTTGTTTCATCTCACTGGAATAATAAAACTATCTTTTCTTTCCTTGGCTCTTTGGCTCGCCATTCACCTATTTTCGTGTGTGCGTGTGGGTGCGTGTGCGTGCGTGCATGCGTGCATAAAAGTGAGGTTGTCCTGTGCAGCTGCTCAGTGACCCTTCCTTCCTTCCTGCTTTTTTCAAACCCAAGCTGCATGGGGCAGCGTATGGAAAGGGGATCTATCTGAGCCCCATCTCCAGCATATCTTTTGGATACTCAGGTAGGAAAGGCTCATTCCTCGCCACTCAGCCCCCTCCCCCTAAACACTCTCCCCTTTATTCCATGTTGACCGAGTACGCTCTATGTTTGTTACGTGGCCTGGTATCAGCCTGGAACACTTCATTCTCATATGTGGGAGCTGTCCTCCATGCTATCCTATTGTGCTGCTCTGTGTTGTGTGTCCATTTTTGGCTGCTGGACTTGGGCCTCTGAGCTTGCGTGCCGCCTATCATACTATACATTATGTCATGGCTGTGTAAAATGGAGCTGTCAGTGGATCCGTGTGTGTGACTTTGTACTTTGTTGGCTTAAAATATTATTTTTATTTTCTGGGATGGGGGTGAAGAGACAAGTCCTTACCCCCCTTTGTGTATTTCCACTAAACACAATTTCACAGGTTGGTTTTGAGGTTTCCAACTGTGGTGCTGATTATGAAATCATACAGTATGTGAGGTCTATAATAATAATATTCAATAATATAGCCAATAGTGATACCAGTAGCTGGTAACGTATCAGTGAGTTTATGCACGGATCCAGTACCACTTAACTTAGCCCCAAGAAAATCTACTTTAAGTATTTTATTTATGTTCTCTTTCCGTTTTGACTCACTGTCAAACCGGATAATATAAGAAAGTTCTCTGGCATTTATTGTTTGTGTTTGTTCATGTTTCACAAAGAGTTTAACAACAACAATAGCAATCAGGGGCCCCTGCGGGTTCACGGACCTCACTTTGGGAACCACTGATTTAAAGCGTGCCGTTTTGATAATAAAATGATAACAGCAGCACTTGCTATATCACCTTTTTGTGTCAATACTGAATGTTGGCATTTATGCTGTAATTTAATTTTGAAATGTTGATATATTGAGTAGCGTTTTGGAACAACCTTCATATGAAGGTTAGCACTGTGGGTAATAATTGCTCTGTACAATGAGCTCGAGACCACTAGAGGAAGGTTTTTCACAGCTTGACTGACTCAAGGTGAGGTCGTTCTGACTCAGGGTTGTTTGCTGTCTGTCTGCTGCTTATTGCAGGAATGGGGAAAGGACAGCACCGCATGCCCACCAAAGATGAACTGGTGCAGCGTTACAACCGCATGAATACCATACCACAGGTGAGAGAACTGGAAACATAACATCCTCACATATAAAGGTATACCATATATTTTTAAAAGAGTGTTGGGTTCCACAAATTCAGAATACCATCACATACAGAAGCTGCGTCATTAAAGGGCCAGCAACATGGAGTGAATTGAAGCATGGAGAGAACTGTGAGCTGTTCAGTGTATTTCAAATGTTTTGTATTCTGAGTTCAAATGTCCCTATGTACTGGTTCTCACTATTAACACTGTACAGTGTCAGTGTTTGTAATGATCAGGGTTTGAACATTCCTCTTGGATATCATCAGCTCAGTGAGATCATGGTATTTACTGTAGCAGCTTTGTGAAATTTAACTGTTTTCTTTTGCAATAGAGCCGTCCAATACAATCAAGGTTTCTTCAGAGTCGAAATCTCAACTGCATCGCTTTGTGCGAAGGTAATCCCAAGCAGACGATAGCATACGTGTTGAGATGAAGCTGAGATGATAGTGAATATTTGGCGTTAGTATATTCGATTAATGTTGATGTGTATCTGTCTCCAAACGAATACACAAAATGTAAAGAATATTATATGATTAATTATTATATTATCTAATACACACTTTTAGAGAATACAGTGTTTTCTTTATCAAAGTTGTAAACAATTTCATAAAGTCGGATACTTCAAATCTAAATAAAACTGGCTAATGTGACTCCTGTCTTAATGTGCAGCTTAAGAAAAGCTAGAGCAATTATCGTAATGTAATCATCCTCATTATAATAGGAAAACAACATATATAAAAAGAAATAATGTGCATCAGTTAGGACAAAAGATGAGTTTAAGCCTTTAAACTTTAGTGAATCTTATGTATTATATAATACCACAAACAACAGCAACACTATATTGAATAGTAATAATAGAATAGCAAGAAAGTAAATATAAACCATCATTTCCAATTTTGTGGTGAAAAATGCACCTTTCTTTCCAACAGTTATCACATCTAAGGATCTGCAGAAACATGGTAACATCTGGGTGTGTCCAGTATCTGACCATGTCTGTACTCGCTTCTTTTTTGTGTAAGTATTCCCAAAACTTTTAAACTCCTGGATAACTTCTACAGAATGAATTAATGCATAATTACAAGATGAGCTTGCATAGATACCAGGCAGCAAATATTCATCATAATAATCCCACTTAAAATGCATAGTTCATCACTCAGGTTGCTTGTTTTTTTTCCTGCTAAACCGCACATGATGAAAGTGATTTAATGATGAGTTATGGTCTATGCTGCAGTTGCCCCTCATCACTCATCATCATTTTAAATTATCAGTGAATAAATTGTCCTGATGGTTGAGTTGTGTTACCGCTTCACTGAACTGGGTTCCTCTCAGGTCATACCCTTTCAACTTGATGTTTAAAACTGTGTTTTGAAACTCGTGAAATATCTAATAACTGGCTGCTGATGTTAGTGTTCCAAGCTTTGGACACAAAGGCAGTCACCAAATGGCAAAGTCTACTATCATGTCCACTGCTGTCTTAGGAAATTGCTGGAAATTAGGTTTGAGATGGCCTGCAAATTTTAATCACAGATAAATATAATTTAATTCAGAATGTGTGCTTAGTGTATCACTAATAACACTATAAATCACTAATTCACTTGCTTCTTGACAAGAGCAACTCACAGGTTACCTTTTCTATTATCAGTATTATGCATTGTTGATGAGAGAATAAATGTTAGCTATGTATCTTTAAACTTGGCCCTTATACTGCCAAGTGTTAGAAAAATTTAGGGAGTAAGCAAGACAGGGTGATAAAAACTTAAACATCTATTGATGAAAAGTAAAACTAAATAAATAAAAAACTTATGTGTACTCGTCTATGTGTATGTGCAGGTACGAGGATGGCCAAGTAGGAGATGCCAACATCAACACCCAGGAGCCTAAGGTGCAGAAAGAGATCATGCGTGTGATTGGAACCCAGATCTACTCCAGCTAATGGCAGTTCTCCATACGTCTCTCTGACGGAGGCACACAGACAGGCAGACAGCGAATGTTTGGGCGGGGCCGACCTCAGGCCCGAAAACGGAAGGCTGAGGGAGCTCTTGAGCACATTAAGTCGTTTTGTTCATTTCCCCTCATTTTCCTTTCCATTGTTTGTTCCTCTTCTCCGAGGGGTTACACATTACATGTTCATTTAACCTTCAGTTAAAGTCAGTCTGCTTCCCTCCATTAACACACCGATGAAGAAAAGGATTGTGGCACTATCTTTGTGGGGACTCGTCATTGACATAATGCATTCCCTAGCCGCTTGCCCTAACCTTAACCATCACAACTAAATGTCTAACCTTAACCCTTACCCTCACCCTTACCATATCCTAATTCTAACCCTAATCCTAAAACAAAGTTTTAACCCTCAAACAGCTCTTTAAACTTGTGGGGTCTAGCATTTTGGCCCCACAAAGCTGTTGGGACCCTACAAGTATACTGGACTCCTGGTTTTTGGACCCCACGAATATAGTTAAACAAGACCCCCCCCCACACACACACACACACACACACACATGCGCACACACACACACACACACATGCGCACACACACTCAAACCATTGGTTGACTGGGCTTTCTCCTTTCTTTCTGCACTTTTACTAATTCTCTGGACTAATGATCTCTATTTTTCATTTCTCTTTGTGAATATTGAGTAAAAAAAAAAGAAGAAAAAAAATGTCAAATGATTAATTAGATCCCTTTGTGGCAAATAAGTGATGGATTTACATGCACATAGAAGTTTGTTCTCTTATTGTGTTTGCAAAGGCATTATTTCCCATCCGTTTATTTAATATCTTTTGACTAATGACATGAATTAGGTCTGTGACATGGTTATCTGAGGGGCAAACAGTGCTCTGTCACTTTGTCCTTGTTCGCTCCCAGAATCCAATAAGCGAGGTGTGGCTTGAACTCAAGTTACATACACTATAGGCACTTTGTTTTTGATAACATTATCAAATGTAATAAAAACTGAATAGTTTTTTTTCATACTGATTTCAGATGGTTCTCAATGATAATTAATGCTCCTTCAAACCCTCACAGCCCCCAAATGTCAAACAAACAGGAATTAAAAAAGAAAATTAATACTTTTATTGTACTGGATGAAAGTGACATGGCAGGCTCAACAAAGGTTTTAACCCCCCCCCCCGCCAAAAAGACAGAAAAACCCAAAACAAAACAACAACAACCAAACAGTGGATTTACTCTGTGGACATGTTATATCTGTAATCTTATGTTCAGTAATCTACCACAATATGTCATCACGTTTTCTTTAAGTGGTGGATATCTCATTTTAAAATGAATCTCTCTGTGTATGAACTACTCTTCCCATTGAATTCACAACTTACAAAAATCCACTGTACAGCAAATCATGGACAATTTTACCCAACTTTCAACTGACGCTTTCCAGTCCAGGTGATCCTCCCAGTCCCCTACCTGATGGACATTGGATGTTATAGATTGGCATTAATGTGCAACTCTGGTTTCACCTTGGAGAATGGCAACCTTGTATAGCTAATCAAGTTTATCAGTTTGTCATGTACTGTATGTATGTATGTATGTACGTGTGGGTTTGTATTTTCTTGACATTATACTAGACATTGCACTTATTCAACGTTTGCCTAAACTGGAGAAATGGACTGTCCTCTGGCCTGCAGTAGACGGGTTGTGGAGGAAAGGTGGTGAAAAAAGTATTTATGGAATCAGCAAGACTAGAATAGCCAACACTGTCTATACTGAGATGGGCTATCATTGTCTCCTGGAACTTAAGATTCTGACTACTTAATGGACTTTGAGGCACAAAAAGATGGCAACTTGTAAATAAGGACATTGGAGACCTTGTTGAAAAGTATTGCCCAAAAAAGGAGTGGACATGTACAGCTTACTCATTGTGTTGCGGGGACTGTGCTAATAGCTGATGCCTGTCTTTGGCCAAGAGGTTTAAGCTACGAGTCTCTTTGAGAATCTATTCTCCGGCTGTGTGTCTCTGGTGAGTAATGTTTCAAAGATGACGTTGACAGCAGTGATGGTGATTATGACAATGGTGATGACAGGCGACGATGCAGGAAAAAAAAAGAATAAAGCCTCATTTTGCACAGTTTTACATACAGCCTCCATTTCTTTGATGTCTCTGTGGGAAATAAGTGTGACCATTAAATGAATTATGACTGAGGCATTGTGCTTGGATTCGGGCAGAAGGGGGCACCATTACTCCATTGAAAACAACCTGAGCTCTCTATTCTATCATCAAAAATATATACCCAGACTTTAACACTTGTAATTAGTTGAAAAGGTTGATGCCTTGAGATCTTAATGCTACTCCCTGAATAAATAAAGAAAATGGATGAGTAATAACCAAAATATATCTATCCTGTTATTTCCACATGGTACACATATCGTGCTAACGGTTATTTTCAGAAGAGGCGTAGTGATAACTGAGGAAGGTGATCTAACCTCTAAATTGTCATTTAACAACATAGCATCAGTGAGTATGTGAGGAATTCGTGCCACATACAATACATAACCCTAACCCTTGCTGAAAAATTAATTGTTATATTGATTATACACCACATCATACTAAACTAACTTAAAAAGAAAAGTAAATAGAAAAAAATAACATCACAGTCCGTAAGCATGAATTCCCCATTCTAACTGATTTTTCTTTCAAATGTTATTGATTTAGTTACAAGGAAGTGGTGCAGGACGGATCAATATACCGACATGTACTGCACTATAGAGGTTTGCTAAAAACTACATCTAATCGATTTATTGCTTCACAAAGTCATTCAAGTTTCCATTTATTTATTCCAATATGATCTTCCCTGGTTAAGTATGGCAGGGTATGCTTTCACCTCAGAGAGAGCAGATCACTAATAGTTGTTGACCAGCTAGTTGCTCAATCTGTCCTCTCTCTCCCTTCCTTTCCCTCTGACCACAGAAAGCTCTCCTCTTTCAAACCAGCTGAACACATCTCATCGCTACTCCGCTGCAAAAAGTCAAGTCTGATGGCTGTTTTGGCAAAGGAGGCACTGTATGTGTACGACAAGTGCTGGGTGTGTAGAGAGTGGGCATAATCATGGGGAAGCTAAAGCACTGATGGGCCCTTGAAAGGCACTTTATGTGTGTATTTGTGGCTACGGTAATTGGGCCTCTCCCTTTGTAAGCTGACCCATTTGACATGGCCTTGTGGCTAGGCCCTTGTACTGATATGTTTATCTGTGTGTGTGTGACTAGCAGAATGATGTGTATGGTTCACGTGTTACTACGATCTCTGAAACCCGACCCTCATGTTGGACACGGTCCCCTGCTTTGGCTTTGTCCCCCATTACCAAGGCCAGCTGGCTGGTGGGACACAACTGCACATAGCTTTTAGATGGGGCTTGTTCTTGTGCAGTTTAACCATCCACCACTGAGGGGAGCTCTGGTGTTATTGTACTTTGCTTGGTTTCACATGATTTCTTTGCATATTTAACACTGAACACACACATACACACACACACACACACTGGGCGTTATGGGCACGCATATGCAGGTAAACACACACTACACAGTGGTTGTTTGGTCAAATAAAGGAGTAGTGACGGGAGGGCATAAGGTCATGGAGGGAGTCTGGCCATCGGTGCTCCCAACCTTCCTTTCTCCTGCCTCTGTAATAAGTGTGACCGTTTGATTTCTGGACAAAATGAGCAATTACAGGGAGTTGTTTAATCACCCACACTTTTATTGAGCTCAGGGTCTCTTAGCTTGCAGCTCAGGCCCCCGTCGTCGGCAGCAGCGGGCGACAGGAGTGACAGAGAAGGTCGGTGGTTTAACGGGGCGCGAAGGGGTCTCGTTTGAGTTAAGACTTCGCAGGCTACTCTGCACGCTGCGGAGGCCCCCGGGACAGAGACAAAGAGGTAGATGAGACCAGAAGACAGGCTCGCCAGCCAGGCAGAGAGATAGATGGACTTAACAAAGAGGAGACTGGAGGGCAGAGTTTGGGGGACACATCAGAATCAGAATCACTTTATTGGCCAAGTAGGATAAATGTGCAGGAGTTTCTCTGGTGTTAGCACAGAGATGAGGCGGCGGCAATTTAGCCTGTGCAGTGTAAAAGAGGCATTCAGGTGCATGGTAGTTGCACTTGTTGAGCAGGAGGTGTGGCAATTCCCAGGAGTGCAAGTTTATTGTTTTTGGGTAGGAGAAATAAAACAAGCTGGAACAAAGCACAGACCTGATTTCTGAACTATACAAGAAGTGTAGCATGCAAGGACTTGTGTGGACATTGTGAGCACAGGGATGGCATACACAAAAAAAAATTTGAAACAAAGAGAGAGAGAAGAAAAACAACAGAATTCGATTTTCCTACTTTACAGTCAGCCCAGAGCCCCAGTAAGCCCAACTCCCATTCAAAGCAGTACCAAGCACTGTCAGTGTCAGTGCCTTTTATTGAATTTTCAGCCCGGGTGTTACTCTATATTTGTGTGCAAGCCGAGTGTCTTCACCTCCCTGGATATGAATGATGGAGTACAAGTCCTTGTCTAGTCCCTCAGAGATGGCAAGGTTGGTGGTATGAGGTGAAAAAAGGGGTGGCGACGAATGGAAAGAGCTGATGCATGGTTGCAGTGTTTTTTTTTTGGGGGGGGGGTTGTTTTAAAGTGGAACTCACTGGAAAAGAACGGAACCAAGGTGTGTGTTTGTGTGTGTTGTGGAGAAGAAGTGGGTAGAAAGAGATAGAGAGTAGGGGGAGAGGGAGGGAGGAAGGGAGTACACCATCGCTGCTCATAAAGCCAACAGCTGTGTGGGTAATGTTTTGTGACACCGAGCCTCTCCGAGCCCTTCTGTTTCCCAGAGAGCTAGGAGACGCCATATTCCGTCGTCACAAATGGCTCTGTCATTCACCCCCTAAGTCTTAATTATCGCTCCCGGTTTTTTTGGCCACGTTTTGCTCAGGCGTATGGATCCATCTGCACGCTGTATAATTCCACTCCGCAATTTACAAGTGGCATTTATTACAATGGCCTCCACGGCATCTCCTCTTTAACACCGGCAGCCCTTTTCAGAAAGACGAGGGGGAACAAAAGAGCAGTGCAATCTGGCAGCAACAGTGCCCACCCTCAGTTCACTCAAATCTCTCTCTTGTCTTTTTTTTCTCATCTGTACCCTTGCTCTCTGTACGACTATCTCCCTCCTCCCCCATACTACTCATTTTTTCCACTTTTATTTGTGTGTGTGTGTGTGTGTGTTTTCCCTTTGTTAATAATTTAATTTTTATGGGATTCACAGTTCTCGCACAAACCGCCCCCTATCTGCCTCGAAGCAGAGGAAAAGGAAATAGCTGATGTTGATTTTTTTTCCCCTCCTTTCCTCCTCTCCCCCCTTCGTAATTCATTTTGGATTAATTCCCCTGTCTTCAGAGACAATCCTAATTCTTTATTATTTCCACTTCACAGGCTTGATGACATCCTCGTATCCACATATCATATCCAGGGGAAACTTTACACCCAGCAGACCTTCTTGTTTTCTCCTCTCTTTTTTCATATCTCTCGCCTCCTTCCCTTCTGACACCCTACCTTTCTCTTTCTCTGTGTTGTTCCTATCTCTCTCTCTCACTCCTTTCTCTCTCTTTCTATCCATTTCTCAACATGCTCCCCACTCTGTCTTTCTCACCAGAGTGAAGTTACTTGTTATTTTCTAGCCAGCCGCTGGGCTCCTGTCTACCCAACAGAAGTCGGCTGCCTGTCTCACACACACCCTCCCACCTCCTTCAATCAATATCATAATATGTGTGTGTGTGTGTATGTACTGTGCATGTCATGTCTACTCATCTCTTCCCATTCACATGGAATACAATGAGTGTTCATTGCTATTAAAGTGCCACTGAAAAAAAGAAGTCTTCATCCATTTGTCACTTGTCTTCCTCTCCCCGTGTAGTGCTCCACAGTGCTTTTCTTTGACTCCCTTACTTGTCATTTTCGTCTGCTATTAGAGATGCTCATTGGCAGATGGACACTCAGGCTTATCATATAGCACCTTCATTTCTTGCTTCTCAGTCTTTTTTCGTTCTTTTTCTCTCCCGGTCTCTCTCTTCTCCTCCTGCCGTCCTTCTCTTCTCTTCATGTTTCAGCTGCTTCTGCATTTTACTCTCCTTCTCACAACCTCTTTCCTTTTGCCTTATCTTCCTCCCCTCTGCATCTCTATCTTTGAACCTCTCCAATGCTCTTCCATTCATATGCATCATTCTGTTCCTCTGTCTTTCTTTCTGTCGCTCTTTGTTTTTCAGCATATCTTTCTTTATATCATTACACGTCTCTTTCTCTCTGCTCTGTGATGCTTTTTTTTCCAGGGATTTTTTTCTCCGCTCATGTCTAGTTTCTCAAATCAGCCTTCTTCAGATTTTTTGTGACCGTTTTCGCTGCTGCCATGGGCACTCTCCTTTGTCCCACACCTACCAAGTGCTCATGCACAAACCCATACCCCAGACACACACACGCACACACATGCAATGTCCCATCTCCAATTCACTATTAAGTGGGCCCTGAATTTCCCCTGAGCTCTGGTATGGTGGCGTCCGCCTCTTGAGTCCGGCTGTGCTAGATGTGTTGTCTGCTCCCTTACCATTCAATTACCCTCCTGTAATCTGACAGGCTCCTCATGGCCTGCACTGGGACAATCACTAGTGTGTGTTTGTGTGTGTGTGTGTGTGTGTGTATGCTGTATGAGTGCAACTCTCTGTCTATTTTTGTGTGCATGTCTGCTATTATAGCTGTTTCTGCGAGTGTATTCCTGCATTTTAGATGCACACAGAAACAAGGACCTTTCTGCATTGTCTGCTTTTCTTTTCTGTTTCTTTCCCTATTACTTATCTCACTTAAAGTCTCCCCTAGATCTCTCTCTTTAAGTCACTTGACATCCTGCTGCACCCGCAGAAACACACACTGACAGAATGAAAGAAACTAAGTCATGCCACAGACACCAAAGCCAACATTTAGTTCTCCTATGTTCTGTTATTTTTGCCTTGCAATCTAGCTCTTGTTCATTGTCACTCTCTTCTTTTCACAACTTTGTCTCTCTCTCCCTCTCTCTCTCTGTCTTTCTCCATCATTCTATCATGTTCCCCTAATCACTGTGCCTGTGTTTTACCTTTTTTATCTTCATCTACCCCTCCCCCACCCCCAAGCTGGCTCTGTGTTGACCTGAGAAGGACTGACATTCAGAGGCCGGTCCCCTGCCTGCAGCACTGACATTTCTGCCAGACTTTGATGGCGCCTTTGAACAGAGATGTGTGGAGGGAAGAGCTGCCTGTCTTTCCGCCTTCCAGCTGCTCTAGCTTTGCCTCTCCACCACTGAGAGTGAGATGTACTGTAGCGGGCTGCTCTTCCATTACGCATGCAGGCCCACATGTGCGAACACATGCATACATACACATAAATGGGATTGTACATGTATACACACCTGAACTTATTTAATCATCCTCATTTGTTGCACACATCAACATTCTCACACTTGTACAACTGTATGTATGAATCTATGTGCGTTTAGGTGAAAAACTCATGCACACACACAGACAAGACACAGACAAGACATCCCTTCAGCAACAGTCATTGCTCCCCTTCGATAAAACTGGCACAGGGAGAGAGCAGAGTGTTTCCCACCTCTCCCCTATCTACCCAATCCCCTCCACCTTGCCAACAACCCCCCCCACCTTGCTGTGAGGCCTTCAAAGACACCCATGTCACTCCAGTAACCCTGTAGCTCTTCTTCTTCCTTAATGCATTCCAATCTTATCTAACCTCTTCTCCGTGCACCACACTCCCTTTGTTACCAGCTTCTTACAGGGTTACAAAACATATTGAAGAAAAAAGAAATAATTAAATAAAAAAGAAATAGAGACAGAAAATTGCTTGATGGGGGTTGCTCTTCTGACAATGAGTAGAGCATGATGTAAAAATGGCGCTCTCTTCCGTTATTCAGTGAATGACGGTTCTGTGCCAAGCTGCCTGCTTTGGCAGATCCCCCCATCTCTCTGCTGTCATTAAGGGAATGGGATTTTTCTTTTTCATGTGTTGGAGGTAGGGACCAAAGCATGTGGTGCACTGCGATCCTAATTAAAATGATATGGCTATTTTGCCATGCGATGGTGTCTCTGAGAAGTGGATGAGAATTGAAACACTTAATTTTGTTTCGCCTGGTTCCTCCTCTCTGTGGAGTTGGACTGAGCTGAGCCTTTGATGAGAGTGCAGATTTGACAGCTGTACATTAGTTTGTGTGTGTGTATGTGCATGTGTGTGTGTGTGCACTGCAAACAAATTTAACAAGTCACTTAATTTGTATTCTGTCCTATAGTCATAAATAATAATTCTTCCAATGCAGAGGCATTAAAATGTCCTGACCACAAAGTGTAGAAATTGTGGTGCTCTTGTCAGGCAGTTTATCAGCTGAGTTTGACTTGACTCATGTTTATTGATGTTCCTGGAAAGAAGGATGAGACTGATTTCCCAGATGCCTTGATGAAAGATATACTGCCAAAAATATCCATATTGTATTATTTCATCCTATTATCGGTCTTTAAATCAGTCGTCTTGCACAGTAAAACAGTGTAGCTTTTGTGATATAAACTCACTTGGGTCTAATGCATCCCAGTTACTTTCAAGTGCCTTCTCAAATTAACTGACATTTTCTTGAAACGCGTAATCGCCATCTTTGAAGATACTGTCACTTGTTTTGAGGAAAACTCTTCAACCAGTATAAACTGCATAAGAAACCTGAAACTATCTCTGTATATAGAGATTATGGCCAGCAAAAGTAGTGCTTGAATTGCATGCATATCAAACTGAATTGCAGATATGGATAATAATAATGAAAATAATAATACTACATTCAAAAAGGTCTATTTGTACAACTTACGACAACTTAGAAAACTCACTACTAGCAAGTTAAATTCCATAAATTAGATTCAAGTTATGGATTTTAACTTGTAAGTAGTGAGTGTTCTTTCTTCAAATCCTCCTTTCTCAGTCACACAGAAAAGCCGTTTTTATTTCCAAAGTTGGACTGGAGGGCAGCTTTCGCCTCAAAGGATGCCAACAGTGCATCGCTTAGTGCGTCAGTTTTATTAACCTGGTTTTGTTTAAGAAAAGTGAGATTTGAAGATTGAATTTGCCAACAAATTATGCCTTCATGCATATCTTGCTGTGTGTTTGTGTGTATGTGTGCAGAAAGAAAGGAAGTGACAGGTCCAACCCCTTCAAACAGCCCTCTGGCCCAGTAGCATGGTATGATTCCACCTCAGCCTTTTCTTGCCAGCTCCCCTCCCCCCCTCCTCTCTCCTCCCTCCAAGCTGTGGGCCCCATGGTGCCTGCAGCCTGCCTGTACTGGGCTATTGATTAGGAACAGGGCTGCAGCTCACCTGCTAATTGAAAGCCGATTGGGGCCCTGGGGCAGAGCTGTAAAACAGGCCCCATGTGGCATTAAAAGCTGAAGGCTGACGGGCCACTGTAAATCCAGAGCTTCTAATAGTGGTGGTGTATATCCATCTGTGTTACAACTGGATGAGTGAGTGTGTGTGTGTGTGTGTGTGTGTGTGTGTGTGTGTGTGTGTGTGTGTGTGCATGTGTGTTAGCTTGTTCTCACACGTACGTGATGTTACTGCATGTATGGTACGTGTGCGTGCATCTTAATGTGTGTACGTGTTTGCACATACTTGAACTGTGTGTTTTATGTGCATGGGCTGTATTTTTATGGATGTAGTGTGAGTAATGTGTTTAATCACATTCAGTCAAATGTATGTTCAAGTGGATACAATGGTATATTATGTGTGTGTGTGTTTTTTTTTGTGCATATGCACACAAACACACACACACACACACACACACACACACACACACACACACACACACACACACACACACACACACACACACACACAGGTGGTTCACAGTGACAGTCTGGTCTCCCATGGCACCAGGAGAACAGTCTCGTCTGTAATGGACACATCCTTCCTCTTTCTTCAATTCTCGTGACAACAGCTCTTCATCTCTCTCTCTCCCTCTCCCCATCTCTCTCTACCTTCCTCTAGCTTTCTCTTTTTTTGTCTTTGCACAAGTCACACCTGTGATCCTCCGCTGAGACATCAGCTCATGAGTTGAGCTTCATTTTTCCTTCCCCTCCCATAATTTCTCATTTTTTTCCATGACTGTCTGTCTCCTCCCTTATCTCCTTTTTCTCTCATTTTTGATCGATCTATGTAAGTTTATATGTACATTTAGTGTGCCTATGTAATGTATCATGGGCTTACAGTTGGTGTTCCAGTTTATCCCAAAGGTGCGTGATGGAATTGAGGTCACGGGTCTGTGCAGGCAGTCAAGCTCTCCCACAACAAACCTTTTCTTCATGGATCTCACTATTTGCACTAGGGGCATTGTCATGTTGAAACAGGAAAGGTGCTTTCCCAAACTGTTGCTGCCTGGTTAAAGGCGCACTATTGTCTAAAATATATTTATATGCTCTAGCCTTAAGACTTCTATTAATTAAAAAATATAGAGAGCTAGCCCAAACCATGAAACAACTCAAGGCTGACCGACTGGGGTGTCTGCATACTTTTGGCCATATATATATATATATATATATATATATCTACACAATCTCCTTCCCCTTCTCACTTAGTTTTTCTTCTATTAAATCTTACTGTGCTTTCGCTCCTGCTCCATCTCTCTGTCTGTCTCTCTCTGATCAGTGTGATTGAGTAGGGAGGGTGCTGGCCGTCCTGCAGCATGGCGCATGGAAACAGAGGTTAATTGGATTGTAATTAGAGCGGAGGTGATTAATTGATAGCATCTGTAAATTTGGATGTTTCCATTGTAAATGTGACAAATGAGAGCGTGGCAGGCCGGAGGAGAAAGGGCAGAGGGAGAAAGAGGAGAGAGAGCGACACACGCACGGATGGGAAAAAAGGAGGAGAAGTTGCAGAGATGGTAGAGAGAGGAAAAGAGAGACAGGCATAGGAGGGAGACAGAAGGGTTTATTTTTAGTTAGTGCTGAATCCCATGGTGGTAGGAAATGGCAAGGTTGATAAATATGACTGAATGCTTGTGTGATCAAGCAAGCAAGGTGTCAAATGGTTGGACACCCTTTTTATCTGATGTTGAGGTTTGGCTAACACTGAGTGTTTCAAAGTGGGTTAAATTCCAAGATAAACAAATATCTTTGTTTGATTACTTCTAGGTTGTAGGTCAGGAATGCTTAAAGCAAATGTGTTTATTCACTTTCTTGCCAAGAGTTAGATGAGAAGATCGATACCACTTTCATACCCCAAATATAACGCTACACACAACAGACAATTAGCTTAGCTTAGCATAAGCTGGGGGGAGTAGCAAGCAATCGGCTTTTGCAACTCTTGATTAGAAATCAATTTCCCAAAACTATTCCTTTACGTTTGGGTATGGTTTAAGTGCAGTTAAGGTCAAAGTAAAAATCAGACATTTATAGACACAGTATAGAGAATAATTATGATCTCACAAAATGTGTAACAAAATGACTTTTGGACTTGACTAAGGCTGCTTTCAGACTAACATAAAAAAAACAACTTAGCCACCATATTCATTTGAATGAGACTTTTCTGTTGATGGAGTGGGAATAAAAATGTAGAGGACGCTGGCAAGAAAGTTTAAGCTGTCTCATATGTTGCCACAATGCAGTGTCGTGCAGCAATGCCATGCATTGGCACCTTCCTGCAGAGATTACTTTGTACCATTGAGGTAATTCTGAGACAGATAACAAATTATTGTGGTCATGATAATGTTCCATTGTTCCTCTTAGTGTTTTGGCTTCTCACAAGCTTTAAAATTCATGGATGTATTATCTAACATGGGCTTTCTGGATCATATTTGATTTATTCTCTGAATTTAAATAATTTAAATATACATTTTTCTCATCCATCATATCATTGTGTGAATGCTGATTCAGCAGCATTCACAGTATTGCTATTCGATTCTTCCGTACAATTTTCGGTCATCTACTACTTTACTACTTACATTACTACATACTTTCAGCTTCAAAAAACATTCAAATATCAAAATGTTCAGCTCTTTAGGGTCATTTGCTTGTATTCTTTTCAAAATATTAAGCTTTTTTCTTTTTACTTTGTTAGTCAACAGACCAAACTTTAAACTCTATTAGAAAATGATTACGCTTTTTGATATCTTTTACAATATCTGTGTTATCACTGTTTACGTTTAATGCTTTTTTGCTATTTCTGTGTTATTAATAAGGACTGCTCTACATCTACAGTGCAGAGGAGAGTGAACATTATCTTAAAACTTTCTCTTTAACTTGCTCCCACAGCCACATTTCTGACTTCTCACACACCATTTATACGTCAAAATGTAATTATACTTATCTACTTTTAGCCAAAGTGTAATTTAAGTAATATATATTATACATTTGACTCAGTGAACCTCCAAAGGACAAGAGCCACAAGTAGTCCTTCATTGACAGCCCTTCTTAAACATCTTCGACATTTCTGGACGAAAGCACACACAGTACTAATTTTTCAAATTGTTATGTGCATATTACTTAACTGTATCCACACATATTATATATCACTATGTTCACAAATGCTTTCTGGTGCTCACAGTGAGGTCAATATAGTGTTACCTACTATTGTTTAAGCTGTTTTCAGGGTTATTCGATGGGAAGTTTACTAGGGATCTTTAAATTAATCTCAGCAGCAAGCAGTTTATAAACAAGTGTGATAATTGTGCGAATACTGATTAAGGAGCATTCACAGCTGCTCAGGGATTAGCACCCCTCCACATAGCAAGTGTTGCAGTGATTTTTGAGGTCCAATATACAATGTTAAAAAAAGATAAATGTACCTTAAACTTTGGAAAGCAGAAAGTTGTGTGTTAATATTCTTGATGTTTCTCGACATATGAACTTTGAATTTGTATGACTTTTTTCAAGATACTGTACAATTACTGTACATTTTTGACATACTATACTATGGCTGTTAATTACTTTTTTGACATATACTATGACTCTTTTCAACATACTAAACTATAACTCTTTTTGACATACTAAATTTGGACTTTTTCACAACATTTTTCAACATATTATACAATGACTTTTTCAACATACTATACTAAGATTTTTTTGACTTTTTTGTAAATTTTGCAAAAAAAGTCATTGTATAGTATGCTGCAAAAAGTCATAAAATTCATAATTTCATATTTCGAAAAACATCATGCATATTAACACACAACCTTCTGCTTTCTAAACATTCTCTTATCACTCAGAGCTATCTGACCTGACACACAGATTTATGTTTAAGGCATAGTTATAATTTTATTAGTATATATTCATATTCATAATTTATTAATATATTCATAATATATTCTAGTATGTTGAAAAAGTCAGGAAAAAAGTCATTGTATAGTATTTCGAAAAAAGTCATGATAAAGTCATAGTATAGTATGTCGAAAAAGCAATATTATGCTATGACTTTTATGACAGAATGTTAGCTTTCTTAGAGTCCATAATCTTCAACTTACTTTTGCGAAGATAATACTTGCCTGTGATTGCACTTATTTGGGGATAAAATAAAACAAGGTTTAAATAAACATGTTTTATATTTTGTAAAAAATGACATTACATGATTGCAACACGTTCTGACACTTACATGTTTGACTGTTCTTGTTGCGGTCTCGATTACTTTATTGCTCATGCTATTTGTCATGGAGATTATGCTAAAATGCAACATATGGAGAGGGTGTGAAAGATGCACCATGTAAGGTGGATGTGTACAGTAATGACTTTGCCACAAGTAATGTCTGAGCTCATACTGAGCAGCTTTAAACCTCTCAACAAACCTCTTTATATGCAAGATATACAGTAAGATAAAATACTATATTTTGTCCCAGGAGAAAACTCAGCTTGTTTGCACAGCAGTGGACAACATGTAATATAATGCACTCACACGTTAACAATATTCACAGTAGGACCCTGGGACAATATAAAACCTGTACTAGCAATCAAATTAAGGCATCATCCTAGCACAGAGAAATTAACAAAGCCGTTTTCTCCATCATCTGAACACAGAAAAATTAATAAGGCTTTACTTTCTACATTTTCAAGTTCTCCAATCTAATTTCTTGAGCAGGTGTCACAACTATGAAAACCTTCTCACAGAGCGTGTGGTTCGTTGCTCAACGGAACAAATTGTTCATTAACTGTGGGCCTAATGCTCTAACAAATGTTCCGCAATATTGCTGCGGTGGTCCACACGAGGATGGAATTAAGCTAATCAAATAAGCCTCCAGTCAGGTCCTATCAGACAGCGCCAGACTGCAGCAAATGAGCCCACATCGCAAAATTTACATTTCATCTTCCCCGGGGGACAGGTAGGGTCCCACCTCGCCACCACTTTTCCCCCCAATCAGCATCTGGCTCCTGACGGAAGAAGAGGGCAGTGGAAAAAAAGAGGAATGTGGTGATTCCTGGCTGTACCAAGTAGCTGCTGAAGCTCTCCTGCCCCACATCCCACACACACATCCAGTGAAAAAGGGAGGGAACACAGAGAAGATGACAGCAGGGGAAATATTTGCTGTTGTGGTTGGAGCGACACTCAGATCCCAAGAATGAGGACCGGTCATATTTGCGCAGCTGTCCATCTTCCAAGCCCTGAGTGTACATATGAGTATAGTGCACGCTGGTGTCTATTTGTTTGTCAAAGTCGATATGCCTGCGCTCTGTAAATTATTTGTGCCGTTGGTTGTGTATCACAGTATGTGCATTCATGGGCACTAGATTTTGTGTGTGTGTGTGTGTGTGTGTTGTGTTTGTGTGATTGAATGTGTATCCAGGGAGAAGCAAATCCGTCTCTCTTTCTTAGATAAAGATGCCAGAAACAAGGAAGAAGTTGAAATTCTGCTCCAAGAGAGTCAGGGCAAGGGAGGAGAGCCAAACAGATGCCCCTATAACTCCTAACTTGTCTCCTTGTCACCTTCCTCTTTCCAGATGTTCAACTTGTCATGTCCCATTTTTATGTGGAGTACTGGCCCACAGTCTCAAGAGAATATTCTTGCAAATGGTATTCTGAACACATATTCCAGCAATTACAGCAACATGCCGATACAACTGGAAAGACAGGAAACAAGGCCAGAGTTAACACCAGAAGAAACCATGCAGTATGTGTGGTTCCATATTTAGAAAAGAAATATAAATAAGTGTCTTGTAATAAAAAATCTTTTTGCAGTGTGGTGTACTGTAATTTTAGCCAACTACAACTAGAGGGTTTTTGTATTCCCTGCCAACGTCTTGGATTCTTTTTTAATTGATTTTCTTGATGTAAATATTGATTTTTTTTACAGTCTCCAAATTGTATGGTGGGGTTTTGTGCTACTTAAATTTTAATGCCGGTAACCTGATGACCTGGAATCTCAGGTATCTGAAACAGTGCCAAAATCAAACAACATTTGACCATCACACATCTTCTAATACACTGTATATTGAGGACTGTGTTGTAAATAATGCATCACATGTATTTAACACTACAATAAAATATTATTATACACATAGCATTTGATGACTTTATTAATGGTTAATACATGATTGATTTGCGCTTTAGTGTCAAGCTTAGTTAGCCTTGTTTCTTTTGGTCACTTTTTATTTAATCCCAGGGGATCCTCCCATGGACTGTTTGACCCCCCCTACCTTCTGGATAGAGTAGCAAGATGGGGAAAAAGCTAAACAATGACTCGCTAACACGTAACTGGAGGCTTGATGGCTTATTTTTGAGTGAAAAGCTACCCCCATTCATCATTGACTCATTAACATGTATAACAGCATAATGTTAGTAATATAGTGTTGTGGGTTTGTCACTTTTACAATAAGTCATCTGCCATTAAAAGCTGTGTGGCAATCCAAACATTCAACAACTTGGTAACAACACTGTTATTTATGCAGTGAAACAGCCTTATTGTTTTGCAGCACTGTAGGCAGTAACAACATGGGGCGGTGAAGGTAGAGTAGACGATTAAATAATGGAGTAATGTGCATTATGCAATGCAGGTTTTATTATTATGGGGCACACCAGCCGCAAGGCGAGGAGTAGGGGTTTCATGCATTGCCAGTCGGGCGGTCTTACTCATGCTTCGCAAACTGTGGCATCAACATTTAATTACAATAATAAATAAAGAAAAGCATATTTACCAAATCTTTGTTCAAATGAGCCAGTATTGGCCTAATGACAATTTGTGATAGTGGTTTACATTGTGCTTGGCTTCCATCAAGCTAATCTTGTTACTAAGCTTGATGAGAAAATATTGCTTATCAAATTAGCACTGCCAAATTATCCATTATCAAGTTTAAATATGTTAACAGCATTGCAATGTGTTTGTGCTCCTCAAGATGTCATCAGCACTGTGCATATTCAATGCTATACACACACCTGGAGTGCTTGGCAAGAAAACTAATACTTGATCCATGTACAGTAGGTGGACAATGCCCTGTACTCTGTGTACTGCGTACTTCACTCCCTCACTCCAAAACACATTAACTTTTGCCTCTCCATGACTTTCCTTTTTCAATGTATAAAGTAAAACTTCCTCACAATTAAAATGTTCCATGCACAAGAGCATTTGTATTTATCAAATAGAAACCAGTAAGACCTAACTTACCACTTTTAAGCATCGCTAAAAATGTAAAAAAAGGCCATGTCAACTCTGCGTATCCAGATAACAATAATGCTATGTGTACTATTGTTAGTAACCAGGATAATGTCTCAGTGTCTCTGCTGAAGATGTGCTGACTCATGTTGGAGAATTGAGTGAGGACACATTTGGTGTTTTATCCAAGTCAGATGTAGGTGGATTTAAGGACCTGTGTACATTGGCACAGAACCCTGGCATTGGGCGTAAATCATGCTCCAATACTTTGCAGACAGAAATACAGTGGGTCTTGAATGTGATGGCTTTGAATATGTCTTCAAACAAAACACTGAAATCACAATTACCACCAGAAACAACAGAGCTGTCTTTGTTGCATATCTGCTCATGCTATTTTGGTGCTGTGATGAAGTTTAAAATGATTTAAAATGTTTAAATTGTCCATTTGATGCAGTTCATTTTGTGTTTGGCAAGCTGTTGGCCTGCTGAGAAATATCTCTTCCACAGAATACTATACATCATATCATACCCATGCTAATATTCATGCATTTATATCATTTACCAGGATCTCATACCACCATCTTATACCACAAAACTATCCCTGTTTGATCGGAGGTAGAGACTCACCCCAAGAGGAAGATGTAGTACCTGCTAACACATGACACATAATTTCCTGGAAGGGAGAGTGCCTAATATTGGCGATATCACTGGGACCCTAAAATGGCTTCCAAATGTTTGCATTATCTGATGGACATGAAAAGATTCTTGAAATATTTCCCCCAGGTTTGCTCAGTCTGAGGCAAGACTAATATCACTCCTCCAACTCCTCTAATTTTTGCTCCGGACCTCCCTTGCCCATTTCCTAATTTGTTGGATCGCTTTGGGCCGATTGCTTTGCATACTCTCACTGAGATTGTGTCACATGTGAGGCCCTCCTCTAGTCCCCTTGATACTATTTCCACAAATTTATTCAGAGAGGTTATGAGGGCTGTAGGCCTTGGTTTGCTTTCTATTCAAAACTGCTCTCTTTCATCTGGATGTGTTTCAGATATTTTAGAAGGGCTGAAATGATCTGGCCTTGGTACTTACAGTAAGTAAAAAATAAATTAGACCATTTTTTCAATGACCTTATATTCCTACAATTCTGGAGAAAAATGTGTTTGAACAAGTTTTAGAAGAGCTGAATAGTACTCATATTTGGAGAGGTTTTTGTCTTTGTTTGTACAAGCATGTTGATCTGAGGGTAATAAATGATTTATTGGTGGTTGTTGATTCAGGAGAGTGCACCATATTGGTTTTGCAAGACCATAGCGCAACCTTTGACACCACTGATCTTGCCTCTCTAATCAACAGATTAAGACAGTGAGTGGGTGCTTTTCGGCCTTCAATTGATTCACCTCTTGAAAAGATTACTTCATTTTATCAGCTACAGAGATCACTTATGGTTTACCCCAGGTCTCAGTTTATGTATCATAATGGGCAGATCCCAAAACAGGTCTTAAATTGGTTCTGGTTCCTGATTAATTAGAATTAAAACAATGATAGGCTCCCTGGTAGTCAATGCTGCTATCATTATTTGAACGTCCTTTACTTTTATCATCCTGGATGTTCTACCCCTTTCATAAAAGCAACGGTGGAACAGTTATTGAGATACTAAAGTGTATCTTTAATAGATATATAATAGATAATGGGAAATACAGTCGTCATAGCTGTTCAATAGTCATTGTTAAAATCAAGGGAACTTTTGATTTGATTGAGAATATAATTTCATGAATGAACATCAGCCCAATTTTAGGAATGGTAAATGTGTGTACATATTCATCAGTTCCAGTTCCAGCACTTAGAAGCACTTACCACTAAATGGCACCATTGTACATGCTACTTTGAAATATGTGTCCAAACATTTTAAATAAATGCAAGTGTTAATACATAGAAAACAAAAACATTGGTATAGACTTTAGTGAACACTAAACAATGGGCAATCTGTAATATTCCATATTATGCTGTGCTTCCACAAGCTCTCTTAAAACATATACCATAAAAAGAGGAGGTATAGGGTAAAGGTCAAGGTTTCACTTTCATTCTCGTTTTTTCCACCACTAGACTGCCTCTATTCTCTCTGGTTTATGTCAGTAGCACAGATTTTTTTTAGAAAGATAAAATAAGATAAATGGCAAAACAGACAATTACAGAACATTGTAGCATTACTAATTGTATGTGTGGACGCACTTTGTGCTTGCATCGTTAACTGTGTGTGATGGTTTCTCAGTCCATTACACTTAAGGGAAGCATACATTCTAATGACATTCTGCACATAACCATTATGCAGCATTGTAAATATGTATACCTGAAAAAACACATACAACCTCATCAAACCATGCTGAACTTAGAGGGCAGAGGAGGAATGCGCTATCATATCAATAATACAATGACTGACATTGGCATTCTGCTGTGTAAATGCTGATGACAATAGTTTATAGATAAATTGGATTATGGCTTTTTGTGTATTTAAATAAGCATCATTGGATAGGAATTCAATTCTGACACTTATTACAAATTCGTCATCCCAGCTCTATAAGTTATTATAATTTCCCTCCATGAGTCTCTAGCCCAAAAGTAAATTCAAAATGCATGCATTGACAGACACTCCCAAACTCCTACATTTTCTGTTTAAATTAGGCAGACACACACACACACACACACACACACACACACACACACACACACACACACAGACAAAGAGGCCTGTCAAATGTAGAGCAGCAGAAGATCCTCACTGCAAACACAGTGTGTGGTTGGCCCTGCATCCCTCATCAATCATGTCTAACACTCTCCCCCATTTGTCCATTTGATATTTGTTTCGTTATTGCCTTTGCTATTATTGTTGCTGTAGTTTGATACATTCCCCGACAGCTCTTATTTCCATTATAAGTCATCAATTAATACAGAGAAATGTAATTATTGTGACAAGGCGTCTAATGAGGGCCGTGGAGATGAGAAGTGGATGTGACGGGGTGTGCTTCAAGCTGTCACACACAGTGGTGAATTCTCACAGACCCTTCCTTACAGCACCACTCTGCAAAGCCCTGACCTATTACGCAACTCCATTTTTCTACTTTGCATTTCAAGGCTTATTTCCCTCTATCTTCCTGCAGACTTTATGTGACTGAGTTTAAACACAATGGAGTAACAGAATAGACACATGAATATTACTGTAAAAGAGTTTTGTTTTAGGGGAAACATACTGTAATGCACCAGGAATTAGCATTTTCCTACAGTGGCTTATACAGAGTTTATTTAACAGCAAAACAAGGTAACACTGTTTAGGATAGTTTTGTTGCAATTTTAGTATGACCAAGGTATGGTTAAAGCTACATGGCTATTACAATGTGAAAGTAGAGAAACAGAATCAAGAAAGAAACAAAACAATAAAGCAGCAATGCTTGCCCTTATGTTTTTAAACTCTGGAAAAGAAAAAGTGTGAAAGACTTCACATGGACACAAAACTTTCTGCCAATAGTTTTGGTTATTTACATCAGAGATTTTTGTTTTTTAAGTGTGCTGGAAAAGTTGATGTCACATAAGCCTACTTACAGTTAACAAATGAGAGTTCAGCAACATTTAAATCAAAATGTGATTATGGTGCTTATGTTGCCATGCTACTGATCAAGGCTGTCAAGCCGTCCATCTTCATGTACAGTCTATGATCAAGTCGCATTCACACAGTCCTTATGAAGCAGATTGTGAGAGTTAAACTCGTCATTTCTTTTTAAACATATAATTGGATTGTTTCTTGTTTAGTCGTGAATATTCAGTGTTTAAAGAAATACTAAAGATTTGATTCCAAGTTTTCAGGGGCTTTAAAATGCAGATTATAATTATATTTAAATGATTGTCCACCGCATTTTAGTGTATGTAAAAGGAAATAAATAAATGTGTGATTCTGACACTAACTTTCTGACACTGTAAAAACACAACATTATCATTATCCTAAGAGAGCACAGCCCTGTGTCAAGACAGAGCAGTGAGCTGTGTCTAATACGATTACATGACATTCCTTACATTTTGCACCATGCCCAGAGGTCTTTCTTTGCCCTCATGTTGACCTGTCTTTCCTCAAATGCCCTGGCCTTGACTCCTCCATGGCTCAGTTGCCTTGTCCCATGCACTAATTCTCTGACCTAATTCACATCTTCCCCTCCCACTCATGCATCATGCTGCATCTATCTCTTTTTATCCCTCTTGCTTAGCCCTCTCCTCTCTTGTTTCATCTTGCCTTATCCTGCCAATCTCATGTCCGTGTTATCCCCACTTCTCTGCAATGCACACACTTCATCCCTCTCTCTCTCCCTCCCCCCTCCCCTCCCTTTGCCTGTCTGTCTCTCCCTCTTTTTCCTCCCCCTGCTGTGGAGGTCAGGTATGATGCAGAGCCAGAGAGCTCGCCCGTTTTTAATTATATTAATAACACACCTTGTGAGGTAGAATGACCTCGTACCCTACAACCCTTTCCATACCCTACGCATCCCTCACTCTCTACCCGTCCCTTCCTCCCTGTTGTTCTGCAGGCTTAGGTCTATTGAGGCTCCCTGCAGGCCCAGTCCAATTGGTGCCAGGTTGCATTTCATGGCTGATTGCGAGGCATGTGTGTCTCCTTCTTCGGCATTGGTTCCGCCTCCAATCTCCAGTGGTTCCCGACATGCTCACTTCACTGGAGGTCATGTCAGAGACTTCTCCCTCCCTCTCCGACCCGCTGCAGGTGGAGGACGCAGTCGAGAGCGTGCTGGCAAAACAAGACCTCTCTCCAAACAGCTGTAATGAGGGACATGCCCTTCTGGATGAGCTCCTCAGAGATGTAAACCATCCTAATCACTCTCCTTCCGTTGTGTTCATATTTAGCCCTCGCTCACTCGGTCATAAGGAGGGCCATGTGTTTCCCTTCCTTGCGTCATCAAGCTGAAATCGGAGGCACACAAAATACCCCCTGGGCCACAAGACAGTGGTCCCATGCACATAAATTATACCAGAAGCAGGATGGCATATGACAAGCAGCAGTAACTTACTGTTATTGCCTGCAACCGATGATGATAATTCCCCATGGTAGCCAACAGGTCGGAGCAATGATATATGCATAGGATTCATGCAAATGGGAAAGCCTCAAACATGTGTCAGAAATATCGCTGCCACTGGGTAGAAACCTTGTATCTATAAAATGTGTCTTATTTTCACATTGACAAACATGCATCCTCATTGTGGTTTATGAATATATTTTGTGGGCCTTGGGGTCACACAGCTGGCACTTCCTATAAAGAATCACATAAAACTTCAGATAAGGTAGAAACATCGAAATTACTAGTTGGACTTAGGAGGGATTCCCACAACAGCAGGAATCTAATCTCTTATAGCCACCTTCATGATTTTCATGAATAGTCAAAAGCCTTACCATAAAAAGTGGCATCATCGTCTCGAACATTACAGCTTAATGTAGACACATAACTTACAATTCCTCCACAATGGGGAATCCTAACCTTGTGTGGAGTGTTGTGCTCTTTTGGCTATGCTATTTATGTGCCACCTCTTTCCTCCATGTATGTATGTTGATACTGTAGTGCTGTTGTGGCATGTTGTTGCCAATATATTATAGGCTAATGGCGAAACCACAGGGGCACTCTGGCACCCTAATGGCTTTGATGGTTGATGCTTTCAGTTAGATTGTGACAGCAAAAAGTAGTTAAAAGCGTTATATGCTGTGGGCATTGCTAGTCTTTTCAGCGCCAGAGAGCTGTTTTTCTTCCTTCTGCCATTTCTGTTCTCAACAACAGTATTCATCCAAAGAAAGGACACAAAATCTGTGCGAGCAGAACTTGCTGCTCATGTTTATTTGATAAAAAGCCATCCAATGATGAAATAATATCATTTCTTGTCCCTTTGGGTCAGCTTTTAAATCTCTTCTCCAACCATGTTTCACAGAAATGCCTTTTATATTATTTGTTTTCACCTATCTTATCCTTACTGTAAATACATTTTATTGATCTCTAATACCTTTTTCAATTGATGGCTGAGATGTTGTTTCTCCTTGTGACATTGAAGTACTCTTGGTTCACTGTCTGAAAAACATTAACTGCCTTTAATAGCTATACCAACAGTGTTTATTATTATTTTGTCAATTGTGGGCTTGCATTGCTCTCCTCCATTTGTTCTACTTCATACACTCTTCACTGTCTGCTTTGTTATTTGTTTGGAAGGTTTTCATTAGATTGCCCGACAAGCAATTGGTGTTTCTCTCCAAAGCGAAGGCAGAAGTCTTTATTGCATGGTTAAGTACCCTTCAGACTCACGTGGTTATTAATAACACCATTGCTAAATCACACCAAAAAGCATTGCTGCTAACTAGGTTACCACACTGTTTACTTTGCCCCAAACATCAGGTTATACAAATCCTTTCCTCTCTTTTTGCTCTCTCTGTCCTCTCTCCCTTTCCCCAGTTTGAATGTGGGCACAAAGAGAGAGGAAAGTTAATTAGATAGAGGTCCAAGGAGGGAGGGATGGGGGGGCACCTGGTAATGGAAAGAGGCTGTATGGAAACAGATGGCCCAGAATTTATTAACTTGCAGGAGCACTTCAAGGAAGCCACTGCGACCAGACATTAGGCCAGTCACTGTCTGGGTGGGGGCTAGGAGGCGGCTGGATACAGGTAGAGGCTGTCAGAGCCCAAAAATAGAAAGCAGATTTATCTCTGGATTGTTGCAAATGATCCATCAGAGGACAGCAATGGATGCAATCCAGCTCACTGGTTGGCAGTTTCACCTAATGCCTTTGAAGTATCTCTGTAAGTACACAACTAGATAGCAAAATAAGAGTTTTATATGAGACATTTAAAAAAAAGTTAGTTTAAGTCATCCACCTACTCTCCCTTGTATATCCCCCTTTGGCATTATACGTAGTGTTATAACAATATCACTCTTTTTGACAATATAATTCTCCCTATACATTATTGTAACTTTCATAACATTGTGTGAATATTAAATTACAGACTGTCTGAAGAAATCACAACAGCTTGATGTTTACAAATAGTTTGCTCAACAAAATAACATCTGTTACCAACTCAAGAAACATAATTGTAACCAAATGTTATTTTTAATGTAGTTTTAGCCTAAGGCAGTGACGGACTGGTAATCTGGATTTTGGGCAGATGCCAGAAGGGCCGAGGGCCCTCGTGGGCCGTTTGGGCCGGCCGGCCAATCAGAGAGTCGCATGATTGTCACAACCATACAGCCCCTTAATTATAAACGGCGGCCCATATCATTTCTCTCGGCCCTCTTTCAAGCGTCAAGAATAATTTTCTATGGCCAATTTATAGCAAAACTTCTCCAAATCCTTCACACCTATCACTGTAGTAATCTGATCAGTATTTATACCACATATGAGTCTCTTGACATCACAGTCAAGGTTACCCTCTACGTTCTACAGTCACAAAGTTTTACACCACTCTGCATTGTTTTGTAGCAAAATTACTTATTCAGATCAGAAGTTCAAAAACATGCATGGTTTGAAATAAAGCAAATCTACTTGCATTTCTTTTATTTGATTATTTGTTACAATGTAGCAATGCCTTCTGGGAATTTCAAGACAGAATCGAGTAGACTGTGACAGCGTGGTTGTTGGAAGTTGAAGATTGGAAGTTGGAAGCTATAGACTGGGCCTACTAAAAAAATCAATTGAGGCATCAAGCGACACAAGGGAGGTTGAGAAAAATAGAGGGAAATATAAGAGAGGACTGTTGGCTGATGGTGGAAATTGCTGCAAACTGACTGATTTGTTTTTAAAATCAAGTGCAGTTTCAGCTAGCACTAGCACTAATATGGCTAGCACTACTGTTAGCGAGACATCTGAGCCAGCACACCAAGGAGAAAGACAGGACAGGGAGGAATATGAGGAAGAGGAAGAACAAAACAAGCAAGAGGAGGATGAATAGAGAGACATGGATAACAAATCTATGGAACTAACCAACACAACAACAAGCCTGCTGTGTGTCTGAATGTGGATTACCAGAATCAACAGAGATGGACATCAATGTTGCAGGAGGGAGTGTAGCAACAGTTACAGTAAGTGTGGCTACTTCAGAAGATCAGATTAACTATGTTTTTATTATATAGCGGCTGGCTCTGATGATTTATTCTTTTTTATACATTGGGATTGTGCATTGATATATCTATGTTTCGTTGCAGTTTTTTATAGCATGGGAGTTTACATTCACCATCACTGGGGCTATCAAAAATGCTTGTTCTTTCCGTGCGTCAAAAGTCTGCAAATCTGCGAGTTGCGCAACCCCCCACCCCCCAGCTGGTGGGCCGCTGGTGGGTGGAAATGCCAGGGCTGTTTTTTGTACCAAGTCCGTTGCTAGCCTAAGGTCAGCATTAGCGGATTATTTTATGAAACGCTCAATGGAACAAATTGTCTCGGAAATGTGTGCTTGGATATGAGGACTATGACAGTAATAAGTAATTCAGAAACACTTGGGTGACAAATGGAATTAAATAATAAACCAGTATGTCTTTGCTCTGCCGTCTTCATCAGGGTTACAGAGTACTAAAAACAACGTTTCATAAAAAGTAAAGTACATCAAAAGTTTATGAACTGAAACATCTAGCAGTTGGACCTTTATTTGTACTCTGTGTCAGTGCAGTTATACAGTATTCAATGAACAACCTTCAGTGCTTGGAGACACAAAATACATCCTTTAGACGGCAAAAACAAATATGTTCTGTCTGGATGGAAGCACACTATTGGGAATGGAACATTCTTAGAAAATAAGTAGAAAACAACAATATTATATTGAGCCCCTGAGGTCCTCAGACATCTTAAGAGAGGTGTGCTTCGATTCCGCTATATACTCAGCCTGGTGTGTGAATCATATAGAGACACACAAATACATGCACACACACTCAGATGCACAATGTGCCTTCAACATGCTTAGCCCAGTGGGGAAATTGCAGTTCATTCAGCACAAGCAGAAGGGTAAGGGCAGTTACAGGGGCATAAAAGGTGAAAAGAATATTGCTATTCACTTTCTCTTCTTCTTTTCTTCTTCTTATATTAATAACATTGCACAAACATATAATACTCCTATTATTTATTTTTGTTGAAGCTATTAACTAAAACATGTACATGCTTTATCAGTTTTCCTCTTTAGCATATGTTTGCCCATGTTTACTCAGTGTTTCCAACTTCTGGACTCAAATACAAAGAGGATCCTCCAAAGGTTTTTAGGATGTTGGAGTTTTAATGTGTTAAGCCAAAGCAGTAAAGGCAGCACTGCTGAAATCAAACAGCTTGCACAACACAGTGCTAAAAGCTAATGAAATATAGATTTGGGAGAGAACATGTTACTTTATCTCAGTCTCTCCAAATCGCGTGATGGAAGGAAACATGTGCGACAGAACAGCTTGTGAACTAGTTGTGTATGCTCTGTGAAGCAGTGCTGTTTTGTGAGTCAACGGCGTGAGCTTCAAATGCCACACTGCTGATCCTGCCGGGCCTCCACCAAAGTAAAAACAGACTGTGATGACAACTCTGAGGTGCCATAAAGACACCCATTAACAATATGTGTTTTGGGTTCTGTCGAGGGAAGATTCAGATCAGCTCACTTCAAGCTGTTGAAGCAGCCTACAGCAAAAAAAAAAAAAACCACTACCCTCCTTGATAAAACAATCCCAAACGCATGTAAGATTACCAAAATCCAACATGACAAAATGCCCAGTCTTTGTCAACAGGGGCTAAAGCAACTAACACAGTTTGACTGGCTGCAGCGCCAGACTGTGTGTTACATCTGATGGAAACAGAGTGCAAGCTGTCAGTGCAAGGCATGGCATCGAGCCTGACAATAGCTGAGTGCTGTGTAAGCTCCACTGTGCTCTTTCTGTTGAGCAGCACAGCACGAGGGTCCACCATGTCCTCGTCTGACTCGTCTAAAATATAAGGTGAACTTGTTCCTATGCGCACATTGGTTGTGTCTGCATGGGCACATCTTTGTAGCAATTAAGGAGCATCATTTCATGCAGCGATGGGATGGGTGGCAGACAGCATGATAGTCCAATTTACAAACTCCACACTGGTGTCATCATCAATACTATTGAGGCTACTTAACAGATGTGGGCGGCCTCAGAGTAGGGAGTACTGATGCAACTGAAAACTGGAACAGGGTAATAGTTTTGACCAGCAGTATCCTATGTGCCATTGTTGCTTCAGTATGCATTTTGGAACTCTGTTGTCAATCTCTCTGCACCAATTTCACAAAGAAAAACATGCACATTTATTTGTGGCCTAAGTCAATTTTGAATAAACTGCTGCCACTTGTGAGAACATTGCTTATTACTTACACTGCTCAAAACACAGTGTTTTTTAGACTCTTATGTTTGGCTGCCTGTTATTTTTACTGACCTTATCTACCTTGTTTGTCCGTCAAAGCACTTTCTAAACTTTGTTTTTAAAGGTGTTATATAACTAATGTTATTATTGTTATTTTTATTTTTTACTGTTAAAGCACAAAGAGCAGACTATTAAGTAGCATTTTACTAAGCTAACATTTCAATCATGCTTCCTCACAATAAGATTTTTTAATTTTATTTGTTTTATATAAGATAACTAATACTAATTAGCATACTTTTAATGGTTTCCATGCTTTCAGAGGCCCTTAGCTAGGTATTCATATTTTTTATTTGAAATCCAAGGACACTGTGATCCATCTAAATTTTAATCTGCTATCATTTTATACATACGGAAAAAAAAATCTGTCAAACAACGCTACTGCAAATTCAAACAGCAATTTTATTGTTTTTTTTCATTGTGACACTGATGATATTGCGCTGATGTTATTGTGGGTAATAACAAGCTCAGAGGGGTATTTATTTTAAAGGCACTTATGACTACAGCTCTGAAAAGTCTTCTTTTTCCAAGCTGTTATGCATGCCGATACTGATGCCTTTTATAGTCTGTAGTCATTATGCGGTCTTTTCCTGTTCTATAAAAGAAAGACATGTTTAACCCTCAAGTGTCTATCTAGCCAAATGAAACCTATTTAAGGTTATTCTTTTCCATTAGCAGGCATGTGTTACACATCATGCAATACCCATACATCTCTTCGTTTTCGTAATTACTATTCTTTTTCTTTGCAAGTTAAGAGACAGATACCAGGCTTTTTTAAACTACAAGTTCTTACAAAGTTCCAACCTATTTTCTTCACTCTCTTTTCAAAGTCTTCTTCTTTGCCAGAAGACTCTAAGCTGAGATGTTGCCGGAATGCACCCCCCCAGATTTCATCATCCCCTGACCTCATCACCTCCACTCACCAGTCAGCTTCTCTCGCCATTCATATTGCAATAAAGCTTTACACTGCATTCTGCTGAGGCATGGTCTTTGTTAGTTCCCTGCAATGCAATTGTCCTGCAACTGTCTCTCTAGTACTGAAGCGTGTGATTCAACTTTCTGTGCATGTAAGCACTTTCTTTGCGTGTGTATATGTGTGTGTGTAGTGTGTGTTTTAAACTTTTTAAAACATTTGCAAGATAAAATAACTAGGTCAACTTATCAAAGTTAGGCCATGCAACTAAACAATTTCTGAGTGGCTTTAAAAATGGCTTTGATACATTTCACAGCAGAAGGATACACTGCAATGATATAATGAACCTCTATTAATAATAACACTATTGCAACTTCAACTGAAGTTATAAACGACAATCTTTATTTTAGAGCTAGACGACAAAAATTACAGTTTGTGTTTAAATGCTATTACGAAATACAGTAACTTCAGTTTTTAAATGTTGTTTGAACAATTTGATTTGAGGTGGTGCTTACAGCCAAAGGTACTTTTCACTGAAACTTTTTACAGGTACTTTTGACAGAAAAATGACAACAGCCTAAGGGAATTCAAGTGGAAAGAGCACTTTTCTGTCAAACTCTGGTGCAATTTAAAACAGGAAACCTGCAATGATTTAAATTTTAGCAACAAATTGCAACCACTCTCTGAACGCCATGTATTTATTTATTTATTAAACTTTCTTTTTTGTTATTATTATAGGTCATTTAGCTGATGCTTTTATCCAAAGCAACTTTTGACAATTGCTATAGATGTCAGACATTGCACGCCACTGGAGCAACTGTGGGTGTCTTGCTTAGGGACACAAGTGGGAATAAGAGTGGGAATTGAACCCAGATCTCCCACCCCAAAGGCCCATATCCATATCCCAGTGACCTCAAGCCCACCACTGGATAAATCTGTTAAAAATGTTCTCTCATTGTAGATGTTGATAACCAATGATTTCAACCCACCAATTTCAAAGTTGGAGAGTCATAGAATACATACACACTGATTTACAGATATTGTAATACCTGACAAACAAAATACTGCATAAACATGCAATAGCAATGGAAGTAATGACAACGTGACTGTACTCATGGGAGGCCTGAACAGTATTCTGGGATTCATTAGCTGCCAGAAAGCAGATGACTCATTGTGGTCTCACTGACCTCTTCCTTGTTATTCTCTTATGTATTCACTAGTGAACTTAAACTTGCAGCAAGATGCCTGTTTATCATTCAACAGTACATCAACAGCAGCACAGATGAAACATCACCCATATAGGGAAAATAGAGATGTAATCCACCCTTTCATAACAAAATTGAACAAAACTTAATTCATAAAAAACACTGTTCTGGCCTGGAACAACAATCACTCCTGCATTTCCCCTACAGCACAGAAGCAAATGAACTGGCAAGAAATTGTGTTTTAAGAGAAAATTATGGCTTCTGATGGAATGGTTCTTTATCGTGCAGAGCCTGTAATGGGGGTACAATGCACCTCTCCCTCAGGCAGAGACTGCAGTTGAGGTTTGAGGCTGCTCTGGTATTACCATATACACTCACAGATTCACAAAAAATACTGTCACACCTCATACTAGCTGTGCTATGAATATCAATGGTTTCTTTCCTTTTGGACTCACTCTACAAAACAGACAGTGAAAAATGTTCATGCATGACTACGTTCCACCTGGCCCACTCCATATATCCGGTTTAATGGGATAATGAACACACAGTATAAAGGAATTGTGCATGACACCAAGCTGTTATGCACAATGCATGACTTATGTCACTGATTCTGGTCCTTCAGGGGACTACATTTTTGGTAGCTGTGTCAAGTGGTGTGTCTGTGACATTCCAACAAGTCATCTTGACAGTGGTATGAATAAGTTTGGTAACAAAAACAGAAATAACACTCATTTAGGGCTGGTGTATTGTGTTTTGCATTAGGAAATTATTTTGCTGACACTTTTAGCGTGTTTACACCCCCTCCCAATTTCAATTCTAGTTGGTCTACTGAGGTAAAAATCCTTGCTCATTGCTAATGGGCAAATACAGTTTCCATCCAGAATTAATAAGAACATATTTTAAGGGAAATATGTCTCTTGGTGTACAATATCCTTGAGGGACTTATTTTCCTCTGTTGTGTATTATTGCAAGTTCATTCCCATTGAACAAACACAGCTGGAACTATTCTGACTGCTCTTTTGTCTGAAAGGAGAGCAATCGGCAGAGGTGCCCTGTTCAACCATCCAGGTGCTGAGCATGCCACAGACAAGGAGAAGAACCCTGTCAACCTTTCTGATACGCTTGCCTGTGTTAGAACAAAGAGGATGCTTACAGACAGGCATAATTGAAGAGATCATGCAGTACCTGCATATTCTCCTGCCAGGCTGTTTCCAAGTCTTCACAGCTGTGCAGGCAAACTATCCCACTGAGAAATGACAAAAACAAGGAAACAAAAATCACAAAGCCAATAAGCAGCACTGAAGCTAAATTAGCTATGTCTTTATGGGGAAAAAATGCCCCTGATTGTATCAACAAGGGAGACCCGTGGTGTTTATGATCCCCATTCAGAGCAAAAAACTCTTAAGGATGGTTTTTGTAGATGATCCACAAAGACATGATTAAATATAAAATAAATAAATATTCACACAAAACCAATGCAGTGCCAGATGTTACTGTTGGTTGCTCTCAGAATACTACTATCCCCAAAAGATCATTCATTATGACAGGCATCAGGGATGAACACAACAGCACATAATCCATCAAAGCTGACTGCTCAACTACCTAGTGATCAAAAATGTTCATTGGATACATTATGACACTTCCCACTGGGGTGACCCTTTACAAATATACGTGCCTATTGTACTGAAAG
Organism: Etheostoma perlongum; assembly: GCA_026937815.1. Taxonomy (NCBI): domain Eukaryota; kingdom Metazoa; phylum Chordata; class Actinopteri; order Perciformes; family Percidae; genus Etheostoma; species Etheostoma perlongum. The sequence continues at coordinate 5,536,500 of CM049371.1, read as the reverse complement.
ATATATTTTTAAAAAGGTGGCCACACCGTTGTTTATTTATGGTAAAAGTCTTCTCATAACATTAACACTAAGTAACTCACTAAAGACATTCAAATGTCAAATTTGCATTGGTATCATGGGGAAAGAAGCTGGTCCGCTCAATTACTAATTCATGGGAGATGCTGTTTCTGTTGAATTTTTCATGACAAAAATGTTTTCAATCAGTTGAATGTGAATGGATAGATAGATAGATAGATAGATAGATAGATAGATAGATAGATAGATAGCTTATGTGGCACTCCAATAGTAAATATTATTGTGAGCCAGCTATTCTACTAATTAGCAGGAGCAACAGAACAAAATAATCACTACTATTTAATGACATCTTTTTACAAGCCAATTAATTCTGACCTAACAGAGGTTAAGCATGTCCGTTGAATGGATTTCGACACTGAGCACACAGTTTTTTGTGATCCTCTTCTGATCCCACGTTTTCTCGCCCAAATCCACAAGGGGATCAGAGGTCATGCTCAGTTACAGAGCAATACATCTGGAGGTGTCAGAGACTCCATGTCGTGCCCAAAGACACTTAAGCAGGGCAGATATTATTACCCAAATGTTAGAGTGCAGACCTTATTAACAGTTCTCATAATACTTTTGCTACATACAATCAATCATTGACACATTATATGATCCACAAAAATGCCATCATATCAAGCATAATTACTCATATCATGGTGAGCAAGACTGCCCTTGTATTGATGTTATATTCCCATCTGCACTAATTAGACTATGTTGTTTGCAGGTAATGCAACACTGGCAGTGCACATGCTCACTTGCATGAATAACAAAACTATTCTGAAGAGTGGCGTTGAATGCATCATTCCCTGTGTAAAGTAAAGGACAGACCAGTTTGGAAATTGTGCACAGCAGGTAGATGGAGAGGGGCGTGGACAATTTGTAGTAGTGCAACCATTTTCTGTTAAAATTGTACCTCCAACAATCTATTTCATGGTCTCTGAATGGCAGAGTGGATTCAGCACCATGGATAGTGACACAAGGCAGTTCTAAATCCACGACTGTGTTTTATCCTTCTTTTTCCCTTCATCTGTTCACATTGTCTTCATGAAGTGGAGAGAGCAAGTTTGTTTTTAAACTACACTACAGAGGCTGCAGCTTGTTGCATTCCAGCATGCTGCTATCTTTTTAATTATTCACCCAAATATGCCTTTGATCCAGGCACCTGACCACGCTACCATTTTCTTTCCACATTGTCTTTCTAAAAAAAAGCAGCCGATGTTTGAAACCATTGATGAATATGCTTGATGTCTGGAATGTAACAGTGAGCTAACAGAATCCCCACTGCTGGAGAAAAACATAAAACATGGAGAAAGATCATAACACGTGAAGAAATTGAGCATTATGTGCAAAAGATGATAGTCCTTGATGACAGTGTAACAACGGATTGAATCTTCCATAGTTTAGTGATACTTTTAACATGGTATTCATATCAGTGTAACATCCTCCTGCTGCCTAAACAAGAAGATGTGCCAAAACGCCATGTTACGAACAGTTTAATCTGCTAAAGTGTCCAAAACAATACATTAAAACTAATGCTCTGTCTGGACTAAATTATGAAGCTATTTAGAACTATAATAACTAAAAACAACTATTTTTATTTAAAAACATGTGATATTTGGAATTTCTTTAGGTATTCATAGTTAAAAGAGGTCTTAACTATACCATGAAAAATATATAGTACATTTGACCAGTTGAGCACAGGTCCATAGAGCAGTCACTCTCAATCCTCAGCAATGACAGCTCTGTTGGTTTTCTACCCTCCCGGGTAGTTAATAGCATTCACCTGGCATCTCAGGTGTAAAATAGTCTGTTAGATACGTAGAATGAAAACCAGCAGGGCCCATGCTCCTGAGGTCCAGGAATGAGAACCACTGCTGTAGAGAACATTTCTTCACAGCAGTGTCTTTTATGGCTAGGCCTCAGGACTTACAGCCCTGCTGGTTGTCTTCAAAAAATCTGACAGGGACTTTTTTAAGCCGAGTATGCCAGATAAATGCAAATATTTAGCCACATACCTGTGTCCAGCAGACCAGAAGTGTTATGAGGACAGGGTTCTTTGGAAACATGGTTTTACATAAATCATGCATTGATGAACATGTATTAACATTATAAAGTCACAGTAGATACATTATATGAGAACCACAGTTTTCAATTCTGATTCACCAGTTAATTTAAATATTTAAAACTACTGATGTACAGCATCACTATGCATTTTAGTAAGGTACAATTACATGGGCTGCCATTACAAAGCTATGATTCCACTCACAGCTATAACAAAACTAAATGACCTGACATAAGCACAAATGCTGCCTCTGCACTGCTTAAATGTCCCACTCTACACAAATGTTTGCATTTTTACTCTGCCCCGTGGGGCGCTCAGTCATCCTGCCCTCCCATTGGCCGCGCACGTACAAATTAGGCGATGGGCGTGGTCTTCATGAGAGTACAATATGACGTCACGGGTAGTGTGTGTGTGTGTGTGTGTGTGTGTGTGTGTGTGTGTGTGTGTGTGTGTGTGTGTGTGTGTGTGTGTGTGTGTGTGTGTGCGTTTCATGACCCCCCCCACACACACACACACACACACACACACACACACACACACACACATACATAAAAACACATAAAGCGAGAGAAAAAAGAGAAAAAATAAATAAGGCTGATTCCAAACATGGGGGCTGTAAAGGCAGAGGAGAGATATAGGGAGGGAAAACTGGAGGAGGAGTGGGTAGAGAGGAAGATATAACGGGGGAGCGTACACTGTGCAGTTGACTACAGAGAGATAGAGAAGGAGAGCAACAGAGAGAGAGAGAGAGCGAGAGAGAGTGTGAGAGAGAGAGGGAGAGAGAGCAGCTCGCCGGCCCATTGAGGAAAGATGGCTACAGTCACTGCAAACGGCGTGCAGCAAGAGAATGGATTCAGCACCACGAACAGCGCCGGCAGGATGAACGGGCTTACCATCGGCCAGAACACCATTCCAATGAAGGACCACGACGCCATCAAGCTTTTCATCGGGCAGATTCCCAGAAACCTGGAGGAAAAGGACCTGAAACCCCTGTTTGAGGAATTCGGAAAGATATACGAACTCACTGTACTGAAAGACAGGTTTACGGGAATGCATAAAGGTTGGTTATTTTGGTATCTTTACTTTTGTGTACCTTTACACAAGAGAGAGAGGAGAGAGCGAGAGAGAGAGAGAGCGAGAGAGAACTAGAGAGATCAAAGAGCGTCCCAATTCAGTTTCGGGGCAGAGAGCATGAAAAAGTGTGTTAATTTGCAGATGTTCTGGGACAGAGTAGGAGCCCCGTAGAGCCTTCTCACACACTCACACACCCACACAAACACAAAATATATGAATATATACTGTATATATAAGGTGTGAGAGGGAGAACACGTGGAAGTGTATGGCTAGCGAGTGCAGGGTTAATTGTTACCGCGTCTTACCAATCCACGTGAATACTACAGCTGAAAACGCCTTTGTGTGTTTACATTGACTCTCATGTGCTGAGCGTCCCAGTTTAGGGGGGCGGGACAGTGCAAGCGCCGTAGATGCTGTGTTATTTCTGCAGCTGCACAAAATATTTAAACAACTAAAAAAAGAGTGGGAAAATCCTTCTGTTCTGCATTATATCATTTGCAGCATATTGTCTAAGGGAGATATGAATGCTTTCAGGGGAGCGGAAAGTGCATCCGTGATTAAGGTGGTGCTGGCATGCTGCTTTGACCTTTGAGTCGGGTATAACGTCGCCTACTTTTTTGGACGTCATTAGCTGTGGAAAATACTATTTACAAGGCGGCTGTATTGTAATATGCTGCTCCGTGGGCGGGTTGCAGTCAGGAAGTACAAGGCAGGATAATAGTAGAGGCTGAGATCCAGCATGCATTGTTTTCTCGCTTGTTGTGTCCTCACCCCGCTGTCCCCCTCATCGTCCAAACCGAGCGGGATCAGTATTCACTTAGTAATTAGTCAGGGATCGATCAGTTCTAATGATAGTTATAATGGTGAATGCCATGAGTGCGGTTTGGGATTGAGGGTCTTTTTGTTCCAAATAAAAGTCAAAAATTTAAAGTCCAAGTGTGGTTTAAACACAACTTATTGCTAAATGCACATTTGTGCATGTAATGTAGTCACAATTGGACTACAACAATCAATTTCAATGTAATTATATTAACCACATTTTGATTTAAATTTATTTCCTTTTTCTTTTAGATGTTTATGTATTTTTTACAACACGCCTGAAATTGCACCGTTGTATTCAGTAATGTTTAGTGTTATTCTATTGTGGCTGAGGGAAATCTTATAATCATTCAAATGTAATAATAGTTAGTATTAAATATTATAATTATTTTGTAATTCCTGACATTTTAAGTCTTTATTTGGTAGTTGTTTAAACATTCTTTTTTTTTGTTTAAATGGAAAGCCAAAATAAGGTCACCCTTCTAGGACTCTCCGTGTCATCATAAGCAGGCTGTCCTACAGTTTATTATCAGCTAAAGCACAGCCTTATAATGGCACTGCTGCTGCTGTTTGTGATTGATAGTATTTTGTAGATAGGTGTTTATTATTATTTTTAAATTTTAGATATCATTTTAAATCACACCCATATGCACACATTGAATTCACAATCACTTCACTCAGTAAAAAAGAATCTATTCACAAGCCAGGCAAATTATGGATGAAATGTTAGTCAGTGCCTACAGTTCATGATCTTATTGATCAGCGCAAGTTAAGCGCTCTTGTGGGAGAAATGAGTGTAGGCTCAGCATTGCTTCCTCGTGTGTGCAGCCCTGAAGGTCTCCATGCACCACCTGTTCCTCCAGGCATCAGTCGCGGGTGCTCAGCCTGCTCCTCCTCTTTCCGGTGTTCCTCAATGATCGATTAAAACAATATTTCTGATGTTCGTGTTGTTTACGCCTGTCCTCGGCCATCCCTGAATGTCAACACTCTGGAGCATGGTTGCCTCGGGATGGATAATCCTGTTCCAATGCCAGACTGTATGTCGGTTCAAATCATCCTCCACCAAGGCCACTCTGATGTATGCATTATGCCCACTTCATCCCGCATGACATTCAAAGTCACATTGGGAGCACAAGCGTGCACTTTTAATACGATTTCACCAATGCATTATATGGATGAGTTTTTCTTATTGGCCACTCAACTAAACCATGTTCATGCCTCCTGCTGTGCCAATGTGTGATACCTGTAGACCGAAACAAGAACAAGAGTACAAGTACAAGAGTAAGAAAATGGAATTAATGTCTTTAACAAAACAGGCGAAGATATAGTGTATAATGTGCTTTGTCACTCAAGGAGAGCCGTTTAAAACACTGAATGAACGCCCTTTCTGAAACCGAGAAAAGCTTTTGTAGGGGAATTGAGGTAAAATGAATTACTTATTAAATTATGAAACTTCTTAGCATTCTTCAAACAAACTGATTTCTGTTATAAACAACACGCCAAGGTCAGCACAGCAGTCCTCTCTATCAGTAGACTTTTAAATTAATTGTGATTTAATTTGAAGAACAATCCCAACACAAAGCCCACTTTCTATTGTCTGCAGCTTCAACCACATCACACAGACTTCATCAGTGTGACATTTAATTGTTTTAGAAATAATGTACATTAAAGTACCAAGTCGTACATAAGATCATAAAAAAAGTGCAGATAATGTTGGAATACAGTTGGATCAAGGCTTAACACTCAACAACATCAGGACTGCTAGGTTAAATATTCTTCAGCATGTAAGTATAGATAGAGAAAGATAGAGAAAACATCAAAGGCACTAAACTTCTTAAGCATTTTCGGATGTCAGTTAAATATAATGCTTGAAGTGGCTAATATATTTTTGATATTAATGAAGAACCGCATGGCTACTTCTTTGTTAAAGGGGTCATGCTTGGTGATGAACCCACAGATAACTATTACCTGGCTGTGCAGTCTCCCTCAACTCTATGGAGCCTTTAAACATCCAGCATCTTCCAGCTTCTTTCGATTTGCTGTATTAAGTGTTAGCATTAGGCTGAAATTAAATTATCAATCGGACTCATTAAGGGAATATATTATTTTTCCTAGTCTGTGCTGAGGCCTGGACATTTGAACCTCTCTGGGTTGTTCACATCATAATGTCATATGAGGGTAATCTCTCGGATGACATCATGTTGAAACATATTCACAACACAGGCTACAACTAACAGTACAATGGATTGGTTCATTTCAACCTCATGTACTGCCTGGATAAATGGGATTAATCTTCACAGACACGTGCTGCAGCTGTGTAACTATCATCTATATTAGAGTACAGAGTTTGAGTCATATTCACTGCGGTTTTACAATGATCTTTTGCCTAAAGTATATGTATTGCGCAGGAGTTTGAATGGTAGTTTGTGTTCTGTTTGGTTCACAAAAATGCACAATATGCCAATGGATATTGGCTAGCTAATATGCCAAAGGCCCATAAGGCTCCCAATGTTTTAAACATAGTCACAAATTCAATCCACATTTTTATCATAAACAGTTACAACATTTTTCATTCAGCAGAACAACAGAAGAGTGGGGGAGGATATAATCAGCTTGGCTCCCCAAGCCCTAAAAACATAAAGTTCATAAAGATTTACTGCAGTGCCATAAATTAGTTTGACTGCTACTTTGAAATCCCTCTTTGAGCTAAGTTTGTGGTTGACAGAGATTTGATTTGTTTCGGATAGATGATGTATATGGCTGTTGGCATCAGTTAGTAAACCGTACCTAATGGATGATTTGCAGCACTACCTTTTTTCACAGCCCGAGTCCTGTGACACACAATTGCACCATAATTATGGATTTAAGGGCAGATCAAAATATGTCATGTTTCTTATGAGTAATTCATGTGGACTGTTCTGCATCAGTTTGAACAGATGTTTTATGCTTTGTGAATTCTTTCTTTGGGCATTTTCTTTATCTCCAGGGAATTGTCTGCATATCTGGGGAATTTTGCGTTTCATATATTCCTGTACACTTCGGTGGATTGGTGTAGCTGTATGCTGATGTCTAGTCACAAGGCATTTTTTTTTCATCTGTTTCTTTTAACAGATGATTATATCCTGCCGCGTAGTTGTTCGACACTGTTTCCTTTAATGCCGATTTGATAGTTTGCGTGTTGTTGTCGATGTCATTATCCAGCGCGTGGGATGACTCGACACCATTGGCGGGCACGGAGCTCGTCAGTGTGTGGCGCGGCCAGGTCGTGCTGTTTAACATCCATCATTTCGCTGAGCACTACATTATCATAATACTTAGTGTCAGTGCCAGAACGCATGCATTGTTCAGACATGCTGAATGTTAGTGGGGGGCAAATCTTTTGCTTGAGTAGTGTTATCTATCAATCCGTCTCTGATGCTGAGAGGAGGGACTCTGAGCTGCACCACAGAGCCAGGAGGAAAAGATACAAAGACTTGTTAAATATCCTCATCCATTCTTCTCTCCTCGGTTGGTCCATGCAGTGTAATTGGCTATAAATAGCCTGCCAAATTGACATAAAAAACCTCATAGCCATACAAATGTCAAAAGTAAACCACAGAAGAGCACTAATATATAATTGCAAATGAGTCATAGAATGTTACAACAAATCTTTGAAAGTGTCTTTCAAAGAGAGACTTTTCGGCTATATGTTCAGACTGCAGGCAAATCTAAATTTGTTTCTCAAAGCAGATCTTTAAGACAGACTGTCCACACTGTTATTTGCATGTGATCAAATCGGATATGTGTGTGCAGACATCACTGACCTATCTGCATGGTTTGCTGTGATACCAACGTACAGTATGTGTCTGTGTAGCTAAGCTGCAGACACGACTTTCCAACGCGGAAGCACGAGAAATGGAAACCAATAAATTCGGCCAGCACCTCTGATCCTTTGGATTTCAAAGTGAAATTGTTGTTGTGTGTTGCGGTGCAGGTAAGCCATTTTGTAGAGTTGCCTCTTTATCAACAAAGCTTGCAGTGAATTTAAATTTGACTTTTGTGAAAGGTAAAACCAGAAAGAGTAAAGCTGCGTTGCCGATGACAATGTGGAAGTAAATAAAGACGTCTTGGTTCAGGCTGCTTCAGACTACAGATCCTCTGTTAATTTATTTTATTATCTGCACAAGTGTAGGTGCAATTCATAACTCTTGGCTACACAAGTGACGCAAAAGCCACAAAATGGGACTGTTGGGACTGAGACGCATCTGAAAAAATACGATCAGAATCACATTTTTCAAACCTGCAAATGTCTTATGGATGCAATTCGCTTAAATCACATACAATTACAGTGTGTGCTTTTTTTGTTGTCCAGAATTTCTTAAATCGATCCGGGATGCAATCTGGATAGGCCGACGGATTTGGGCTGACAGTCTGAACAAGGTTTTAGTAATGGCCACAAGGAGTTACAATCCATGCTTGTATTGGGTTTTATCTACAGTATGAGCGTAAAGAAAGTGTTGGACAGTGATTGACAGTTTGCTTAAATTGAGTGACAGGTGTAGCTAAATTCTACAGATGACCTCTTTGATCATTAAAAAGAAGGCTGTGTGTGAACCAGTAAGCTAACAGCCCACTTTGAATGTAGATGGACTGAAAGATGGAAAGATGCTTGGCAGGTCTTAAGCGATTGATGAATCCTAACATCATGTTTGTCTCAGTACCCATGAGAGGGTCACATTCAGCAGCATCCAGTTGTTTTACAAATTTTTTGGGGAAACTAATTTGGATTCTTTGTCCCCACTTTAATAAAAATTCTTGGATCAAACATGTATGAGGAGATCGTAAGAGAGCAAATTGCTCGTGATTCATGAATCCACTGCTAATGAATTGAAATGTTATACAAATTTGTTATGGAGTTATTTCAATTACAGGTACCTGATGCCTAAAAAAAATCACAATTTACTCTTAATGCCTGGATGCATGCAATTGTGAGCACACACTAATTTCCATTTTAAAACAAACTGTTAGAAAAAGCGTAAAAGGCGGTGTTGGGGGGGGGGGTTCTTTAGATAATTACCCGAAACGTGTCTTGTGAACACAAAGACACATTTCACATTTCCTGCTTTCTCTTTGAACTACTTGGCAGGGTTTGCTTTTTCATTTGCTTTACATATAATTTGTTATATTGAACTTTTGTCCCTGACTGAAATTATAGTGTGGTAAATTGTCTTTGATTACCAAAGTATTATTTTCACCCCACTTAACCTGCTCATCACAGGAAGCCACCAGTCCTTCTGCTGAACAACCATCAGAGCCATGCCCTCTTACTCTTCTTCTTCCCATTTAAAGCATGCAACTTATTTCCTCAAGTCTTTGCTTAATATTTGTTTGATTCAAACTTTAATTCAAAAAGGAAGGTTTAAATGGTATCTGAGTTATTTGCTGAAAATGAATACTGTACATCTTAAGCACTGCTACCATAAAAGCAATCAGAATTTCCCACATTTTAGCATTTAAAATAATCTGTACCTTTGTTACTGCTAAATACTTACACAATTTTAAAAACTTAAAAGGGTTGCTTCAGTTCCCCAAATTAAATTAATACGTAATACACCATAGTGAACATCATACAGTGAACCCTCGCTGCTTCATGCATTTGCATCGCGCATTGTGTTCTGCATTCTGATTGGCTAAACAGTCTCTCAACTTCTTCTCTACCTGTGTGTCAATAACGTTGCGGTTAATACACGTACGTAAAACAGCTTGCCAAATTTAAGTTTGCAAATTCTCTTGCAATTTTCATGCAAGTTTCTCTAAAACCCATAATGTCGACAAAACGTTCTGCACCGACAAAGGCACCTGCGGTGCTGATCTCCGCAATTTGAAGCCTTCAGTTCGTATTGATGATTAAAATTATTATTTTACAGTACAGTAGTTATTTTTATTTGTTAAACAAATGCTTGGGCCTGTAAAAAGGTTTTGTTCTTTTGTTTCAATGTATTATGGAGTATTTCATCGTATAATAATTGTAAAAAAAATAAAGGTTACTACTTCACGGGTTCTTTTTGGAACGTAACCCCCATGAAAAACGAGGGTTCACTGTATTTACTTTTGTTGCCTGTTTTTTGTTGTTGCAATGTTGTTAGGACAGTCTAAATCAGTTTGCACACCCTGCTGCATTACCACAGACAAATGAAAGTGGAATGCTTTTGAAAGCTCCATTTATATGATTGCACATAATACCAAGTGGACAACAATGTGGGATAACGTCCAAGTGTCATTTTTATGCGGATGAGACTGTTTTGTATTGTTCAGCATCATCCTTAAAAAGTGTGTTTCTATTATAGAAACAAAGGCTGTTTCTCTTTTAATGTGAAAAAAACACTCATGAATTTTGATGATAATGTATACATGCATGCAAATGAACTATATTGAAATAATTCTAGTTTTTGTAGCTTACTGTAGCTTGTATGAGAGCATTGGTTGGCCTTCCTTGCACATCGCAGGTTGGAACATTGGTATATTTTTCTTTTTAAGGTCATACTGTGTAAAATGCTTTCTTACTTACTGTTCTCTCCTGACTCCTAAAGTCACCACCAGGAAATATAATATTAGATTATTGGGCAAATCATTGGTGACCTTCCCCAAACGCAAACTATCTTCGGTGAAAGTGCCTTTAAAGTTTTTGCACCCTTACCCTGGTATAAATTGCAGAGTCATCTTAAATTAGACTACCTACCAACAATGACACAGTTTAAAATTAGGTTAAAGGACTATTTGAGAACTAAATGCATATGTTCTGTTTCTGAGTGCTGCAGGTGATTATGTATTGCCAACTGTCGTTTTCTGTTTCATGCTGTTTATACTGTTTGTTTTTACTGTATATTTTAATATGGAACAGTTATCCTGCTGTCTTGGCCACGACCTCCTTGAAAAAGAGATTTTGAATCTCAATGGGATTATTTCCTGGTAAAATAAAGATTAATAACAAATAAAAACAAAATAAAATGGAATGTAATCCCATGCCAATTAGTCAATTTAAAAGTTTAAACTGACAGCCCTAACCTGCTACCAGCTGCTACATCCTTGTTACCTCGCCTCAAACTGGATCATTGTGCCTCTCCTCATGTTCTCTAAGCTGAATGCTCATATGTTCCACAACTGGCTTTTTCTCAGTCACTGAGTCATTTGGGCTTAAAATGTCCCCTGAGCCAGCACTGTTGGATATGGAGCTTTCATAAAGTCCTGCTGGGTTCCCACCCCCACGAGGAAGCCGAGACAGCCACGCAGTGCTCTGGCCTGAATATTAAAGGCTACATGGCAGAAAAAGTCCAGTTTAACAAATCATTTGAACTAATAGTATCACATTCTATTTTTCTTGACACCACCAGAAAAATCTGCAGTGAGTAGAGATCGCTTGACTTGCTGCAGATGCAATTTCACTTGCTTTAAGCACACTCCTGGAAAAACTCAACAGCGGTCCAGTTTTCAGAGCTGAAGTATTCCCATCATTTAATCTAACACCACATTATAAAAAATACTGCATTACCATGGAGTACAAGTTCTGCACTCTGTATGTTCCTAAAGTCAAAGAACAAAAGTATGTGAAATCCTATTTTTGAAATAATATATTAATATATTATTGGATTATTGTTGCATTACCATGTAAGTATTATTTTTATTGGTTGAGGTGGAGGTGAGTTTAATTACTTAATAAACTGCTGGGTAGTTTATCATCATATTTTATAAACTGGTCACATTTTTTACGTGAAAATCTATTTATCTTTATAAAAATCTATCTATTTATCTGAAATAACTAGATACTATAGTTAGTAGATATAGTAGTAAATGTAGTGTATAGAAGAGTAAAGTAGAATAAAATGCAAAAACTACAAGTACCTCAAAACAATACTTAAGTAAATGTTTCTTTTTATCAGTGAAACAAAACACATTAAAGTGATCAGAAAAAAGTTGAAAAGACAAATAATGAAAATTTGTTATGAAATTACAGAATTGTTTCCAAAGTGTCTTGTCAAGATGTTTACTAAAATTATGGGCAATATACAGCAAAAAAGCTTGGTGAAAAGTACCAGAAGAAAAGTGGCAGAAGAGTGTCAGCAACAGCCTATGATTCCCATAAGCCTTTGCAAGGACATGCCCCCCGGGGAGGCCTCGGCTCATGTCCCACAGTTTTGTAATGTCACAAAGGATGAAACGTGTTTCCCCAGGCTCACAAACTTTTCTGCTTTGCTGTGTGGCACGCTGTTTCATCAGTGTCGTTTAGGTGATTTTTCCTCTTGAGTAACTGCCTAGTTATGGAGGTGGGTGAAGGTTGTCGTGAAAGGGAGCTCTCTTGGCTGGGTGCCAGAGTGTGTTGCTGGGTTTTGGGGGTGATGGGTGCTATGTGCTGCATTCCGGGTATCATCTGTATGTGTGAGTGTCTGTTTGCGTGTGGTTGTGTGTTGTGTGTGTGTGTGTGTGTGTGTGTGTGTCTGGTTTCTCCTGTGGGAATCCTTGGCAGCAGGTGTGACATGCAGTAATGGGAAATTATGCTGCACAGTGCAAAACCTTTTCTGAACGGGGTCACCCACTGTCAGCTCTGCAAAGCGCGTAACAGAGCAACCACTCACCATTTAATGAAAGCTGTCACATTTTTGTCAGGGACTTATTTATTGATGCATATTCATTCTGTTTTCCTGAGATTTCTAACTTAAAGAAAAGTCTCCAGAGATGTATGGGGATGCAGTTTCGGCTCATCACCAGAGGATTTACTTGACTTGGCAGCTAAAAAAAAAGCATACTGTTTGACTTATTCCTCCTGTGCCCAGATTAGTAACTATGATCATTCATCAGAAAGCAGTATGAATAATTTTTTAAGTAATGAAAAGAAAATGCTAACATCATATCTGAGATGACTAAGCAATTTTCATCACCACTCCCAATGTATACTTAACCTCAAGGAACACATGTGTTTTTACACCTGTTGAATATGTTTGCTGTTTCATTTTGTTGAGTCCATTTCACTGTTACTAAAGTAAACTGAATGAAATACAAACATTATAGCAAACATTGTATTCCCATTAACACTGAACATATGCATGACTTCTAAAATCTAATCTAAAGGGGTTGTCATATTTTGAAAAGAAATGTGTACAATTTTAATCTTATTTCTCAACCAGCATGTTATTTTCTCTGAGGGTATAGAGCTATTAACTTCAGAGAACCACATTCAGTGCAGGCTATGAATTCCATTTGAATATAATACATGTTTTGGGCAATAGCTTGTAAAATTCCAAGCTTGTAAATTCCTTCAAAAGTCTTATTTTATTGCGTGTGTAGATGGGCATTACTTCGGTGAAATCACAAATCTCTGGGTCCCTTTGGAAGGTTACTATGTTGTTTTTGAGAGTTGACAGTAGGGATGCTTAATCTCTAAACAAACATCAATGGAGAGGTTAGACTGGCTTCACGCAGCATATTTAATATGGTCTTTCAGCTATCCAATGAACATCAAGATCTGTGTTCACTCATGAAATGGGCTTACATAAAGATGATGGAAAAAGCATATTTTTATCCTTTTTTAATCTTTTATGGTTTGTGCTCTCAGCTTTCACAATCAATATGTTAGAAATTATATTTGATTGTTAGATCATCATAATGCCATATGATATGATGTTTAGGATATCATGTTTTGTGGTCTTCCATAAAGTACTTAGAATCTTAAAAAACACAACAGACCATAAATGTACTCTTTCTTTAAACATAACCATACATTCTCTAACACTGTGATACTTTTTCTTCTTTAAATATAAAAGGTGGTAATTGTTTTATAAGCCAAGCTGTCTCCTGTCTCCCTAACTATAGGATGTGCCTTTCTAACATACTGTGCCAGAGAGTCAGCACTGAAGGCCCAGAGCGCCCTCCATGAACAGAAGACTCTGCCAGGGGTAAGTGCCCCCGATCTGCCCTCTTGTCATAGGCTAAAGCCCCTGGGGCAGCCAGCCTGGCATGGGAACCTACATTTACATAGGAATAGTATAACACTTGCACAGACACACACACACACACACACATACACACACACACACACACACACACACACACACACACACACACACACACACACACAGTCTTGTCTCACTATCTTTATGGGGACAAGTCATTGACATAATGCATTCCCTAGCCCCTTACCCTAACCTTAACCATCAAATCTAAATGCCTAACCCTAACCATAACCTAACCATAACCTAATTCTAACCCCTGAACCCTCCAAAAATAACCAAGTCTCTTAACCCTCAAACAGCCCTTTAACGGTATGGGGACCAGCATTTTGTCCCCACAAAGCTGTCAGGACCCCATAAGTATACTGTATTTCCAAATTTTGGTCCCCACAAATGTAGTTAAACATGGTACACACACACACACACACACACACACACACACACACTCACACACACACACGCAGTGAGGTATGGGGGATATAGTATACCAGTATACTGTACATTAAGACACACATTCAGGCACTCACACAAACACACAAACACACACAAACACACACACATGCACGCACGCGCACGCACGCGCACACACACACACACACACACACACACACACACAATCACGGACACATGGAAACCGATGGAAAGAGTCACTCATACTTTCTCAGACTTACTTGCAGACTGCTTTTTCTTGTTAGCTCTTACACACATTCTTTCTTGCTCACTCACCCACACACACACACACACACACACACACACACACACACACACACACACACAGACACACACAAAGACATACTAAAGGAGTGCGAGTGGCCTATCTCACCTTGCAGTGTCTTATTACACTAATCACCCCGGCGGAGATACTTGATAAGCGCTCCTTCATAACAGCCTGTGCCGTCCTTCCCCTGTCCTCTCACAATATGGTTGCCACAGACACTAATTGCCTTGAGGAATCCCACTCTCATTATCACATATAATCAAACAGTAAGTATAAACAATCATTTTTACCATGTATATCACCATCTGGTGTTTTTGTTTTAATTCTCTCCCCTGTTTTTTTTTCCCTCGACTTCTATCATTTGCCTTTGGCGGGCGGGTAACTTTTTCAATTAAAATAATGGCCTCTTCAAACAGCACAGGTACAACATACCCAGTAGTAGGCTCTTAAGCCCACCCAGTAGGAGACCCTCAATCTGGGATCAGCTTGAGTTTGTGGTGTCTATCAATACTTGATTTGTGTGAAGGGGATTCGACTATCAAATCAGGGGAATTATCGAGGTGTGATTGAATTACGCCCGCGGGTCCCTACGAACGAGAAACTGCGCCAGTCCCCAGGCTCCTGACTGCCCCCTCCAACCCCCCCCCCCCTTTTCCTATCACCATGAACCAAGACACCCAGCCAGGTTGGGGCTTTAATCAGAGCCTCAGGATATCCATCTAAATCTCAGGGGAGGGAGAGAGGTACAGAGAGACAAAAGAAGATCGGAGGGAACAGACAGGAAGTAGGAGAGGAAGAAAGTAGAGATTGGAATTGGTTTGAAAAGGGGGGTCAAAGTGGTTGATGGACTTGGGGGGGCTTTGCATTGTTCCTCACTGTTGGGGTAATCAGCTGTTTACACTTCACTGCATTTCATAGGTACTTCACTGAATGTTAGGCACACAGGTACACTGTGACGAAAGAGTCCCGTGGGAGACTGGGCTCCCTGGCTCGTTACTGCCTCCCGCAGCTTCATAATGAGATACTTGTCATGATGGTCCTGGATAGGTGTTCCCATCTTTATTGCCCTCATGGAGGGAGATTCTTGTTTGCCTTCTATCTAGAGAGAGGTTAATGGCATATTCTGCAGGGTTTGGGTAAACATTTCCCCTGTACAGCTCATAGCATGGGGTCACTCCTGCAATCTCGGGATGAGCACAGCCTGCATACAGAGGACTAATAAAGACGTTTTGTGTGTGTGTGTGTGTGTGTGTGTGTGGCTGTTGATGCGGGTATGAGATAGACCAAGAAAGAAAACAAGGAGAGTCTGAGGGAGACAAAGACAGGCAAAAAACCGAGAGGTGACACTTCCGGACAAGCCTCATTGTCGTTTTCATGGCCTGATGCTTTGAGATGCCCTGTCGTATAATGCTGCCCTTTCAGTGGCTTCTCCAGACAGCGTTGCCGGCGTGATTGTGCAGTCCAATTGCGGCGGTACGACTGTCAGCCAACCTAAATGCAAATTATGTTCCAATGAGACACCTGGCATTTAAAATAACATCAAGTCTTTCTCTCACAAAATGATATGTGAAAAAAAAATATAATTTAAATGTCAGGTTAACTAAATAATATACACACTGATGCAAATGATGCAAGTAAATCACACTTGCAATAGCAGCACCACAGTTATGTCAGATGAGGTTAAATGCAAATTAGAGTGTACCGATATGTAAACCAACATGAAGTCCCTGTATTGCTTCCTCACTTTGACCTGAAAGTCAATGTACTTTTCCACAAAACTCTGGAGCACAGATAATGCTTGAAAAACATATTTCTAACTCCCACGTTCAATCCAGATGGTATTTTGCAAAGGTTTCTTAAAGGGGAACTATGCAGTTTTTTTAGCTTAATTTACCATAACTGAACAGCTTTGAAGTCATTTTTTCTAGTTGAACGGTGGTCGTCTCGTTCTCCCCTAGCGCCTGTGAGCAGAAAAACCACCCTTGCAACTTTCGGCCGGCAAGTCACCAGACTCAGTGTCAGTAAGTATCGCGTGATATCAGGTCTTGTGTATGTAACGAATTGCTTCACGGCACTGCGCACATACGTCCATTCAGGAACCAGCTAACAAGGTAGCAATGGAGTTTTTCACACTATTGTCATGGCTGAGCCAAAAAAAAGAAAAAGCATTGTTGGAGGAACAGAAAAAGAGGAAACAGTAGATTTATCAAGCAAAGAATCAGACACAAGTAAATAGGAGCTGCCAAATATCTATTCCAAAGCTGTAGGTGGAGCTCCATAGAGAAACCTGCGAGCAAAAAGCGAGAAAACAGCGAAGAAATGACCAAAACTGCATTGCACCCCTTTAAAATAGAGCCTACAGATGCAGCTTGTACTTGAAAACATACCAACAAAAACATGTAAGAGGATGGGGAAAGGAGCTGTGTGCATGCAAGTTTAATGAACTATTTTCTCAGTGGCCATTCGGCTTTGGTCTGCGACAGACAACGCCAGAGCATTGTGAGCATTGCCTGCCTTATTCTTCTCCTCTGTCAAAAGGAAAGACGTTTCTACTGGGCACAGTGCAGAGATAATAAGACCATCTCAATTATTTGTCCAATGTCTCAATTTTTGTTTTTTGAAAAAGAAAAAGAAAAAAAAAGGTCTGTCTTCTAATGTGATGACCTGGATAAAGATTGCAACAACAATTAGCTAATAGGTCATGAGACTAAAAATAATTTCCACATTGGCATCATTGATTATGCCTTAAAAAAAGATTAGTGTTACATTTTAAGTGACATATTTTTACTCCAAAAATGAAAAGTTATCACTTTCGTTGAGATTGTCTCTCCAACAGCTCATCGTAGTGGAAGGAACATGACATGCCCAGCGTGTGTCTCAGTCAGAGTGCTCTATTTCTTCTATAATACTTTCGTTGTTGCAAAGCGTCACTTTTCCCGCACAGTGCGGATATTTTCATATTAACAAAATGTGTGCATTTCACAAAAGGAAGAGACTAAAGGCTTAACAGTGTGACAGAGAGGAGGCCGATTGATCTGCGTGTGGTCTCAGCAGGAAGGTACAACTCTTACATCATAGCCAGCTTGGATGTGAATCTTAAACTTTGGATGTGAATCTTAAACTCACATTCCTTTGTTTACTAAGTCATGTAGCCTACTGTGTGTACATACCAAATTTGACTTGCCACCAGAGAATCTGGCTGAGGCGAGTTGTGTTTACATTGTTTGATTAAATGCATGTAAAGAGCATAATGAGCCCTTCATGTGCCGTGCATCCGATCCTGCTGCTACAGTTAGTACAGTAAATGTAATCAGAGATTCAGCCTCTTGCCCTTGATGGGCTCATAGTGCTGTTGTGTTTATGTGTGCACTCAGCACATTCCCCGATATAGGGCAGCATGGCACTGCATGTGGACAGGTTAGGTCATGTCTGTGAATGATTTCTTCCTGGATCTGATACATTCCTAAGATGCTCACACACTGACTTGGGCCTAAGAGTAGTCCATGAACAATGCATTGACATTTCCTTTCTACATCAACAATGTATCTAAATCCAGGTAAGTTGTTCATCTGTAAACTTTATGACAATTGTGATACTTTCTTTTTTTGCACCATGTAGCAATAAAAACAGCAAGAACATATACATAATAATTGCAATCGCAGCACCAAAATGGGTTTAACAACTGTTTGCCAAGTAGCCTCCCAATATGCTGCTACTGGAGCTGCGAACCTTCAAATGAATTGTGCTCTTTCCTTTCAGGGCCACGCTGCTTTCTCCTCTCAGACCAATTAGCTCCTGGTGTTTGCATGTAACAAGCATGCTAATTGGGTGCTACTGAAGCCCAAAAGCCTATTAAAACTGTCTCGGAAAAAAAGATCCAGCTATTCTTTGTCTCATTCCTACCCTTTCCAATGCCTTCTCCTGCCTACCACTTTCATTCCCCCACTCTTTTTTTCCATACTTTATCTGTGGAATGTGCTGAGTGTCAGGTAGCAGCCCAAACACATGTCATTTACATAGACGTTTCTGTGGAGAGATCCACATTTTTTGGTTTTGTGAGTGAGTGTACCAGCAGTAGCTAAACCCTGAATTGATGACGAGGCAGCCAAGTGCAACAATGAAGAAAAGATAAGAGAGTAAAAAAGTGACCTTAACTTTTACTTTCTGAAGTGTTTCTTTTCAAATTTCAAGGGCTGAGCTTGAAGGAATCAGCTTCCACCAAAATGAGTAGCAAATAGTTTGGGTTTCCCACATTTTGGTCTTGACTTCTTTGCGTCTCACACAAAAATAGGTCAGAGAAAATTGTGCAATACCAGTATTATGTGTCACTAAGCACACTGCCATGGACCAATGATTCCATGTTCTTGACACTCTCAAGATGCAGCCACCGTAGACCTGCCATATGTCTCTGTCTGTGTCTCAGTGCACGCTGAGAATAAGCAACCAGCATTTTCCCCCTTGACATTTTTACTCTCCTAAAATCACACATGCAATATAGGCAGTGACTATCTATTGTATGTATTTTAGTCTTAATTTTTTTCACGGAAAAGTGACTTCTCTACAGCGAATTTACTAACACGAACCCCCTTCCATTATGCTCATTTATCCAACAAAAATGTGGTATTTGATACATTCAGTAGTAAGGGCTTTGTGTGGAGTATTCCATGTCAGAGAGTGTGTGTGTGTGTGTGTGTGTGTGTGTATGTGTGTGTGTGTGTTGCAGAGTCAGGGTGTCTTATCAGAGGACAGACTGAGACCCTCTCCAGCAGGTCCACTCCTGGACAGACATGCTGCAGTTTAAACTAATTACTCAGACCACACAGGGCCTTTACCCAGTCTTTTAAGGGACAAATTGTGTTCTGTTGCCGATCAATTTGTCCTCTGTGCCAGGATTTGTCAACCTCCAGTGCCCCTGAGCAGTTGCCATTATGAAACAAAAAAAAAAGGCCTGGGCACTGGACGTGAGACCTCTGCTAAGGCTCCCGCTGCTCTCCTCATCATCAATTACGTCTATATCATTTTCTTTCTGCTGCCCGCTTTAGAAAAGAAATTAAAAAGGGCCATTGTTTTTCTAATCCCCCCTGGGATGAAAGCATTTACTACGCTGCTGCACCGTGCATGGCCATCCTGCCGATTAGGGAGTGAATGGAATCACAATCGAGGGATGCACTAAGCATTGTTTCCTATTATGTGGCTGGTGGCCCTGAATATTGTGCAGAAATTAATTTTGTTCCATCTGATGGGATTTTCAACCTTGGAGAGTGTGTAATGTTAATCCTGGCAGGCAGGCGGGCAGACATCGTGGAAGCCTGGCTATTTTACTGGCGAATGTGGACAGGGCGAACACATAGTCAATTGTGAGAGAGCCCTTAACCAGCCCATAAAGATGGCAGGCCAGAGGCGCTGGACAAATGAGCAGGAGAGATTGTGCTTTTTAAAGGCTGCAGGGCAGGAGAGCTCCTCAATTTATTGAAAGATGGATTCATGAACAACGCTGCAGTCACAAAAACAAAAAATAGTTGGGACTTTTTCTTCTCAATGATGCTCCCCTTCATCAGTGATGGAAAGGCCAAAGCGGCCGCATCATGTTCACATACAGATCCATACAGAAGGAAGTCTTCTAGGAATAAGCGCATATTGCCAGTTAAATAATAAATACATAGTCTCGCATTTCCAGACCTATCTGCCCAGCGTTGGACTAAGGTCTA
This sequence comes from Etheostoma perlongum, assembly GCA_026937815.1. Lineage (NCBI taxonomy): Eukaryota > Metazoa > Chordata > Actinopteri > Perciformes > Percidae > Etheostoma > Etheostoma perlongum. Next base: position 5,516,079 of record CM049371.1, on the reverse strand, counting down.
GATACACAACACATACATTCTAGGATAGGAGAAAAAGCTCTGACTTGTCTGCATTTCTTTAAACTAATTACAATCGTCTTGGCCAGTGCTAAGCAACAGGGTCTCAGGAAGGAACTTGTTTTAGTTGAACATTTGCACGTAGGGAGGTGAGCTCTGGAATGGCTTTTCCCCATAAAAAACCCCACCAAACACAATTAATTAAGCTAACTGTTCACACAATACAGTAATGTAAGCAATTAAAATTAGCTGGATACATGTTTAAACCTAATTTGCTCTTACCAGTGTATCGCCATATGTAACTTACTTCGTCCACAGCAATACCCACCAATCAGTTCCGAAACGTTGGTATTTACAGGATAACTCTCCATCCATCGTTGCCAACGGTAGTTTCTGGTGATCGGTCCAAAGAAATGATAGAAAGACCCTCCCGTAGGTCACAGATTGCTATTCTGTGCTAACAAAATGTCTAGAAGCAACATCCTGGACTCACAAACTGCTCTAACAAAGATTAAAAACAATGACCCCTTAAGATATAATGATACAGTAATAGGAATCCTTGCTCGACAAAATGAGAAAACCTTTACACAGTATAACTTCCTGTATTTTAAAATATTGAAAGGTGTACTAGAGGTAATGCTTTTGGAAAGACAAGTGCCAGCCTTACTGGATGGGTTTTAATGTAAAGGTTTGAATGCTCGTAAGCTAAGCAGTTCCTTCGCACCCTTCCTCCACGTTGAAACATTCACTATCTTTCCCTCGCTGACAGGTGGAGTCGGACTCCGCCATGCATGCTCTCCTGTGCTAATTTATCCACTTCTTTAGCTGTAATGAGGCAGAACTGGTAAATGTGGGGACAGCATTGTTAACATTGCTGCTTCACTGGGGAAGAGGAGAAGGCTGACAAATAGCGGAGAAGGATGGAAATGAATCCTGGGTGCTGTCATAAGTCCAAGAATGATGCTTTTAGTCTTTTACTCGGGCTGGATAGCTGTCTCTTAGTTAGGCTGCATGCTGGAATATGACATTTCCTAAAGCAAGTAAAACTCAAACTTTAAGTTGCATCAAGATCAGGCTGTCTCACAGTAACAAAGAGAAAGAAAAGAACAAAAAAAAAAATAATTGAATACTTGAGGCGGAATCTTTACCTCCAAATCATCTAAAAAAACTGTGGTTTTGGCTAATTAACTTCCCTTCCCATTCAATGTTAGAAGGTGCAAATCTACCTTGAAAGTTGTGTGATATTCAAAAGGATGTCTCCCTCTAGTTTCAGACAATGTGATGTCTCAATAGAAACAGGTGTTGGCACCCCACAATGAGATGGTAATGAGAAAAGGTGTTATCTTTTACTAAGACAGGTGCGTTGAAAACTGAACACTTTTTTGAGTTCTTTTCTCTCCTATCCCCTGCTGTTTTCTCCACTCTTCTTTCCTTTCTTTTCTTTTCACCCCCTCTCCCCCTTGCTGTCAAGTAAGTTAGTAGCCTTTCATTGCAATTCACAACTCATTCTGGCAATCACTGAAGACATCCAGGCAATCTGCACGTATTTGTTCAAAGACAATACAAGGGGTAAAGACAACATGATGCTGCTGAGTTCAGCAATCACTCTGGCAGCCCCGGTCATCAAACACTGTAGTTAATCACATGGACTAGTCACTAGTCCATGTGATTAACTAGTCACTAGTGTAAACATTGGGCTGATCTGAAAATGGAACACACACACACACACACACACACACACACACACAAAGGGCCTTTTAGGTGAAAATATGTGATTGGACATCTGACATATTTGGGAGGGGAAAGAGAAATAGGGGCCAGGGAACAAGGAAGAGAGAGATGAACTGATGAGTCATCATGAGAAAGAGAGAGAGAGGGGGGAGAGAATGAGAGAGAGAGTAGATACATTCTTGCATAATTAACACCCGAGCATCACCAGGACTAACTCCTCCATCAGCGTGTCCAAAGGATTAACTACGCCACGCTCCTCTTATCTCCCCCCATTTCGTTTAAGAAAGAAAATGACCTTGTGCTTGTTTACATGCTGATTAAAGACAGGAGGGAGAGAAGGAGACAGCGAGAAAGTCAAACTGTAATCAGATTTGTTTGTGAAGTGAAATATTTTTGGTGGTGCGTTCTCAGCAGATAGACTGTGTCACAGTGGCAACGCAAAAACAACCACCCGATGTAGCAGCTAACTAGCAATGAGTGGGTTGGGACAAAAAGGGCATGTGGTGTGTGTTTGTTTGGGAAGGTGGTGTGTGATAAAAAGTATGTTTGGTGTGTGGGTGGTTCCATTAGTTAATCTGCCTGTTTAATTGCACTGGGAATACCTAAATTGCAGTATTCCCATGTGAAAAGAAGAGTCTGAGAGGAAGTCTGAGAAAGTATGAGTGACTTTTTTTCATCTGTTTCCATGTGTCTGTTTGTGTGTGTGTGTGTTCTTGTTAAACTACATTTGTGGGGTCCAAAAATCGGGAATACAGTATACTTGTAGGGTCCCGACAGCTTTGTGCGGCCAAAATGCTGGACCCCACAAGTTTAAAGAGCTGTTTGAGGGTTAAGACTTGGTTTTAGGATTATGGTTAGAATTAGGATATGGTAAGGGTGAGGGTAAGGGTTAAGGTTAGACATTTAGTTGTGATGGTTAAGGTTAGGGTAAGTGGCTAGGGAATGCATTATGTCAATGACGGGTCAACACAAAGATAGTGTGTGTGTGTCTAAGTGCCTTTTCTTGTAAGAACCAGTTTGAATTTTAGACCTTTGAAGTAAGGGCATTTGTGCAAAGTTATTTTGGCTTCTCCAAGATGGCAGTTTAGGGTTCTTCTTTGCTTTGGGATTAAGGGAGCTATGCAACTTGTTGGCAAAATGACCATTAAGAGACAGAGATACAGTCTGTCTGTCTTAATCCAGTGTTATTGCTGTGGTAAGTGTTTTCTCAACATGAAGGCCACATTTCTCAAATCCCCTCCTGCTTTTTGTCTTTTCTTTCTCCCTCAAAAGTGATCTCTTTTGCTTTACTACAGAGGATAACTTTGTTTTATCATTTAGTGCTGGGATTGCTGCACCTCTATGTGCCATACAACTTTCAAATCTCAGCCAGTGAGAATGATGCAGCATAGGGGAATTAGAGGGTGTCAGACTTTTTGACAATGATCAATCATCAATGATTAACTGATGTTAAAAAATGCATGTAGCAGTATTAAAATGTGAATTTGGTGGGATAAAATGTCTATGTTAGGTTCAGTTTATAGTTTAGATCAGGCTTACTTTTAATCAGGCAGTAGAAAGGGTAATTATAAAGTGCGTTAATCAGTGGTAAATCTAATGGATACATTCACATTTAGCCAAATCTGTCTTATACAATACTTAGGTGCCCATATTTGAACATTAAAACAGGTAGTTTAAACGTTCTGCCTGTTCAAACTGGCCTTGAGGTGATCCTTTCCTAAGTGCAAGTGGGTATCTTCCAAATTTACAGTTCTTTTATAAGAAATTCCCTCTTTGTGTTATCCTTTCTCCACCACAGCTCAGCTAATTCACACTAAAAAGGGGGGGGGATTTTGCACTCAAACGACTAACGTACTCAAACTAACTACAGTATCCACACCTAACACTTGTGTTAACTCAGACTTCTGAAGTCTCACAGCAGCTTCAGCTGAACTTTGGATTCATCATTCTGGATTCTTAAAGATGGGCTTAAGAAATGATTACAGCAGGCAGCACAGTTTCAATGTACATATGGGCATGTGAGTATTGTTTAAAGACAGACAACTGTGATCTTACCCTTTAACGTCCTCACATGTATAGTAAGACAATCTAAATATTCTTTGCAGTCCAATTTATTTCTTTGTCTCTCTATCTCTCGCTCCCTCCCCCCATTACTTAGTCCGTATTGCTATCATGTCTCCTTTCCTTGTGTCAGTGCAATATCGGTCCTTTATCCGCTGCAAACACACGACTCACACGACTCAGACTCACACAGACAGGAAAAGAAAGTTCTCTGGATGAGGAGAAAAACACTTGTGAAGTACTATAATGATCATACAGAATATGATTCTGCTAGTTTTTATAATTCTCTTTCCCTAATTCTCTTTCCTTTGTTTGTCCTACATTTGTAAAAGGCTCACTTGACATCTACTGGGTAATATTTGAATTACAGCAATAGAAATGGACCATTTGCTTGATATGAACAAATATTAAATCAACCAAACTTTTACTTTTTCATGCCTGGGTTCTCTAAGGACGACATCAAAGACAGTAGAACAAAGATATCAGAACATCAAACAGAAATTATGGATTTACTCTTTAATTGTTACAATAATGTGCAGTGCTATACATATTTTGTGGACATGATATTTCTTTTTTTGGTCATCTAGTGTCAGACCACATTTTGGGATCATTGTCATTTATGAAAAAAATATCATCCATATTCACAGGGCTCAGTAATTGAACTAAACAAGAAATTGCAATAGTAAATTATTATATTCATTACTACTTAGGGGTTTCAGTAATTAATTGTTGAGTTGATAAGTTCCATGATTGTAAATGAAAAAAATTGCAAACATATTACACAAAAAACTATGCTTTGAGTTAATATTATATGTACAAAAGACATTTGTATCTCGAGACACATAGTACTTACAGACATTGCAACCTAACCTAATTTCCATATTTCTTACTTAGTTGGTAAAATAATACCCACTATTTTCTTATCACAGACAGATAGTAAGACAGAAGGGAAATGAGAGACAACAAGATGGCAAGAGGAGTGAAAGATGAATTTGGGGCGGCACAGGCCCCCGCCAGTTTCCGTTCAAGCAGGCCCGCCATGGCAGAGGAAAGCTCTGACAGTGAGGTGTCAGAAATAGCACCAAGGCTAACGCCTTACCTCTTGCTTATTAATGCATCACTCTCATAGCCTTCTCTCTCTCTCTCACACACACACACACACACACACTACAACACACACACACACACAATGCACAGATCAGTCACTTGTACACAAGTCTGGTGAGCATATTTCTCACCAAAACACACACACACACACACACACACACACACACACACACACACACACACACACACACACACACACACACACACACACACACACACACACACACACACACACACACACACACTTGTGCAAGGACACACACACTACATTGTCAGATCAATATTGCATTACTGCAGTATGTTCTCCTCTGAGAGGTTACAGTGATAGGTGAGGGGTGTTGGTAAAAACCTTCTCTTCTGTCGGTACAGTGGCCAGTCACATAAGGCAGATCTGAGGAGACTTCACAGCTCTGACAGCCAGTATCACCTCCTGGCTTCATCGCTGTCGCTCCCTGCACTCATCCAAGGCTCTGCCTCGGGCCTATGATCATCTATACAGTGTGTAGGGTGTGTGTGTGTGTGTGTGTGTGTGTGTGTGTGTGTGTGTGTGTGTGTGAGTGTGCATGCTTGTTTGTTGGTGTGTGAGCAATATTGTTATGTTTTGGTGAACTCCAGTTTCTACGTGTCCTGTGAAAACTATGGATCTCAACAGAATGCCATCTCGTTCATTACTTTAGATGACTATGAAATTGCATTTTCATTTAATATTAGCAAACCTGCCTCAACATCTACTTTTAATTCATCGGTTTTCTTTATTTAGATAGATTTTGATCAAGGTTAGGGTAAATCATTTTGGTTAAAGTTAATGTAAGGTTCAGGTTGTGGTTTTGCTTATTTTTCAGTAAAACCACAAAATGTAATTATTTGTAAGGAATTACATTTCTTCTTTTGTACAAATAAGTAAAGATTTTGTGAGCTCATTCTGATGCGTGTGCACGAGTAGACTTGCAAGCGTATGGAAATATATATTTATGCATCCCCATCTAGGTTTGTCCGTGTGTGTGTGTGTGTGTGTGTGTGTGTGTGTGTGTGTGTGTGTGGTCCAGAAGGAGTGGAGTCCTTGGTGCCGACTGAAGCTCCAGCTTTTCCATTTAAACTGTATCATTAAAGCGGGCAGACAGGCGAGGGAGAGGGCCCCTCCACACCTCATAAAGTGTGAGTGCCATGCCAGGCGAAGTGCAACGCACCGCTGCATTTACGGCAAGCCAAACGCACTTTTTTTACACACCATGTCCTCTTTCTCACTTTCTCTCAAATCGCTTTCATGGCTATCTGTTTATATGATAATACTCACTCTCTGGTTTGCTACTTTTCTAAATTTGCCCCTGCTAAGTATTGACCGGTATTTCAACTGCCCCCCTTCAGATCTCTCGCTCTCTGTTTTCTGTCAAATTTTTCCTACAAGGAGTTGGAGCATAACATTGAAAGGGTATAATCAATGGAAAAGCACCACTTAGGGAGCCCATTTGATGCATACTGTAGGGCAGAGTTGAATCAAGGGTGTAGCTTGAGTCAAGCCTAATTTCATATCTTCCCCAATTAGTCATCCAGCTTGTGCCCTCTATAACCCCCTTTTTTCGAGAAGCACCAGCCAGACGGGCACTCGTTTCACACTTAACTATTGATGAGTTAATTTTTTGTTTCCCTCTCACTCACAGTGATTTTTCTACAAGATAGAGCCATATCTTTTTTTTCACTATCTCCCTCCCTTTCCCCCTGCTTCTCACCTTTGCTAGGATAAGCCGAGACAGACCTTCCTCTCCCCTAACCTCTACATCTCCTTTTCCACCTCCTCCTTCACTCCCTCACGCTTGCACCTCTCCAACTTTTTTCACCAGTTTGTCCATTTTCCCTCCACATAAATCTCCACTCAAATCCTACTTAAACCTGCATCAGCAGCTGTCCTTAAAACTTCATTATCTACAATTACTACAGCATTAGGCAGCCAGAGCACACCTGCCCCCACATAAAAGTCCACTTGTCTAAAAATATTAAACCTGCCCAAAAGGGATTTGTGCTATTTTATTTTTCTTTCCTTTTGTTGTACCTGTGGTGTGGCTGCCCTCATGGTGAGGCTTGTGAACCAAAATTGCCAGCAGTCTGGATTAGTGCTTGTGATTAGTGGGTGGGTGTCTGAATGTGGGCTGTGTGCACAGAATTTAGATGGATGGGTTTCCCAGCACGATCACATGGGGAGGTCACTGCCCCTGCCTGATTGGAGGAGAGTACAAATGGGCCTGTCATTGCTTGGCTATGTACATGCACATGACAGAGCAGCTATATGACAAAACATTACATACTGTACCTTCTGGGATTTCTTTCTCTAGAAGTCCACATTGTACCGTATCAACCCAATGAAGCCACTTTTCCATCCACTATACTGTATGTTATATACTGACTTTTTCCTTGGGTGAGATAATGGAGCCTTTCTCAGCATGCGTTGTGTAAAAAATGAGTCAGGGAAATTTAAATAATGACAGTATTACAGTAAAAACTTTAACATTGTGAGGATGCTGTTAGGTGCAGAAAAAAAACTTTCATTACATAAAGCATAATCAGAGCTAAACTTACTCTGCATAAAAAGATCCATAACCACACACGCTTAGACTAAATTGTCACCCATGAAAATATTTAATACAGCAATAAGACTTAATGCAAATTCATCTAGTTTTATCATTAAACACAGGATTAGTGTGAAACACAATGATAGTAAGGGAAATGGTTGCTATAGAATATTTTGTTTCAGCATAGACAATTTTAAAATACTACAAAATATTTTTATTTTTTCCTGGTTGTATTTATTTATTTTGTTTATGCATAAAATGGACAATACAAGCAAACTTGTTTTCAGTACAGGAAATGGTGATTGCAAAAAAGCTTCTGTTTGCTACAACGCTTGCTGTGAATTACTGCCGCACTTTGGCTCTATTCCCTTGAGGAGAATTCTAATCAAAATCAAATTTCACCCTTGTTTTTGCTTTGAGCTGGTACAAGAACCGATCTGGTAATTAGCTGGTAAGGATGCAGAGTGTAGTGGTCAAACATGGTAATCAGGTTCGGACAAAGGAAGGCTATTTAGGGCAAAACTTGCAACACATGCCAGTGTTGATGGTTTTAATAGTGTTTGCATGTGTATTTACACGCGCGTCTGTAAGATGTGGGAAGACACTGGGGGGATGCATGGTGCGAGTGTTGGTATTGGACATGTAGGGAGGCTGTTGGGCAGGGGCGAGGGGAGGAGGGGGGTCGAGCAGACTCAGCTGTAGGTAGCCTGATCTGTTCTGATTGACAGTGATGGCAGATAAGGTGCTTGTGGAGAAGGGAATGTGAGCAGAGCTGCGGGCAAAGATAAGGGCCAAGATTAGCACCCTGCCACGTCACACATAGAGAGACAGAAAGGCAGAGACCAGCGGAGAGTGAAAAGATTGAGATGTTGACGCAGAAAGGTATTAGCTACAGTGAACACAATGGGCAACCAGGAGTAAAGGCTGAGTTTATTGTGTGTATGTGTCTGAATGAAGACAGTGTGTGTGTGTGTGTGTGTGTGTGTGTGTTTGTTTGTGTGTGTGTGTGTGAGATTGTTCATGTCCCAGGTAGCATGCACACATCCTGTTGAGTGAAGGCAACTCAGTTGGGGGTGGTTCAAGGAGGAGGGCAACTAATCAGCTCATAATCCAAGCAGCTGCCGTTTCCAGGGCAACGGTGCTGTACATTCATGCGTGGCAAACAGATATACTCTCTCCCTTATTTCTGTCTCGTTCCCCATTGCTCTTTCTCTCATCCTGTTCCTCTTTATTTCCTCTTTGGCCATTTCCTGTCAACACAGTCCCCTTTTCACCTCTGTTTTTTTCCTTCCCGTCTCTTTCTCAATGTCTCTTTCTCAGTTTTTTTTTTCCCTTTCTGCTCCTCTTGTAAACACCGACCCCTTCTTGCCCTCTTCTCCTGTCTTTCACCCTTCCCAATTTCCTTTCTCCCCTCCACCTAACCCATCAAAATAGACTCATATATCTCTCTCCTCCTCCTCATTTTCTTTTCCCTCTTCTTGCCCCTGTCAACATAACATCTATCCATTCATTCTTCTCCCTTTCTATCTTCCACCCTTCCTTGTGCTTTTTATTCTTTCCTCTTGTCTCCTTAATTTGCTGCCCTCCCCCCCCCTGTAAACACAGACCCTATGTTCTCTCTCTATTTCAGCTTTCCTCTTTTTAATTTCCTTTTTCTCCCCTTCATTTTCCTCTAATTTTTATTTTTTCTCTTCCTTCCATTTTCCTGTAAACACTCTGGTCTTTACCCATCCTCCCTCTCTTCATGCCAGGGTTCCAAGGTTGGTGTATTTGTGCAGTGATGTTGGAGGCCTTGATGATCACTCTCTAGGAGATGATTATGTGGTCAGGGCCCTGCAGCCTCCTCTCCTGCCCCACACTGCTGGAGCTCTGCTCTGCTTCTGTGTGTCATACTGTGTGTGTGTGTGTGTGTGTGTGTAAGTGTACACTATGAGGATATAAGATACCTTGCTTGTTTGTGTATGTGTCTGGACATTTGTGTTTGCACATGGGTCTTCCTCTCATTAATCCATTAATATAGGCTGCTTATAAATATGCATGTAAAGACTGTTGTATTACTTGCCGTGAAAAACAAACACATCTCCCGTGGACCAAATCTTTAAAGAGCACATGCATATTTTATGTATTAAATATGTTTCATTTCACAGTTTGAGGATTTAAATATTAATGAACGGTGCTCATTTTGTACATCATTTTCGGGATAGGCTTTTGCTATGATGAACAAATCCCAGTCGCCTGTGTGTTGGTGTGTGTGTGTGAGTAGCCTCCCTCTCTCTTTGTCTAAGTCTGTGTCGGCCACCTGTCTTTCCTTCGCCGTCTGTCTGCAAAGAAGCACTCCTCTGGAGCAGTAATGGAAATAACACAAAACTGTAAATAAACAACACACATCTGTAGCACTCACTAGGTTTGTTTGCTCCCTTATTGCTATATCTTTTCTCCATCCCTTCATCTCCTTTCTTTTCACCTCTACCTGTTTTTCTCCCTCTCTCCTTCAGTCTCCCTTTAAACTGCCGAGCACCACCCCGAAAGCAACCACAGATGCCCGTTGCCCCTGGCATTTTGACTAGCTGCTATATTTTTACCAGACGGGGCTGTCTGATTACTGTGGTGCAAATGTGTCAGTCATGGTGTTCCAGCCAGCCAAATCACCCACTATCTCTCTCTCTCACTGCTCGCTTTCACCTGGGAGCGCAAGCACAGGTCGGGCTGCGCCTCCATGCCACAGAGACAATCGATTGCATTCATAAAATAAAATGGTGGACATGAAAGGAGCTTGATAAATGGCGGGCTATTTGGCCCTAATTGCAACCTTTTAAAATGTCTTGGTGATGATTTGAGCACGCTTCGATTGAAGTTACTGTGCTCAAAGAGAAGAGAGAAAGATTAAAACACACTGGCTGGCCGCGTCTTAACTGCATGTCTCCGATTCGTGACCCCACATGGCCTCAAACAGAGGAACGGCCGATATTCTGCACCTTACAGCCAAATAAATCAAAGTCTACACAGAAAGCTCTCTTATCATGAGTTACGCCAGTTCCTGGATCCTTTTGCAGTTAATCATCATCCCTCAACCTCAGCCTCATTATGGCTTACTAGCTCTGAATAAACACAGAAGGGTGGTAGTTGAAGTAAGTGAGAGTGAGAGTCAGCACACACACGTTTTCTGATGACAGTCAAAAGGAAACATGTCAAGCAAACTGGAAACATGAAACTGTCGAGCACATAAGCTGTATCACACACAGGCCAAGAGAACAAATATTAATAAAGACAGATGACAGTCAAACAAAGGGGGTACCACTGGTGGAGTGAGGGTAGGAGATATCTGTGTGTGTGTGTGTGTATGTGTGTGTGTGTGTGTGCGTGCATGGATGGGGGGGGTGATAGAGATAAATGGGGTTAGATCAGAAGGACCCATTAGGACGATGGAGAGGAGCAAAAAGGGGGGAAAGAAGAGGAGAGCGTGGAGCCACTGCTGGTCTGCCCGGCATCCCGAGCCGACTCAGAGACGATGTTTAATCAAGCCTGTGAACCTGGGAGACTGAGGTCACCCCGGCACACTCATTAGACCTGATGGGAGCACTGTACCACGACAGATGAGTGCAATCTTTACTCCGTTCATCCATCTCTCAAAACACACACACACATATAATCACCTCGCTCGCACCCACTTACACCCCTCCTCTCTTGCCCCAAATGCCTCATCTCTTCGCCTTATTATTTGTGTGTGTGCATGTGCACCAAGGGACACAAACATACACATACCTACACATTACACACACACGCATGCATGCACACGCGCACACACACACTTTGGCTTGGCCTCTTCTTTGTGGCTTTGGCAGATACACTGTGTATAAGAAATAGCTAGGCAAGAGCCAGGGATCTCAAGGAAAGATGAGCCTCAACATAGATAAAGTGGGCAAAAGGAAATGACTCTGTAATGGATGGCAGAAGGCTTGTAGGAACAAATAAATACAAAGCTCCAAATGCACCATTGGATTAATAGCAGACAGTCCAAAAGCTTCATTTGCTTGCCAGTGCTCTCCTTTAAATAGATTCATAAAGAAAATAACTGCAATGTTTAATAAATATGGTCTGCCACCTGGAAATGACGATTACTCCTCTCTGACCAAACAGGTTGGAGTCGGGGGAGTTGATAAGGGTTACAAAGAGATGTTTGCTGAAGCTAAACACACAATCCGGTATGCTTCCCCAAACCTACAGTAAGGAGCAGAGATTTATTACCATGCAAATGACAACCCACAGCGCATGCCAAGGAGTTAATTACATGCCAACATATCAGAGGAGTTACATGACAAAATAGATCTGGCATTGGCAGATTAGGATGAAATCAGGAGGAAGAAGAGTAGGAAAGATAAAAAAAATATAGAGAGAAAGGTGTTTACATTGGTGCAGAGTCAATTGAGAATATTGACTGCCAATTGAGAATATTCCAGTAATGGTCACAAACATTGAGTTTGTCTGGACACACACACATCCACAGAAAAACAAACATAAGACAGGTTAGCCTGCAGTATTGTTATTGCATTCAGTATTAGAAAGAAAGACAGTAAGAATATTGTCTGTGTTTTATTGCCTCTGTTGCCTCTCCCTCACTTCACCAGCCCATCAGTTGGAAATATCCACACTGTTTATATTACAGCACTTCTTTTGCTGAATGTTGGTTATTGAAACTGGCAAGGACGAGAACTGTCAATATAATGAGACAATATCCGTACCCTGTGCACTCAGTATCCAACACAGAGTAGAAACAGGGTTGCAGAGACATCCCGGAGAAAATAAGAATTTCATTGCCATTGTGCAAAAGGAAACTTACCTCTGCAAAATAAAAGAAGAAATAAAGCATGTACTTTATATTACTCTTACGGGAAGAGCAGAGAATGTCCTATAAATCCTGATCGAGGCAGCCGTGTAAATATTTATGTTCACAAGCCAGACTGAGACTAACAGCAGAGGACATTGTGGGACTGTAGCCCTACTCTGCTCAGCACGTTAACTCAATATTCATCTTCCTCCCTCGCTCTGTTTCTCACCGTACCGTCCCTGCTGCAGACCACACATGTATATTCATTACTGACCTCTGACTGTCTCAACCGTGGAAGCCATGAGCCCTGAGGGCCGGTGTGACGGCACTGTGACGGCGGCTCCGTGATACGGTTTTGTGTTGAGAGGTAATGAATGCAGATGCAAGTGCGCGAGCTGTCTTGAGCGGCCATTTGTATCTTTGTTTGCTTCACTGTTTCTGCCATCTCTCTTTAGGGCAATTTACTTGTGCTATGGGTGGACAGAGGAGGGGGTGACAACATGGGAAAGGACATGACTCAGGAGGCTGTTGGGGATGCTGGGGAGGGATTAGCCCTTGAACACTGTCGGGTATTTCTGGGCTAGATAAAGGGTGGCAGTTGGTGTCAAAGCCACTTTTTTCCTCGTGTTTGAGGATAGGATAAAAGGATGAGTGAGGATAATAATAATAATCTTTGGAGAATATTTTTTTTTATTGTTATTTCTTGTTTTACACACATGCACATACATCAAACGTGGTCAGAATGATGAGCAGTTAGGCGTTCGGTGCCTTGCTTGAGGGTACCTTGCCAGTGCCCAGGAGGTGAACTGGCACCTCTCCAGCTACCAGTCCACACTCCAACACCTTTCATGATGTGTGGTCTTATGATCATAAATCTCAAACTCTAAGTATATTGTATAAGAACCTTGTCTGAATAAAATACAGTCTGAAATTAGCAAATTATTCAAATCAGCAAATATCTAATGAAAGGAAAAGGAAACAATATTCCAACTTTTGCTTTGTGGTACTTTATGACAAATTTTGGTCCGTACACAAAGAACTATTGAAGTTTGATGCCCCGCCGTGTACACAGTATGTGTGTGTGTCTTCATGTGAGCATTAATTCTACAAAACCAGGGCAGGAATTTTGAAAACAATCCAGTATGTAGAGTTAGTAGGGCTGTAACGATACACCAAACCCAGGTTTTGGTTTGTATCACGATTTTTGACCCAAGATTCGATACCAACCGTGATTCTTTTTTTTTTTTTTGGGGGGGGGGGATGGGGGTTCTCAGTAAACATAATACAACTTTTTTTCTGCCACATGTCATCGTTTTTGTCATTGATTACATCCCACTTTGCAACAACAACACACAACAGAGACCTTATTTATTGATATTGAATGATTTCAATATCGATCGATCCAACACCAAAGATTCTTTTGTACATTAAAACAATGTTTGGTTCATTAACTCGTTGGAACGAGACATAAGAAACATAGTAATGGTAACAGTAATAGACAATTCCGCTCCCAACCTGTAGGGGGAACGAAGAGGAAAAGGGCTTTGGTGCTGGTTGACAAGTAGCTAAAGCTAAATTATGTAAATCTTGGTGGGTAATATAAGATTACGACACCGTTTAACAGGCTCAGTTATTTTAAGGATGATTTTTTGACCATGGTTAACAACTCTGGGATAACCCACAAATTCATCAGTAACATTAACTGTATAGATAGACGACTAATCTAATGGTAATTTAGCTAACTAGCACTCCTCTGTCTGTCTGCCTCACTTTCCCAGCACTGCAAGGCTTCAGTCGGGATGAGAGCTGACAACAGCCCCGGGGGCACATCCACAGTCAGCCCCCAGCCAGCTAGCAGCCGGCCCGGTCAGCACTTAACTCTAAAGGTGCTAAAGATGCTAACAACAGTTTACTGAACCAAAGTCAAAACAGCGGCCATTTGTAACGTTACGCCTCCGTTAGCCGTCTTTATAGTTAGCTAAAATTTACCAGACAAAACAGGAATAAGGCACCAAAATGACTAGTACTAATAGTAATTTAAAAATGTTGTAGCATTGGATCTGGACGGGAAGGATAACTCTGGGAGTTGGAATCAACCAGTGTGCGTGTGTGTGGGAGATGAGGGGACTGTTCTGGCCGCTGGGAGACAGGGGGTCTAACGAGGATGTATGGCTGTTTCAACATCCATCTGCAGACATATTTCTACTGTCATTCACTCCTTCTTTCTCCACACAACACACCTAATGCCACCTCTGCACACACACACACACTCCAATAACAACCCTCTTCATGCCATTACATTCACTATTACAGCATTCTCCCTGAGCTGACAATTCAGAGGCGTGCTTGGAATCCAGAGCTGCTGTGGCCGAGCCTCGTCTTAGCCCCTGTAATGGAGGTAAAACCTTTATCTGTGTTCTGAGCTGCTTTGGTTCTATCCCAGCCCTTCCTCTGGCTTAAGATCCACTTTCTAAATATGCAGTCATAGGAAAGGTCTTATTATCATCTCATTTCCTTTTGCAGCTGATTAATTAGCTGATAGTTTAATTTTTATTTAAGGTGATGAAATGTAACGTGTGAGCCCAGTCCTTAGGTATAGTGCTCAGACAGTGCATCAGTGGTGGACAAAGTATTCAGATCCTTTACTTAAGTAAAAGTACTAATCCATACTGTAGAAGTAAAAGTCCAGCATTGAAAATGTTAAAAAGTATGTAAGTATCATCAGGAAAAATGTACTTAAGTATTAAAAGTAAAAGTAGTCTATGCAGAACAATCCCATGTTTTAGAAACTGGAAACAATCAACAAAACAGTTCTGTCAATCAACTAAGTGTTCTTAGTCGGCTAATCATTTCAGCAGAGGTGGACAGTAATGAAATACCTTTACCCATGTTACTGTATTAAGTAGTTTTATTGTGTATTTTGTATTTTTCAAGTAGTATGGAGTTGGATTAGGCGAGCGACAACGGTTCAGAAACAGGTTTTAGTAGAAATGCTAGCTAAAACATTGAATTCAGTTGACCAAAACAACAAAAATCCTTGGCCACATTTGAAAGACTGTTTTTCATTTAAATTCAAGAGGGTTAGGGCCAATAGTATCATCATGCAATGCCGGATGTTGTCTGAACAAGCAGCATTCAATAACTCCACATCTAATCTGCAGAAGCATGTTTTGGTAAGTATTTGCACATTGGTACTTCAAACAAAGTTTCCATGACTAATAGCAAATTTCCAATATGCCATGTGTGACATGTGTTATGTTGCTTTTATATGTTTATACATTTGTATAGATTTTTCTTTAATTAAAAACAAAATAGTTTTTTTATTTGGATTTATGACCCCATGTCCTATTTTCACTACATGGGAAAGATTCCCCCTGCCCCATTTTACAGTTTTTTAATGTAACTAAGAAACTTTTACTCAAAGTACATTTTAAATGAACTAATAATTACTTTTACTTGAGTAATTTTTTAGGTAGGTAATTTCACTTGTACATGTACTACAGAGTATTGGCACTTTTTACTTGAGTATAATATTTTAGTACTTTTTCCACCTCTGCATTTCAGCAGGCCTTTATATTGTTGGCTGGTTTCATTTATAATAAAACATCATATTTTATAAACTACATGTGGTTTGGGCACAATAATCTTAATTTGTGAAGCAACTGGTAACTAAAACTGTCAGATTAAAGTAAAGTACAATATTTCCCACTGAAAGTGGAGTAGAAGTAGACAGTGGCATAAAAAGAAAAGACTCAATGAAAAGTACAAGTACCTCAAATGTGTACTTAAGTACAGCACTTAGTCACATGACACCACTGCAGTGCATATACAATAGTAAGTGGTATGAGGATAAGACAGGTACTGTCAAAAACACTAGTCCTTAAACTATATGGTATGGACTAATGCAGTAGAAGTGTAAAGACGATCCTGCTTACTTTGTGCTTTGGAGTAGGATTATATTTTGCCTCAAAACAGGTTATCCTTATTTTTTGGAGGGTCTGGGTTTCCTATCATTTTCATCTTTAGTACAGCATTTAATTTGGTTTTGTGCATCTTCAGCTTTTTCTCAAAAGGAAACACTATCATTGATTGACAAGCTATTCATGGTGAAATGATAATCTCCATGCATTTAATCTATTGATTTCAGAGCTTGTGTCTATGAGCAGGAATATATATTCTACGTTTATGTTCAGTTTG
Organism: Etheostoma perlongum; assembly: GCA_026937815.1. NCBI lineage: Eukaryota > Metazoa > Chordata > Actinopteri > Perciformes > Percidae > Etheostoma > Etheostoma perlongum. Next base: position 5,499,597 of record CM049371.1, on the reverse strand, counting down.
CAGTTTTGTGTTGCTTACCCTTGTTGGATAAGTCCTAAATTGGAACAGCTGTACAATAACACCCTTCATTGCCCAGCACGCTTGTCTATATTATTTTGATGGAACCAAATCTTTCAAATCATCACGCTCATGCAGATTTAATTTTTTTTTTCTATAGATCTGTGAATGTAGTTTTGTACCTAGTACCATTTTAAGGTAGGAACAACACGCTCATTTTACCCATAGAGAAAAATAAGAAAATTAGAGCAGGGCTTAAAGTGTTTAGGTGATTGTCAGTGTTTCAGCAGGTTCCTGGTGTTTTAAGGCAGGTTCGACAACTCTGACACTTGTTGATTTACAATCGTTTAGTCAACTGTTTAGTTGTTTCTTATGCAGCATGGACTGATTAAGAAAAGAGAAACAACAGCATCTCATAATGTACATTTAATTCACATTTTTTGCAAAGTCAAAGTTAAGTAAAGCACATTTCCTGATTTCCTGTTTTATTCACGTTAAGCCGTTTTTATGCACCCTTATATCCCCATCCCAAATAGCTCTGCAAACATTAATTGACAGATTACCATGTAAATACAAACTACACATACAGCAACACTGACGACAAATTGCATAAAGTGACTATTTGACCCAGCATTGCCATATCCAAACTTTCAGAGTTTAAAAATTAAGCTATGCCTGTTATTATTAATGCACTTACATATCACAGGATAATGTTTGTCTTCTCAGCATAATTAGAATAAGCATTAAGAGCTTATGTTTGATAACAAACATATTAAATAAATGCAACAAATTTAGAAGCACACTTGAAAGTACAATGTGTTATTGGGATAGGGTTCATTGATTACATATTATTAATTTGAATCTTCAGGTATCACCAGGCTTATTTCCACAGTACAGTCCACTGAGAATACACAATGTTGGACATATACAATAAATACGTTTTTGGAAGGTATTTAACAACTCGAATGCCTAGAGAGGATTATACAAAAGGTATGTAGTTGTTTACCTGTTCATTTGTTAAAGCTGAAAATATCATCAAATTAAATTTCACAGTCTGTGCTTGAACCTCAACTAATCCAAATATTGAGCTTAGGAGCGCCTTTTAATTAAAATACTGGAAACACCGTCTGATTCAAGGGAAAGGTAAAAATCACTCTGAAAGACACGCATATCAGACTGTGTCCTCTAAATCGATAAACAGGAAGACTGATTTGCATCTTTACAAACAGGATCAGTCTCTTCTGTTGTTTGGGGAGAGGAATTCTGCTCAGTAAGTTTTGCTCTTCTCATTACTCATAATAATGCAAGTTAGCATATTTTCCCAGTCAAAACAATGCAATCCGATTAAAAGCAAATTAGACAGCACTGTTTGTTTTGGAGGACTAAGACATTAGGCCAACTTATTCAGCTCAATTACTGAATGACTTGTCTGGCTTAATGAATGAAATTGTCAGAGACCAAAACTGTCGGTATTTGAGATGAATAACTCACATGGGATTCATTTGTCATTTTGAGTGTTAACATGCAGTGATCTTCTCTAAATAAAACTCAGCATGCACAATTACATTTATAAAGAGTTTTTATTCCAAATATAAAATATACAAAATGCTGAGAAGTGACATTGCAAGGTTATCTGTGATTTTCCAATATATCTGTTTTCACATCCGGCACTGTTTTGGTGGTACAACTTGCGGTAGTGATAGTGCTTAATACCAAGCTGCACCCTGTCCCCCTTAGCTGGGTGATGTCAATGTCACCAATGGGCCCTGGGTGCTAAAGTGTTACAGGACACCATGTTGCGTCAACCTCTTCTTGCTTCCATTAGTTTCCTCTTTTCTCCTCTCCTGTGTAGACGTCTTATCCTACTTTCTCTGCATGTCAGCTAGCCTCAATTTCATTTTGTTTTACTCTTCTCTTCCCTCCTCTTATCAAGCAACTTTACTTCTTTGATCCAAATAGTGGAAGAAATTAGACAGGAGAATAATTTGACTTTTTGATCTTTAGACTAATGCCAGCATGGAGAAACAGCATGCCTTGCCTGATATTACAGTTTTCACCTGGTTTCCCCTCTCCTCTCCTCCTCCTTCTTCCTCCTACTCTTCCTCCTCTTCCTCCTCCTCCAGACAGATTAATTTCTCTCTGATAGTTCCATCTGAACCCTACCGAATAAGGGCTGGGCAGAACAGAAACAATAGCTGAGGGCTTTTCTGAGGTCTTTCACAGATGCCAGGTTGAATCAAACAATATCAACATGCAAGTGAAACACCCCGGACGATAATGTAATATTTGTCACACACAGTTCATGCATTCACACCGACATATCCCTGCACTGCGCACAGACACATATACCTAGCCTCTCAAGCCCCTAAGCTTCTTGCGCCCCTGATGGGAGACAGTGCCTTGCTGGTAGTGGTGATAAAACATTTCCAGGCTGTTCTGCCCAGGCCTAACCTCCTGCCTGTGTCTCTTCCTGCTCCGCAGACCCGAGCCCCTGCTGGTTAAACCTATCGATCCCCACAGCCACACAGCTATACCCAAGACAAAGCCTCTCTCTTCCCTGCTCTCTCTCCTCCTGAGTCAGAGACTAGCTGCATTTTGTGCCATGTTTATTCCCTCTGGTGTGTCAGCAGTGTGGATAGAAAGATTTCTGTTCGGATGTCAACATGTGACTGTGTGTGTGTGTGTCTTATGTGGATTAACAGTATAGGTCTGACACATGCGTGTGTGTATAAATACGTGTGCGTATTAAACGTGTGCTTCAGTTTATGATAGAAGGCCAGGCCCACGTTTACGCCATCAAAGTCAGGTTGCAATTAAAAGGCGGGGGGAACAACTGTGTTCAAATGGCCCTAAAGAAGCATGGAGCTCAGCTGGCTAGACCCATTTCTGTAAGAGTGGACGGTGACGACTCCCAATTCTCTCAACCAATTATCTGAGCACTCATCTATGCACAGCGGGGGCCACTCCTCTCCCTTGACCAATCAGAAACCAGAGTGCCTGAGTTTAGTCATTATAGCAAATTAGCCCAGCGTCTCAATACAAAGTCAAAGGCAGCCCGGTAGAGCACAGGCTGAACTTTGTGGTTGCTAGAACTAGAACTAGTAATAGCTAGAATAAAAACAAGAACTGGAAATGAATATTACCATATACAGTACTAGAGCTAAAACTAGTAGTACAAGAGGTAGGACTGGAAATTAAACTCAAACTAGAACTGCTAAACTACAACTAGAGTTGGAACTTAACATATAACTTGAACTAAACTGTGAAATAAAGTAATTACTATGAGAACTAGGGGCATTACTACAACTAGATGCAGAACTATAACTACAACTTCTACTAGAGCTTGAACTAAATGGCAATATAAATTAAAACAAGAGTAAGGAATATAACTAGAACGAGAACTAGAGATGTGACTATAACTAGAAAATTAACAAAAGCTAGAACCAGAAAGAAAATATAATTATATGAGAGCTAAAAAAACTACAATTACAGATAGAACTTGGACTAGACTTAGAACTGGAACTCAAACTAAAAACAGAAATATAATTAATCCAAGCACAGGTAACATTACTCAAACAAAAACTAGAACTGAAACTGTAAATTGAACTAGGACTAAATAGAAATAGAACTAAAACAACAGCTAGACATATAACTCTAACTAGAACTCAAAATATAAGTAGAATTAGTATTAGAACTAGAAATAGTTAGAATAACTGGAAATACATATACATATTCCAAATGTTACTTAAATGAGAACTAGACATCTAATGGAACTGAAATCTTTCTATCTTTCTCTTATGTGGAGCCCCATTAGCTGCTAACAGTGTAGCAGCTACTCTTCCAGGGGTCCACATAAAACTATCACAACATATACATAAAATACCAATTTTACATAGATTAATACAAGACATATAAAAAGAAAATCATTGTTTTGTAAATTAGTGTCAAATAGAATAACATCACATTCCAACAACAATAGCCCATCAGATTAACTAAGGTTTAGTTACTGTTTAAGTGTTTTCTAAGTAGTCTTTTAAAACTGGCCTTACTCTTGCAAGCTTTTCCACATTGTGATGGCTCTAAACATTACAGACCTGCAAACAGCAAATAGAGCTAGATTTTAGTTGGCTTATAGGCTTTTTCTTATCTTACAGATAATAATCAAGAGAGTGGCCGCATGATTAACTGAGGCATTATTGATATATTGGCTCATGTATGTTCAGACCAAAGTCTTATCCAGAGATGGTGTTGAATGTATAAATACGACAGAGTTATTAGACTCCAGTTGTGAGGAAAAAAGTTTACAGCTGAGAACCCATGGCTAGTTGTCTGATCAATATGAAGCTTCTCCATCATCTCATACTCACTTATAGTATGTGAGAACACACACAAACATACACACATACACACACACACACTCATATGTGCAGTGCATGTGTAGCACTCACATGTACAGTACACTGTCATGCAAATCCTGAAACACTGAGTAGTTATTTCCACATTATATCTAGGGCATCCATTTTATTGGAGGCCTGGAATTAAAACTCCATCCACTGGCAAAGAGGGTTCTGTGAGTGGCAATAATTGAGGGAATATTGCCTGTCTTGAAGAGCGAGCCACGCTTTTACGTGAGGGCCCAGAAAGTCATTTCATTTTTCTGCCCATTACTTTTTTCCTTCTTCGTCTTCTTTTTCTTTTTTTGAGTCAAAGAGATGTTAAGCTAGTGCTTTGAGACTGAGGGATAGAGATAGAACATGTGTGGCAGAGGGAGGAATGGGGGGAGGAAAAAGCGCAGAGAGATGAGTAGGACTGATGTGACCGAGGGAATTACCTGAAAGAAAGATGGGGGAAAGAGAGGGGAGGGGGACATTGATGGGAGTGAGCCAGTGCCAGCATCAAAAACGATGGGGCAAGAGTGATATATATGTCAGAATTGTGTGTGTGTGTGTGTGTGCATGCGTGTGCGTGTGTGACTGACTGTGTGTGACACTCTCTCCCCATCTCATCACGCCCAACATGCCCCACCCTGCTATCTTCATTCCTTTCCCATCCACTTTCACCCCTTCCTCTTTTCTTTCTCCCCTCCCTCCCTCCCCACTGTTGATGCTGACAGTAATTTGACAGGCCCGTGGTTGACAGACTTGAAACCGGCAGGGTAAGCTTTTGTCAGGCCTGGCGTTGTTGGGCAGCTGCTGACTGGCTGGGGAGATGGCAGTGAGATCGGGGAGCTGCGACTGGCCAGGGGATTGATGGGGAAGTGAGGGAGAGCTGTCGCTATAGTAATGCGATGGAGTGGGATACAGGCCAAGAGGTGGGTATGGGGGGTGTTTGCAGTGCAACCTCAGCTCAGCCCTAGACGTGCTATCTTTATGATTACTACTCTGCAATCTCACACAGACAGGACCGAGACACCTCTCATACTTCAGCCTTCACGAAAATACATTCCCCATCAGTCATCAAACTGCATAGACCTGGTTACTGCACAGTTATTGTCTTATTTTTCTTTTTCTTTGTACATTTGTTGACCACATTTTTAAGCTAGGCTGCATTGACTAGATACTATCTAGCCAACCGTAACAACAGACAACATCACCATGAAAATACAGAATGGAAAAGCGAATTGTCTCAGCAGCGATGCAGGTTTGTATCTTGTAGCTATGCCCCGTTAGTCACCCCAGTTAAGACACTCTGCAGAGCAAATAAATCAATTAAAATAAAGAAAACATGTCTGTACAGGTAAAGGAAGGGATAAATAAAGGCAGTTGTTTGTTATAGTTGAAAGTTGAAAGGAAAAAGGCTTGGTGGTAGGAGCAGGAGCAGTGTGCCAGCTGGACCCAGAGCTAGGGAGTCCCCCGAAGGGTACGCACATACTTATGTAACCCTTTGCGAGATAGCCAGGTGGGCACACACACATACACACAGTGGGTAATCTGTGGGGTCCCAGCGTTACTCACACACATTCATACGGACTCACTAGTAGCATACACAATGCAGCAGATGCCAACCTGGCGTGACTTCACGAGTGGACAAACAATTTAAACATACACACACATACTGGACACACACACACACACACACACACACACACACACACACACAAGTACTCTTGGCAACCTCAGCAACCCAGAGGAAATCAGCATTACTTAGGATTAAAACAAAGGAGCCTAAAGCTGTGACGTGATGTGCATGTTTTCTCGTCCATCCTAATCTCTTTCTCTTTCTCTGGCAGTCTGAAATGTTTATGGCTTCTTTCTCTCCCCTGTCCGTGCCTCGTTCTCAAATAGCAAAGTACTGTTGATGAATGTGGGGGAGGGAAGAGCTAAACTTCTTTTCTTGTTAACGTCAATATATTTGTGAAATAGTGCCATGAGTGTACGGGTAAGAAAACTCACTTAAAAACCTGTATCTACTATGCAACCATGTACTCTAAGCTTTCACTTCAAATAACAAAAAAAGTTGTGTGGTATTTATCCGCCATCAGCAATAACATAGTACTGCTCTACCTGTGGACACATCAAAGGGGTTTATGGGATCTTTATTCCTGATTGCACCCTTGTGAGCTGACAATGGCATAAATCTCAGCGGTGCTTTAAGCAGCAGCATATGCAGCTATGAAATGCTCAGGGAGGTTGTTACAGTGAAAAAGAGGGAGAGGAAATATCTTCCTTACATCAGTTTGGCCTACGTGTTTCTCGAGAGAATCTCTTTCAGCTTCTACACTGCAGAAAATGTCTGAATATGAAATGTTACTGAATTGCATTTGAATGATCATTAAATCTCACCGTTGTTAAAATGATTGAAATATATGGATTGTAGGATGAACTTCTAATGCAATCACTTCACTTCACGCTCAAGAACTTTCTGTTAAAAATTGTCAGGTAGGGCTGCACGATATTTTCTTCCATCGTCTACATCACGATGTGGGCATACACGATAGTCACATCGCTAAAACATTTTAGCTGCTTGATAGAAAAGTAAACTTTCACCGTTCTCCTTTTACATGATTGTTAGCGGCTGATCCTTCCCCTTTAAGACAGGTAGCCATGTGGGCAACGTGTGTATGTAACATAACATTAGTCCAACGGGGTTTATTGTTATGGGAAGCAAGGCTCTCTGTGTAGAAAAGTACCGCGGCAGCTGCTGCTGACACAATGATGCACGTACTTTTCCATGGGTAGTGAAGCTACCGCAGTCAGTGTTTTATGTTTGTTGCAAAGATGAAATAAGTCACCTGATTAATGCAACATTATCACGTCTCTCGGCCATTTTTCACCACATAAAGCTGTTACCAGTCAGGCTAAAGCCAATATAGTTAGCCCAAAGAAACAACTCGTCTGTCCCAACTAATCTTACGAATCGGAGCCGAGACACTGGAAATGTAAAACTAATCTACAACAGCAGTCTATGTCTGACATAACGTAATTTACACATCTAAGTGTTCTTGGATACACAATTTGTTGCTAGTGTGTGTCATGCAGGTCTGCATGCACAGCAAACCACCAATCACAGTCAATGTTGATTTATCAAGCACAAAGCAGGCCCTGCTAGCCGACCGCAACCTGAAAATTAGAGGAAGCAACATGCATGCATTATTAATATTCACTTTAGCCTGGATTGATAGTACTATATGACTACAATGGTGTCATGCCAATCAACCAGTGTATTTAACTACCTAATTTTCCTCTCCAAAATCTCTTCAGAAGAGTAGTCACAGCGCTTACTAGCTTTGGTGTTTGTAAAGCATTAAAGTTCAAGAATGGTTCACATAAGAGAAGTCCCTATTGCATTTTTATTTTCTATGCAGATGCACCCCCCACAAAATCCCCCCAGTAGTCAAGAATATTTTACGATTTCCAAATAGAGCTATTTATGTCATCTTGTAAAAATGTGTGTTTTTTCCAAATAGCACTACATATCGCACTATATTTTTTCCAATATAGTGCAGGCCTATTGTCAGGGTGATCAACATTGGGCTTTAAGTCAAATCTTTCTTTAGGGAAGTTTAAAAAAGGTTCTGTAATGTTACTTAATTTATTCATAAACATACCTCAATGGAAGTAGGCTGTTTGCTTAATGTAACCATATTCATATATTTTATAGGACAAACAAGAGGGGGCTGTTGGGTTGATAGTTAATATAATTTCTTTAGATACTCGTATACAGTACATAGAGGCTCCACTTTTTTATTAATGTCAAAATAAATCTGGCCGTCATTAAATTATCTATTTATTTACAACAATTCGTACAAATTAATCAAAGATGAATGAAGATTTACATACTGTATTAAGACTACATTTTCATAGTAAAAAAAACTTTTTATAGCAGCTCATGCTCAATTAATAAATTCAACCAGGATATAAAGAGTTCATTTGTATAAAAAGCAGATTAAAAAATGCCTCTGCCTTTCACTATTCAGACAGCAATGCTGTGGTGATTGTGCTCTGATGAATTACTTGTTAGGGAAGACATTTTTTGCAGTGTAAAAACTGAGGCTAGTTAACGCCGTCATTTCTTTGGCTTGTCCCAACCTGCACCTGCTGCTCCTTTACTAAACAGAGCTGAAACCTATTCCCATCCCTGTCTCTTAATCAACATTGGAACATCAAGTAAGGCTAACTCATTTTGGCAGAGGTGCCAGGGCCCCGTGTTAACATTCTCCCCAGTGCTCAATTGAGCAGAATTCCTCAGGTTGCCTCCCTCCCTCGGCACATCTCCTTGCTTTGCTAACCAAAAGCATTATCTCAAATAGGTCTGTCAGGAAGCACGGATGGAAAGGGTAGGTGAAATTTAGTCAAGCAAAAGGTGTAAAGACAGGTGGGAGAGTTTGAAACAGAAAAAAATTGGTTTTTGAGAAAACACATCACGTATTCCATTGAGTCCTCCGATCCAGGTAGCTGTATCTTGAATAGAGGGAAATGAAGACGCAGTCCCACCGAAAATGGTTAGGTGATTAATTCATTATTTAATTAAATCTTCTCTCAGTGCTTGTTCATCTATCGGACGGTCTCTCCTCGCAGTAGTGTTTCTTTAACGAGGACTTTTCCATAATGGACTCTTAACGAGGAGTAAGCCTCCCTGCCTGGCCCAGCATCTGTGCTCTGCCTTGCTGGGCAGATTACAGTGTGCTCCAGCCAAAGTGCCCATCACCACTCCCTCGCAGCCTGTTACTCCATCCCTAATCCAGCCTGCCGAGATGCTGCACTTTCTCGACTCTCAGGCCATATGCTTACCCAAAGATCAACTGAGATGGGAGGGTGAAGAGGCACAGCTTGAGCCTGTTGCTTTCTGACTTAGGGTGCAAGCTTTTCCAAAGTGAGTGAGCTCTTCTTCCCTTCCTTTTGAATCTCTCTCAGTGAGTGGGAGCGAAGGAAGTCAACCGCAGTAATTTCATGGCAGCAGATGGAGATGTCAACTATAATTGTTCTCCTGTGCAAAGTCTGAATAGGACTGGTAGGCCACTGTCGCTAATCACAGCCCAGCACATGGTCCCAAGTTGATTCTTTGATTACTAGTGATATGGAGATACTGACATTATGGATCCTGCATGCTGGGAAACCAGAAAGGGACTGGGCTTCTGAGAGCCTACTGGGAAGCAAGGGGCGCTCATAATCTGAATGCAGCGCCTGGCATGGCAGAGGGCGATGCTGCCAGGGACCAACCAGTAAGTTATGACCTTTCCAGAGCTTCTGTCTGATCTGGTATACTGTTGAGGTGTACAGCACCTTGGAGGAGGTACAGAGAAGAGGAGAGATGGCATCAGAGGTACAGCTAGAGATGGCAGGAACTGACAAGAGGATGTCAAACCTGGCAAATAAAAAGCAATTGTACAATTTAGAGGTAGCTGTAATGGAAAGAAAGGAAAGTTAAAGTTTGATAGTGACAAAAAGTATAGCTATATAGAGAGAAGTCTTTTGTTCCTGGCAAATGTTATGGTATTAAGACTAAAGGATAAGGGATTATTCTCAATGGCTCTCACTGTCACCACAAACCCAAGAAAAAAAACTAAAAACCAACAAAGCGTTGGTCGTTCTGACTTTCCAACCCTGTCTCTTGGTGTCAGCCCAAATACACATTTTCTGAAACGACTGGGCTCTGTAGTTCTTGCAAAAAGGTTACTCAAACATGAATAAATAGTGTATTTGTCAGAGACTATTTTCAGCTGTGAATAATCCAAATTTGGTGCTCTTATGCGTATTTCCATCAACATGATGATGTATGTGGAATCGACTCTAAATAAACTACAGCACCTGTGTTCATTGTATTGAAGAAACATGTCACAAAGTAAAAGGTGTGTTTTGGACAAGAATTAACTTATTTGGCTAAATCAACTTACAGACTTGTTAGTAGTTGGCTTTGGTCTTTCCACTGGATCTGTTGATAAGAAGAATACTGAATATCATCATACTTACCTTTTAAGAGTCAACACGCACGATGGAATACCGTAAATGTATGGGGCAATAAAAGCACTAAGAATTATTTTCACCTTCAAATGTAAATATAACGTTTAAACAATCTACACTGAAATATCTTGTTTAAAGCTGTAATGTAGCCCCGTCTATTATTCCACAATCATTGGGAAACTAATGTCAGGCCTGGGGAAATCGGTGCCATTCATCTTGTGTTCAGCATCCTTGCCTTATACTGGGGTGACTGAGTTTGAGTACCTAGCACAGCCTATTAGCTCTTTGCCGTTCTCTATTTGTTTGTGTCTAAATAAACAGGACACTCTGACTGGGAGGTCAGGACTGGGAATGCAGGCAGTGTCAGCTTCCATTATATTTCTCCTCTCCTTTGCAACGCAGTCACTTGGATACCTGGCCCGTATCCTTTCTCACGGAGAAATTCTTACTCCTCTGCCTCTATCATTGTATCTCTCCTATCTGGTCCCTTGCTTTACTCTTTCTGACGTTCTTTCTTCCTCCAATTTTTTTTTTATCTCACTCTGTTCATCAAGTCATGTTGAGATGAAGAAATTATCGGATGATTGTGGCACTTGCATAGAGAAAGCATTCAAAATTATGTCTGGGGGTGGAGGGTAAGGATATGTGGACCGTTTTTAAGATTGAAAGGTCAGGATGGTAAATTGCCTCTCTGTACATGAGTCTCACTAGTCCTTTGACTATAATGTGTAGGATTAATCCATTCTACTGCCCTTTGTGCTCACAGTGAGCGAGAGACAGTGTAATATGTGAGCTGATTTTTTGGAACACTCGATGAATGTTTTCCCCTCCCTCTTAAGTGCTTTTTGAAAGAGAAGGCTTTTGGAAGTTGAAGCAAAGGGAGACACTGCTTTGAAATTGGTTTTAAAGAAAAAAAGGTGAAATGAAAGTCCACGTCTATGTGTGTGTTTGATATTTATATAAATGAATAAAATCTGTTTTGAAATAGCAATGTGTTTTTTATTTGAATACCATATGTGTATACATACATATGGATGGGCCCATCTTTTCTGCGGACGCTCCTGCATATCTTTTTTTCTTTCCACTCTCTTTTCTGTGAACTGCAGGACTGATATCTGTGGTGGGCTTCATTTTCATATAATTGAATTGAGGCCCTTCCCACTGCGAGGCAGGATTTGGTTAAGCTGAAAGTCCTCCTTGACTGCTGTTACCTCGGTGCAGATTTGGTTACAGCTGTTACCACGGCAGCAGCCTGCCAGGGCCTGTCTCCGCGGATACCTCCCCTAATTACTGTGTTTATTGGAAATTAAAGATATACCAGCTAATGAAACGCGGCAAGCATTACCGCCGATGCAATGTCATTAATTCTAGCCTGCCTCCCATCTCCCATGTGAGGCAGAGGCAGAAAGAGGTGCCGCATATTAGCATAAATATGAATTTTAGTCAGGTGGAAAGCACTTGAATGAAGAAAAAAATAATGAAAAAGGTGTGTTTTCATTTCACTCTTTATTTTCAGGTTTAGAATAAATAAATAGACAATGGCGGACTGGGCACAGGAAAGGCAGAGGACACAGATAACATTGTCAGCTTCTCTTTGGATAAGGCCCACGAGCTGTATGGATGTCTGGCAGCCAGGCAGGAGGACATGGAGGAGGGCCTGGGAGTAAAGGCACCTGTGGGCCAAACAGCATAGACCTCTGTTCCCTGTTGTTTGCCACCACCAGTTACTTCCCCAACCCAATTTCCACAGCTTCCTCTCCAAGGCAGGAGAGGACACATACTGTACAGTGCCTATATCACTAAAACTTTCAGGTCCCAGGAGATGGCACAGGTTAGCATAGAGCTGCTACTGCCTGTAGGGGTATTGGTAATATGCTTGCACTATAACAAGTCTATATTTATGCCTGACACCATTACAGCATAATTCATTCTTGTCCTTTTTGTTGTTTGTGAATATTTTGCATGTGATCATTTACTTTTTTGTTAACTTTTGCATTTTGCTGTCTCAACTGGATTACCAAATTTAAAGATTAAAATTGTTTTTAATCTTTAAATTTGGTGATTGAAATCCAGGTGTGGAATGAGAATGGGTGGATCCCGCTCGTTATGTGAGTCCATAGCAGAACATGCAATCTGGAAGTGTGAGATTCTCCTTGTTGTCCCTGTTTAATTCCCAGCCTGGGTCCTTTACAACACTGTTTTAGTGGTCTATCCAATTGATGTTGATGCTGTTATGGCTTGGTCTGACTAGACTATCGACCTCCCAGGCGGCTGTACTGCATCTCCCCTGATTTGGAGTCATTAAGCTGCTATCTGCATTAGCAGAACCCTGTTTTTTTGTGTTCAGAGGAGGAAAGAGTACAATCATTAACAAGAGATACATGCAGAGAGGAAGAGTGTAGATAAATTGAAAAGAAAGACATTAGAGGGTTACAGTCTCTCCTAAATTATCTAATTTCTGTCTTGTTTTTGGATAATGATGTTTCATAGACTCTACGTTTTCTGCCGTCAAGGGACAGAGCATACTGTATTAAGAATCAACAGTTGAGAGCTCTTTGCATGTATGGCTAATTAGCCAGCAAGACCCCACCATGCTCCATGTCTATTTAGTGTGTCCTCTTGCCAACCTCCTTTGCTCTCAGGGACTTTAAAATGACAGGCTTTTTAGTTTCAACCACTCCCCTCCATTTGAAATAAAGCTTGTTCATTCATAGGTCAGCATGGGTCACTAGATCGGTCCCTCTTGTACACTCATATGAATGCAAGACTAACGCACATTTAGACTTTGGGGAATATTAGGTATAAGGGAAACGTTGTACTGTAGGCAGGACATTAAGAAGATGTTCCACTTCCCTATCTCTGCACTGCTCCCCTGTTCACTCTCTTCCCCTTTCTTTCCACCTTAGGGTGCCTCATTTTTCTCCACTACTCCTCACATGTTTTCATTTGTGTGGTGCAACAAAGAGAAAAAGAAAACCCAGGTTTGTACCAGAGCAACATCAAAGATGAGAGAAGAAAAGAAAACAGGAGTGTTTTTACTTTTCCTCATTTGGTTTTTTTTTTTTGGTTTTCCTTTCTCCTGTGTCGTGTGAATAGTGGCTCCCCAGAGAGCAGAGCTGCTGGAGTCATTCAGAGTGGACACAGGAACTCTGGGGACTCTCGCTCTACTTGCAGGAAATACTATGTTATCAGACTGGCCCCATGGAGAATCCTTCCTTTTCTATTGCTTTTGTTTTTATTTTTGAAAACATGTAGATGGTAAAGAGAAGAGATCAGAGGACACGAGAGACAAAGATGTGAGATCTTTTTGTTCTGTAAAGATACCATCTCCTCACAGAGAGTTCAAGGATATGTATCAGAGGCTTCATATTGCGCTCTTTGTTGTCTATTTGACGCTTCACAGCTAATTATGCTCCCCATAGAAAGTTATAGTCTCTCTGCGTCTTTCAACAGTAAACAACTATCTGGCCTGTGCAGCACTGAAAGCTAGTCTCCTGCAGTGGCTTGGAGTACTGTCTGGCCTATCAGTTTTGACCTACACACATTTCCTTGTGTGCAAATGTCCTCTGCACACCTTGGAGCTGCGCTGTGATATGATTAACGCAGAAGTCGCCCCAGTAGTGGCCCATGCTCAGGAGCACTGTGCCTGCCCTTTGGACTGTCTACAGCTGCAGTGATGAAACCAAACACATTTATCAGCACCGCTGATATTAAACTGCGTCAATTTCATCATCCTACTGCCAGGCACCACACCCTGAAAAAATAAAAAATAATAACAGCGAAATCCAATTTGATAAAGCAATAATTGGATTTAGAAACATCAGAGAAGAGATGTGATCCCAGATTATTTACCTAATGAAGTCTTGTGATATTGGGCATATGTAAATTGTTAACCACAGGAAGTTTTATTAATAAATCCCCAGGCATATTTACAGAGAAGGTTTGGTGAAAGGGATACACTATTTGGGTCTTGTGTTGTCTCGTGTGGACTGTCAGTGACGTGGGGTGCTTGATGAAATTATCAACTGATTGATGGTTAGGAAGCAGGGCCTGCTTAAAAAAGAAGCAAAGGCATGCTGATGGGCAGAGACCCAGGTCTGTTTAAATGCTCCCAGTCAGTCAGCTCCTGAATGAAAGCTCTCAATAAATAAGCAGGCCGGGCCAGCTCTCATGACAGCTCTCAGAGGTAAAGACGGGGAGAAGCATGTAAAAACGTCCTCTCCTCACCGTCAATCTTCGCCACTTCTTCACTGTTTAATCCCTCTATCCCATCTGGAGGAGTTAAGATTACTTGGCTCCTTCACTCTTTTTACTTAACTCCCAATGAAACTTGTCCCCAGTGACTGTTGGCTCCTCACAGGCTTTGATTAAAGCCATTCTGCCTTGGGACAGCCGGTGCCTATATGATGATGGCTCATTCTAGCCAGACGTATAATGGCTTGAGTACTGCGGACTGTATGGGACCCTCGGTGCGTATGCATTAATCGCCTGGATGGCAGAGAACATAGACACCCCCCTTGCAGTTTGTCTTGTGCGAGTGGCCTTGGGGGACTCAATCTCGCACGCCCTCGATGGCATGCTGTCTTGGAGCTCGAAGCTCGTCAAAAAGCTCTAAAGTGAAATTTTAATGAGCTACAGTATGCTTTACCACCCAGTGTGATTTTTCCATTTGATTTTAAAAAAGGATTCCTGTGGATGTCGTCATTGAAACTATCAGCAGTGCAGAGAGCTTAAGTGTTCAAAACATTGTCTGACCACTGTGTAATGCCAAGAGTGGACCAGAATTCGTTTGTTTTTCCTATTCTTTCCTACAACCTTCATCTAATCTCCCAGCAGGACAAGGATGATGGACAGACAGACACATTTGTCCATTTCCTCTGCTTGCTGTGGTGACCTCGCTGCCATCCTTAGGCTGTATATTGGCAGTGTGACCTATTTTTATCAACACATCCCTATCCCACCTGCAGGCCAGATGTGGCATGGCTCTGAGGGACGTGAAAGGAAGATCTGTTGTTTACCAAGCCTCCATGTCTTTAGTAGAGGTCACCACAGCATGAGCTCTCTCTTTCCAACAAACAAGGACACATTTATTCATACATATGCCAAAGTACGAAGTAACTCCTTTAGATGTATAAAGATGCAGACCTGAAATGGACAATAATTTGCACCTACTGAATGAACATTTGTTACTGTTCTTAGCCTTTTTGATGACAGTCACAATCCTGGTATATTCTGAAAGATAACTCTTGCGAGTTTACCATAAAGGAGTCAAAGTTAGGCTTTCTTTACCCTTCGGTTTTGTATGCAATTCTGCATCCAAAATAAGTAACTGTGATAAGTGATATTGGGATCTCTGAGTGAGGAATCAACGCATTCAGCGAACGCCCTCCCATCCTATATTCAGGCGAGTTAAGTGATTACACTCTCTTCATGCTTAACTTGTTAAGTGATTACACTCTCTTCATGCTTAACTTACTTATACTTGCTCATCACATCTTGTTTGCGGTTACCAATTTGTAAAATATTTGTAAGTCTAACTATTCTCCTCACAAGAAATTCAAATGAATCTTGAGTAAAAAGATCAGATTGGAGCATTGAAGACATTCTTTCTATCATCCTTTGCCACCACACATAACCTGGACCTGTGGTCCAGAGCTTCAGTTCTGAGGCCGAAGCCGGTACAAAGACAGAGGGATGAGTCTCAATTTGTTAACAGTCCCTGGCTACAGCACAGCCACTGTTGCCTGCTTTTGGAGGGTGATTTTTCAGCCTCCAGGTGTTTACCTGCAGGATATGCATCCCTCCTGAGAAACACATCAGTGTCACACACTAGCTGTGGGCAGGCACATCGCTCAGTGCAGAGTGAGCGAGTGAGCGAGGCAACAAGGGTGGGGCTGGTGGTGGCAAACAAACAGAGAATCCAGGGCAGCGTTGCTTTGTGTGCAGCGTTGCTGGAGCTCAGACTCATTAGGTATGAAGCCGTCTCGGAGCAGGCATCTGTATCCTGTGAGAGATCCCACCAGAGACTGCACTGAGAGAGCCATCAGATCTTTTACAGCAGGCACCCTTTGAACACAAACTACCAGCCCCCCTTCTTTCCCTCATTTCAGCTCCCATCCAAACACAGAGACAGGATGGAAATTTAATGAGAATTCTGTGCTGCTTAAGCCTGCTGCAGCTGCTGCTGCATGGAGCAGAGATAGGAATGTTTTGTTCACTTATTTTGCCCTCCGTGTGCGCAGGCTATGGGGTGAAAGTTGCAAATGGAAGGGGGAATAATAGATGAGTATCTGCTTGCATCTGATGAAAGGTCTAAGTGATACAAATGTGTCCCATTTCAGTGATCCATCTAGCCCTATGTCATCTCAGTGATTTGTGGGAAAGGTCGTGCAAGAAATGACTTTGGCTGAGGAGGCGAATCCCCTGTTTATGTTTGTTGTGCTTGGTGCGGCGGCCCGCAGAGCGATGGGCTGGGGAGATGGGCGTCTGGTGCAGGTGGTGTTTTTGGAGGATAGGGCTGATATATCATTTGCCAAGGTCGTACTCAATTAGGCTATTTGTTGAGCATAGCTGCATGAGGTTGGTTTAATCAACCGAGGAATGGAGACAACAACGACAAAAGAGGAAATAAATTAGGCATGGCCAGGCCACACTCTCAGGCACGCAGCAGCATGCAGGAGAAATGCTCCATTTAGCCAGCCATCTCCTTTCTCCGAGAACCCACTGTCCTCATGCTAACACAAACCCACACACATAACACACACAAAAACACACGTTTCATTTCTTCTGTAACTTGCAAATACAATTGAAACAACCTTTTTGAATTATGACAGGCTACACACAAAAGGTCAATTATGCCAGATGGGCACAATTAGTAAATTCATTTTCAAAAAGATCTGGGGAGAAAAGTGGGAGTGACTGTAGCTGTAATGTGTGGCATACATCAAACAAAGTGGCACTGCCATGACAAAGAAACAACATTTATTTATACTGATTAATCCAAGACCTTGAAGGGTGTTGAAGCACCTGTATAAGTGGGTACAGCCCTGGAGGAGAGGAGTCAGACTGTGTTAATAGTGGAGCAATCAGCGGCCGTTCAGGTTAATGAGCTTTCAGCTGGTCGGCTCTGGCTAATGTGTGATTTGGAGGGTCAGCCCATAGCTCAGCAGCAAACACCATCACATTCACCCTCGCCACACGCTGCCAATGCAAGCTTTAGCTTTCCCACCATACCCTCAGGCTCCTTGGCTGCTATGACAGTAAATATTTGATTAAATAAATTATAGTTGATTGGCTCTCAAAGGCAATGGACTGCATTGTGCTCAGTTGTGGGTGACTTTTAGTTTCTTACTAAGGGACTGCTTCTAAATTACAAAATGTCTACATTGTCATCTGTTCAGGCGGTAAACTAAGTTAAGGGGTGAGTGGGAGGATTGGAGGGCAATGCCAGATGATTCATTTGATTGTACATAAACTCCAAAGGTAATGTGACAGCCTTGCTACAAAGATAAGAGTAATGAATCGATCACGTCGCTGTTTCCTCACAAATACCTGTACCGCTTTTTTTGGGCCTCTCTCTGCTTCTCTCTTACTCACTTGCTTTCTGTAAGACCTCTTAAGCTGTGACATTTCCGTTTCCCTGGAGACAGAGTGTGCCAGGGAGTTGCCATAGCAACTCCTTGCTCTTTAAGGCCCGCACAGCATTAGCCCACCCCCCTACCCGATACCAAGGATGGGGGTAAGGGAAGGGGAGCTCCAGAGAGAAAGCACACCTGCTGGCTTCCTGCTAATTGGCTATTTCTCTTTCGCACTACTTCCCTGTTTCTGCTTTAACTTTTTACCCCCTCCCTTCCTAGATTGCCTGTCCTTCTTTGCCTGTCTATTGCTCCCCATCCACAGATATGCATGCATTCTCACTCTATAGTGCTGTCTTTCGTTAACTCCTTCTGACTCTCTTCTACTCTGGGCTCCTTCTTCTTGTCGAGCCCGACTACAACTCTGGCCTCCAGCATCTGGCATTTATCTTCATATGACCCTGTGAGTTCCTTCTTCCCCTACCTCTTTAGTTCATTTTCTTGTTCAACTCTTTTATAATGTCATCCAGGGGCCCTGCCATATGGTTCTGACCCTTTCACCCTTTCAAATGTACTGTACTTATCAGTTGTTTGTCATGTTGGTGACATAACAATTTAAGCCTATTCTGATAGGAGGCCCTGGCTAAGAGCATCAGGTAAATGCAAAAGGCTATGTGCAATTCTTTGTCCTTCCACCCAATCATCCTCTTAACATATAAAGACAGGGATACATCTCCCTCTCATACACATTGTTGTGCATTACACCTTCAGTGAGGCTTAGGTATGGCGTGGACGAGTGTAAATTAGCAATGCGTGTGTATTAGGGCTACGGTTAGTTGGTTAGGGCCATCTCCTACTGGTGACTGATCCTCTCATTCTCAAGATACCTCTATAGATTAGAAATCATCATCTCTGTCTCACTCACACCCCGCCATCTCTCTGTCCTCATCACCACAGATCCTTGCAGCTGCTCTCCCGATGCACACCTCCATTTGGCAAACCACACAGCTACTTCTCATTTTTCTCTGTATTCCGTGCTGCCTGAATGCACCTACTGATTGAATGACATGTTTGTAAAGTGATATTTATAGTGTGCAATGTACTGTTTGTCATGCACTGCCCATTTGCACAGAATCTTAGGTGCTGTTGTTCCTGTGCAACATCTGACAAACACATTTGTAACTGTACGAGTTGATAACACTTCCCTAATGTCATAAACAAAAATGTGTACTTTTATAGTAGGTGAATAAAGAGATTCTGATGCTCATTTCTGTTTGTAATGCCGGGCTCAGGGTGTTTCCTTCAGTGGTGTTTGTCACAGGGAGGCTTGACAGGTGGCCAAACCAGCCTGTCACCCCATCGGCTGGTGACATTTGAGCGATATGAAAATTACTCTGCGTTCATGACGCCCCGGCTCAGCTATCCCTATTCAATTAATTCTATGAACAAACCTTCTGTGTTTTCCTGCTGATAAAGTCATAGCTATTGAGTTGTGAGCAACGTAAGTCCCGATTATGAAATCGGTTTTCCGCCGCACAATGAATGTCGAACAGCCTGTTTGTCTATTTGCCAGGAAGGAGATAGGCAATGGATATGTCAGTGAAATGGGACTGGGGGAGATAAAACAATAATAGCAGAATCTAAAGGGTAAAGCCCTACCAATACTTCTATAAATGCCATGTAGTGGCTGGAAAATATTGGCTGTCATATCATTTGAAAAAGTATATTTTTTCTGCCTTCAGTTACCGTACCTAATTTATGTTGCCTGGGGCACATGCGGCTTGATGGGAATTATTAGTGCTGAGCTGTTTTACTCCCATAATGGCAAACTTTGGTCGGTGACGAAATAAAAAGGACAGAATGTGGACACAAAAAGGCCTTTTTTGGTTTGCTTCTGCCAGAGCTCGGTCCAACTGGCCCATTTAGCTTTAGCACCTCGAGCTCACGATTACACTATTGATCCATTGACTTGTTGGGCTTCATCTGTCCAACCATCCACCTTTGAGAACTTCAATTATCAGAGCCATCACAGCCACACTGCACCGAGTGGCAGCTTGTCCAACACTGTAATCTGTCAGGGAATGAGACCCTGACCAACGTGACAGCTGCAGACGCTGTTCCATAAGTCACCTTGATCATGAAGGGCCGTCAGGGGCTGACAGGGTTGCAAAAGGGCCCAACTAGCCTTAGAGATCTCAGCAGCTCAGCTTAGCAGCACAATCTACCCAACCCTAGGGGTTGAGATTTTAGAGCCATAGAGGCCATGTTGGCAACCTCAACGGTCTCATAGACAAAAATGTACTTAATATAAGCTAAGATGTGGTTTGGTAGCTAGGTTTGTGT